>CM052080.1:1542500-1902500 GCA_020010945.3 Muscidifurax raptorellus
CCGCGTCGAATGAGTCCCAGTGCTAAAGCACAAGAATTGCTACAAGACTCAATAAATGTATTAGAGAAAAGCGCCGTTAAAAATGCTACTGAACTTACAAACACAAATATAAAGTCTACAATTTTAGTTAACGAATACGACTGGTTCTGTATGCTATGCTCTTCTGGAAAAGGCATTTCCAGTAATAACCAAGAAGATGAATCGCCAACCTTTTACCTTGGAACAGGGAGATACCATGTTTACAGGTATAAAAAAGGTTCTTGGAAACAAGTTGGAAATTCAGCTATTGAATTACCAAGAGATACTTTAGTTTATGCAGAAATGGTAACAGAATTGAAAAAAGAAGGAAAAAGTCAAACAAAAACTTATGGTCTGCATATTTTGGATGCCTTTATACTCGGAGGTGTGAAAATTTCACACAAACACATCACTGAAAGGTATTGTCTTTTTACATTCATATTAATGATTTGTGCTTAAATAATTATTTGCAATTAAATGTAAAATTAATTCTTTTTTGTATTTTCAGGTTACAACTTATAAGACTATTTTGCAAAGCTCTGTGGAAACCCGTGCAACAATCCTGTTATCCAGTACGAGTAAAAGAGATGTTACCAGTTAGTCAGTATCTTAATGAAAAAATACAGCTGGAGACCAAGTCTATGAAAAATGGCGCGAAAGTATTAGGATACTTTCCATATAAGCATTCTTATGAAAATAACGACAACAACTTGTATTATTATACTCCAAGGAGCGTTGTATTTTTTAAAGCTACAGAAGAACCTTGGGCTAGACATAAGAGTAGAACAAACCAAATGTACTTTTTTAACAAACAGAATCGACAATCTCTTTGGGAGATTCCGTCAACGGCCGCAGTTACATTTCCTAAAACTATAGAAACTCGAATTATTTGGAACTGGCCATCTGATCAAACGTTTAGTATGAATGATTTCATAAATTGCATAAAACAAAAATACACTAGATAGGGATAGATTATTTGCTTATGCTTTTCATTAGAACGTCTTTCTAAAACGTTAAATCTAGAAAGGAACTTAAACGTAAGTCAAACCTTTCTTAAAGTTATTTTCGTTTTTTCATTACTTAGGGTCAGAATAATACTTGTAAATATGTAAATTTGTGAAAAATTTATTTACATCAACTTAGAAATAAATTAATTATGAATAGACCTGCAATTGATACAATGCATCTTTTGTCAATATTATTAAATATTTCTTTAATGTCGTCGCCCCTAAAATAGGAAACGTTTCACTTCCGAAATCCAAAATCCTTTGCCTACCGACTGTTGCATTTTTTTCTGGTTTTTCGTACAAAAATACGTGTCTTGTGTGTTCAATAATAGCTATGAATGATCCATCTAAAAATGATTAATAGATCAATTGCGAATATTATCGTTAATAGGTACAAATAATTTAAAGTAAACATTTACCAGGAGGAGAAACACAAAATTTTTTGTTCGTTTTGCTAGCTTCAACATATCCAAATCCTGGGAAAGTATAGATATGTTCCAAATCCCAATCTTCACCATCAGACTCTTTCAGCATCCATGTACAACCATCATGATCATGTCGTAAACATATTATTTGTCCAGAAGAGTGTTTTTCAGTGAATAAAACTCTATTGCTACTGCCAAGCATAGCCATATGCGTGATATTATGAGCATTCAAATTAATTCTTTGGAGAATATTTTCTGAACCACTTAAATCACATTCTTCTAACTGTTCTGAATTAAAACCGATAGCAGGCTGCCCTTGAGTATTTGATTCATTAGAACATAAATGAGATAATCTAAAAAAAAAATCTAATTTAGAATAAAATTAATTTTACACGTAAAGAATTTTTGCAGAACAAAATATAATACTTTGAATGAATTTCAGCAGCTAGTGTCTCATTTGGCAGGTATTCCCCTCCAGTGTCACCTTTCAATAGTTCACTCCACATTAAGCCATGTTCATATTTGCTTAATTCAACTTCTAGAGTATCCTCCTTACGTTTCCATGTGGTCAAATCTGATTCTAATCTGTTAGGTGTTTCTCCACTTAACAGTACAACATCACCCACAGAAATTGATAAACAAGTTGGTGCAGCTTCTACTTTTATAGTAATATTACTATATTTTTCAGGAATTTTTGTATAGACTGTGATTGAATCCTCATCTTGAGACCAGCAATATTGTGGAATTTTTATTTGAGACTCATTTGTAGATTGATTAGCCTCATCTTTACTTATTATAGGATTGGAAGAATCATACTCAAATTCAACTTGATCTTGACTAATTATGTGACTGAAACTTCCATTTTTTTCAATATAAACGTGCTCAATTGCACCTTTTACTCTTAACTTTTGGGTTCTAAGTAATTTTAAAGCTTGTGATTGATCTTCTGATTTTTCATCATAAACATAAGATAAGTATATAAGTCTCGAAAATTTCTTTCCTTTGTCTTCATCTATTTTATACAAAGCAATAACAATATTTGAATTTTCTTTTACAAACCTTGCATCTAAAATAACTGCGGATTCAATGTCAAATGTAAAATTATTAAAATTTTCATCTTTTTCAATCAGAAATTCCAGTTTTCCACCTCCATTGCAAATAATAATTATATTCTTTGATGCAAAAGCAATGGAAGGATTGTATGGACAATTTGATGATTTGCCATCAATATTTTTACTTGTGTAAATTAAATCCAATGAACCATTATCTGAAAATTTCCAAATACCTCCAGTGTTGTCAATAAAATAACACGTAGAATTATAAGGATTTTTAAATAAATGATTGTGAAAGGCAAAAAGTCTTGCTTCTAGCCAAGAATCTTGAGATGTATTCAGTTCCAAACGTAAAACTTCTAAAAAAACATGTTTGGTTAACTACAAATTATAAGAATAATTCCTTTTTCAAGACTATTTGAATTACTAGGTTACTACTTAAGTTTTAGGTTATATTTACCGGTTTTTAATTGTTTTTCACATTTGGTTGACGCAGTATCAGAGCAAAACTGATATTTTTCAAACTTAGAGTTTAGTAATTTTCTATCAGGACGAAGATCGACAATTTTCGTCATTATAACATATACGAATTAAATTACTTTAAAAATAATGTAGCTCTTATAAGTCCCCGCAAGCGCTCTAGGTTGCACTGTACAGTTTATATATATATGACATCGCATGCTGAGCAATATCGGCGCGTTTGACGTCATTTATCCGTCATTTTGATGTCAGTTTTTGTCAGGCGCACTGTAAAGCAAGTGTATATATATATATAATCTAGAAAAAAGTAGACATAGATACGAAATTTGTAAATAATATGTAAATATACTGAACCTAAAATGCGACGTAGAATAAGTTTATTGTATAAGGAAATTTTATTTTATGTAAATAAATTTTAATGTAAATAAATACTAATACTATAATCTAACATATTTTCATCAAAGTAGATAATTACAACTAATAATATACTTACTTATGTTAACACGATACTAATAAAATATATGGGAATCAAAATAAAACCAATGGTGATAGAAACTGAAAAAATATTCTTTAACATATCTGTTTATTACAAACGGAATATACAATTTAAAGTTACATATCTATGTAAGAATTATTTTTATCATTGTATACATGTATGAGGGTATATAATATATAATATGTAACTTTATTATACATCATGTCATGTGTATATAATTTTTTTTTAATTCATTCTTTAATATATATATTAAAAAGCTATTTATTTGATAATATTTAACAAAGTATCAATCATTTTTGTTATGAATTTCTTTCAATACACAAGAGTATTACTATTTCATATCGCAGTTCTTCTATGTAAATATACCATATTATGTTATTATAATAAATAAAACGTGATTCGATACGTCAGATTTTAATATTTATGTACAGTAGTCACAAAATTACCTTTAAGGTCTCAACTGTTCCGGAATAATATTGAACTATACATTATGATATAAATAATAATAAGAGACGTTTTAAATATTAATTGTAATAATCACAAAAAAAGCATTAAAAAAATTAAAGTGAAAAAGAATGAACAACAAAACATATTCTTTAGAAAGGTTCAGACAGAATCTCACTAAAAATCTTAAAATGTGCCTATATCTGAATAATGAATGGTTAGACTTTGGTAGAGAAACATGATTACATCGTGAGAGGGTATCATCTGTGGTAGAAAAATAGTGTCGCTGCCCACAACAAGCGCTGCCATATCCAGCGTGGCACCCGACAAGGTCCCAGACTGGCAAGACATCCGGCGAGGTGCCTCATCCAGTCCCAAAGGCCTCTAGGAGCATGTCCACCATTAACGTAGAGTACATAAGTAAAACCATCTTTACACCTTCCTCTTATGTAATAGTAATAGGGAAGAAAACTGTGCAGACGAAAATGGCATCTCTGGTAGAAACAAATCGCCGGCCCGTTGCTCGACAATACATGTAGGAACACCGCCTTGACGGACGAGCGCTCGGGGGCAGTGACATGGGCCAACAATTGCTCCAGAAGCAATGAGGCGATACCATTTCGGCGGTAAGCTCTCCTTACGCCGAGGCTAAGTATGTAACCGACTAGAGAATCTATACCGAAACTGGAGCACAGGATTCCCCGGTCCTCCTTGTTCAGCTTGGCGTAGGGCTTGATCTCCGCGACGATCAGGCCTATAATGACTCCGCCGTAGACGGCTGCCAGCGCGTAGAAGCGCGACGAGCTCGTTATGTCCTCGTACCACGAGTAGGGATAATCTGTAGTAATAACCGCGTTAAGTATGCATCAGAAAAACAAGGACTTTCCACAAGTTTATAATAACCAGTCTCAAAAAAACTTACCTATGGGAAACCAGTCTTGACATAGCGCACGAACTTCCTCCAGGTCATCGGGGCAGAGGAAGCGCAATTGCACATCTCCGAGGACGCAGAGGGGCACAGTCGGTGGCGAGCTTGCGTTGCTCGCGGTGCCGACGTCCTCGTTGACGTGGGGTAGATATCCGTTGGGTCCGTAGGGTCTGTCGCCGAACTCGTGAGCCTCATCGGAGCCGTTTCCACTGTTGGCGGCGCACAGGAAGCACTCGTCCAGAGGACATTTCTCGTCGTCGTCTTCGGGGCCGCCGACGACGGCGGCGTTCTCGGCCCCCTTCAGCCAGACTGTCTCGTAACGGTCAAACGAGACGGCGCTCATCGCGACCCTCTTTTCGCATCTTACCGATCATCGGCTGATGCTTCCTGTGCTGCAGCTGATACTCCCAAAACGAAGGCGACTCTTGTCACGTCGCTGCTGCTCTGCTTGTAAACACTGTCAAGTGCCTCGCGGACATTTTGTTTGTTATCAGCACTACTTACACTATGCAGTTCGCTACGTTCCTTTTTCTCCTAGTCTTTACCTGGCTCAAAAGACTTCTGCTATACGCAATCGAGTCGATCCTCAAGACGTCGCGTTATACTTAAGTACCTGCTCTCCCGCTAAGATTTTTTAACCTCGTCGCAGCGTGTAAGCTGCACCTCGTCGACGGCACTCCAACAAACAACGGCACAGCAGCAGCAGCAGCAGCATACACTCCAGATGCTCTCGTCGAGTCGATGGGTATTTAAAAACATAACCTCGCGCTGATCTAGCCTGCTATCCTCGTAGACCTCCGAGCCCCGAGCAATACAGTCTGTTGGCCGAGGTCTGTTCTGCGTGTCAACAATACTGCAGCATCAGCGACTGCCATTTATAACTGTCCTGATTGGAAAATTGGAATTGGTAGTGGGCAAATTAGGGACCTTTTTTATCGTCCCTCAATATTTGAAAAAATACTGGCAGCCGCAACAACATGAAGCTAAATTCATGCTAATCAGCGACAGCTGACTACTTAACATTTTATAATTTTCAAAAAGTGCTTCGAATAAAGTATGTACCGTCGATTTAAAACACTATTCCATGTCCATCAATCGAATATTCGATAATCTAGAATTGTCTCTAGAATCTCAAGATTATGCTATTGTTGAACTTGACATTTAGGAGGCATCGATATATTATTATTTTATCAATTCATATCGACTTTTCTTAATTACGATTACTAATTTTGCGCATTTATTGTAAATTCCATTTATTTAAGATTTTAACTTTGAGTATCCATGAGAGAATACTTAATGTAAAGTAAAAGAGAATTGGGAAAGAAATGGAAGATCAATTTTTTATTATATTTATTTTTCCAATTGCATATTTTATTCAAGAGCGCGATAGTAGTGTCTCGATGGCAAGTATAAGTGTAAATATATAATGTAAATACATTTATATATCAGCATTGTATTTTAAAGATTTTGATGAAAACTTTCTAATAAAAAAGTATTTAGATAAAAAAAATGCCTCCTTCGCGAAATAATGAAATTTGAAAATTATGACATATTTATTTAATTTGTGAACATCTGCACGTTTTCTAATTATCCACCTTTATGCATCCTTGATTTATTATACTATTGTAGATCAAAACAAAAAATTTAGTCCTCGAATTGGTTCTAACTTCGATTTCTTTTCCAAAGCAAAAATCAGCTTCGAAATGAAGCATCAATAAACACAAACATATTTTTAAATATTCAAAAGAATCAAATTACGAAGATCTTTCAGTCTATTGGTAGATTGAGAGTTTTTCGATATTCATAAGTTGCGATGAGCATGCTGCTTGTAAATATTTATATAATAAATTCTTTTGTATAAAAGATTTCATTTTTTATTTTCAAGAACCACGCGAAAATTGACGTGAGTAAATAAAAAGACATTAATGTAGGGAATATCATAGTTTATTTACAAAATGTGGTGGTCACACGTCGCGCCAAAAATTTTAACTCGCTTTACCGCTGGAAAACATGAGACCTTGTTCTCTGTTCGTTAAGTACAAGGATCGATCGTACATAAGCTATATGAATACGGAGCCACCAATTTTTTTGCTTCTCAATTACAGCAGTTTTTTTTTTAAAAATATATTAAATTCAATTTGGCGTCTATTCAAACAAACAGTACCTTTCATATTTGAAAAACAACGAAAATGAGTAACGCGTTCCTAATATTTTCACCCATTTGATTCCCCTTCCAGCAGGAATCCTCAACAATAGGTTATTTTTTCAACGCAGAGGGCTTCGCAAGCCCAGAGTCTTATTTACAACGATTCTAGGAACTTCGATTAAAGACTTTCTGTTCCCTCTATTATATTTTTCGTACAGCTCGTGAGAGCCACGAACTGAAAAAGAAATTACAAAGTATTACGTCAATTGAAGGTGCTGACTGCGGAGATAGAAATTTTAATAATAAAAAATCTTTTTTTTACTTGTGTTTACTTTGTTCGAATGACAGTACATATAAATACTGATTTAGCTCGATCGTTCTTTTTGTGTCCAAACGATCGAGATTTTGAGCTTCTGAATTGGAAGCGACGCAATTCTATCACCGAATCGCGCTTTGGTCAGACGCGTCTGCGTAAAAAAATAAAGTTACTTCGCAAAAAACATTATGTTCTGTTTTTTCTTCTTCCTTCTTTCTCCTTTCTTATTTATTTTTAATTTTTTTTTTTTTAATAAAGCGAAAAATAATTTTTCTCTGATCAATAGCCGTATCATCATCATTCGTGACATCTTGCAAACGTACGCCTATATACATAAGGTTGAAAAATTTTTCTTGCTGACTGATCACAGGGGGTGGGAAGAAATAGTTTGTTGAAAGCGAAAAGAAGAGAGTATATCGTCAAGTCACCATCATAATCATCTAACTCTGCTCTCGTATACGAAAAAAAAACGAAATCGCGAGGTTAAAAAAGAATATATTACAAATAGTGTTTCTTGCAATCCTGGCGCGCTTTCCAACAAATATTTTCTCCCGAGAGTCGAATCTCGCTGTCGCATCGGTTTCTAGTCGCACATAATCGTGAGGAAAGCCATGACGACGATGCCGGTAAGTAAGGCGCCGATCTGCTTCAGCGATTCCCACGTATCGGCTTCCTTCAGCAGCTCCGGCAGCACCGTCACCAGTCCTATGTGCAGAAAGCCACCCGCGGTGAATGGAAGTATCCAACTCGTCCTCGACTCTGCAAAACAATGGGAATTCGTAGCTTAGCTCTTTCCCCGCGTGTGCGCGATAAACTCAACGCGAAGCTAGATTGAAAATGATAAATGTCCACACACCGACAGCGTCGCCGGAGCAGACGACAGCGACGAATGCCCCGCATATGCCGCCGGTAGCGGTCATCAGTTGCGCCTTGGCGGCATCCCACCGGTTGAAGCCGCTCTTTAACAGGATGGCAAAATCGCCGATCTCGTGGGGAATCTCGTGGACGAGTATAGCGAAGGTTGTGAGGGCACCCAGTCGAAAGGAGACGAGGAAGGAGCCTCCGACGGCGAGACCGTGCGTGAAGTTGTCCACGCAGTTGGCCACGAGATTGAGGTAGCCGATGACGCGCTTCGGTTTAGGCCTCTCGCGGGTTCGCTTCTCCTCCAAGCTGCTCTTCTCGCTCAGCTGTTGGTCTGTAAACGTAAGGCAGCGGATTTAGATGCGGGCCTAAATTGTCGAAATTGCGAGCATTAAAATTGTACAAACCACGCGCATCGTCGCAGAATCCATTCTTCGCTCCGTTACACTTGGCAAGGCCGTTCGCGTAACCGTTACACTTCTTGTCCTCGATTCCATTGACGACATTCCTCAGTCCGTTCTTGAGACCGTTGATCTTCCTCGTATTTCCACTTGCAAATCCGTTCTTGCCCAGCTTGAGACAGTCGTCCAGTTGGCCGTTGCAATTGTTGTTTTCGAGCTCTTTGGTCTTTTTGCGGACTATCGTGGCGAGGGGTTCGTCCACGTCGTTCTCGTCATCGTCCTCGGGATTTCCGACGCCGCTGAACATTTTCTCGGCGACGACGAAGACGAGGAAGCCGGCCAGTACCCAGAGACCGCATCCCATCGACGCATGATTGACGTCGCCGTTTTTCGCTGCGAAACAGGAAATGTTGCTCACTTGTTGTGAAGCGATATATTATAAACCGAGCACGCGCTGTGGGCGGATGATAATTCTAGAGAGAGAGATGCGCGGACACGACTATTAGTGGAGAGAAGAGAGCTTGCCGTTGAATAATGCAATCGACCATCTTTACTCTTTGTCATTCGGCTCTGCTGTTATTATTAAGCGAGATATAACGCGGACAGTGATTAATCATTCGAATATATATATATATATATATATATGTATAACAATAGTCACGTGGAAATACGCGATATGTAGTTGCTCATTACCTTACTCACATATTATTGCGCGCGGTGCGTCAATTCAAAAGTCCTTCCGACTAAGTAAAAATGCATATAGAAACCTGTGTTCGCTGCCGCATGATTTGCCCAGGCCTCGGGCAGCAGGTGCAGAAATACGTCTCCCAGAAGTCCACCAACGGCGAAGCTCAGCAGGATCTTCAACGTCTTCGCGCTGTCTGTAAAGGTGGAAAAAAGCGCATCGATCAAAATCAATCGTCTCCGTTACGAATTTAAAAAAATACACGATGATCGTAAAGTTTGCATTAATTAAATAAACTCGAGCGGACAAATCGTTCCGACCCTGAAAAGTCGAAAATGCCGCAATCGTTGATAATCTTATCGCGGCCGCGCGGTTGCACGGACGCATTTTTTCTTTGATACGCGCGATTTGAATTTCAAATTACTATATTTTTTCTCTGCAGTCAAGTTCCAGCCGCCAATACGTCCGCGAGTCAGAGATATAAAATCAATAGCAAAGCCAAACGAATTTTCGGCTCGATCGTATTCATTTTCACAACACCGAGTCTATGAAAGGGGAGAAAAAATGCGTTTATGGATGTGACGGATATCGAGTAACCGGGAAAATATAAATATCATATTTTTAAAAAACACCCACCCGATGCCAGCAAATCGATAAATTCGATAGTGACGGATTTACAATGTCCGACCCGATGGAGAGATACCGTTCCTTCATTTTATTAAGTATACTCGCGGAATTTATGATTCAACGGATACTGCAATTTTCGTCATAGTCTTACGATAATCCCCCCTATTTAGCATAATTCCAGAGCTATATGCTATACCGTATATAAGCAGCTCGCAGAGTCGAAAAAAATTACAAATCGCACTCTGTCGCGGTCTTCGCTGCCGAGCACGTAATATGGACTCGTAGTCCTTGATCCGCTTCTGCGTTACCGATGCGTTTATATCGGAACGGATGCTGCCGCAGCGATTAATGGGGAATTTAATTACTCTTCTCTCTCTCGAAGGATCTCAACAATTCAATCCAATTGAAACGTTTCGTCATCGCGTCTAATATACATAGCATAGGTCTAAAATTCCGGGTATATACATATAAAGCGTATGTATATAGTATCGAAAGCGCGAGCCGAATCACGACGTGCACATGCGGAGAAAAAATTGCGGCGCAAAGGAGAGCGAGGAGATGACAGCCCGCGGCGAACGATTTTACGGCGATACGCCGCTTCGAGAGATAAACGTCATTAATTTACTGCGCATGTGACGGCCTCTCTTATCGAGAAACAGAGCTTGGTGTATACATTGTTATTGAACTTTACGCAAAGTCTAATTTACAATGACGATAGAGCGCCGGTCGTTGAGAAATTAATTGTTGGTAGAAGATAGAGATCGTCAAACAGATAAAGAAGGAATTTTCTTCGATACACGCACTTTGAAATTATTATATATTTATATATGAGAGAATAATGCAAAAGTTGGCAAAGTATGAAGACTAGTGTTTACAGAGAGCCCTTTGTCGCGAGGTTTAATGAATTTAAAAAAGAACACTTGCATAAATAACATGGTCCCCGTGACTACCATTGTTTTCAATTACAAAGAAAAACCACGAGGTTGATGAGACAGGCATCAATATGCAGTCGCTTATTTCCTGCGCATATATATAGACACTCGCCCACACATACGCACACAGAAAGCTGAGGCTTATTTTTGCATAACCGGTTAAACACCTCCATTAAGAGCAACTGCTGCAGTGGGTCGCGGTTTTATAAGAGAATAAAATTCAACTTATAATATTAATATATATAAATAATTCAGCGAGACTTGCAAATGGAGCAGTATAAGCGATAGCAGCTGCTGATGTGTCTGAATCATATTCCGGGCGTTTTGTTGATATGCACCGACGACTGCGCACGTACAAGATAGTCTCACTCCAACAATTATTTGCGTCCCGATTAGATACATGCGCACAATTACGCGAGATGGCTTTCCAGAAAAACTACGATGTTATGACTTGGGACAAAGACCAAGTGAGCGGGTTATCGGTTGGTGAAAAAAATGTGTATGTATGTGTGTATATATATGTATATATTTATATTCGACCGATTTCGTATGATAACATTGGCGCGTTTAAATATTGACTAAAGATCGCTCCGCAAAGAAGCGAATTTGAGAAACTTTATTTAAGCACAGTAAATCCAGGAGCTAATATTTAAATAAGCTTCTTTTTGAGCGGGCAAATAATACAAAGCGGCGGATTGAATTTTTAATCGCCGCTTCCGCGTGTATATATAATCATCACAACATAATTCAACCTGACGTTTGAATAATGATTTATTATATACGTCTAGAAAGAAAAAGTGTATATATATATATATATATACAAAGTTTCCTCAACACAGCGTGTGTTTGCTTCGATTATCTTTGGCGCGGACTCGCGTTAGCTATACATTTATATGTATAGCACCAATGCGACTAATAGACTGTGAATAATTGATGATTTGTCATCGGATCCCTTCGATACGTACAATAGAAAAATTTATTAGCGACGATAACGTTATCGAGATGGCCGACGAGGGACGCTCCGATTCTTTTTTTAGTCGCAGCTCATTAAGTAATTCGCGGCGGAAAATTCACGTCGAGCGCACATCGCTCAAAAATATAGTGCGATGTATATTAACTCGAAAGTTGAAGCCGCTGTGAGTAGTCTAAAGTTTACTGCCAAGTTCGCGCACAAAGCTGCTGCGTCGAAAAATATCTACAATTTCGAGAGTCCGCCGACTCTATTCTAGGAAAAAAAGTTGGACGCGTTACATTATGATGACAGGGTCTCGCCCGCATTGAAGTTCGCGCCGGGTAAATGTCTGTAAGTGAGCTACAAAGCTTCCTTCTTTTCATCGTACGAATACTGGCCGCTGCTCTCTTGTCCTCGTGCTTGATTGACGCAAATGATCGTGTACCGAGAGAGCTTATGTATCATGTATGTGTGTAGGAGAGACAGAGATGAGACGACGCTTCTGAGTTCGTCCGTTGACTCATACACGAATTTTTTGCGAATTTCAGCTCGCTTTTTTCTAATTCACTTGGATTGTCTCTACATGGATAAATTAGTGTATATAACCTATTGATAGAGCCGGTGTTTGTAAGAAACCAGTTTGGAGTTGATTGCGTTATGGTTAAAAATACCTATATATAGTGCATGCCATTAACCAAGTTATACTGATGCGCTAAATAAGAAAGAGAAAATAAAACGAAAAAGCTCATAATTATACTAAAAATCCATCTCGATTCCGTATATATAAATTCCGCAATCATAGTCTCGCGTATGTACTAACGTTGCGCAAAATATATACCTACATCTTACTGTCGCGATAGTAGTTCGTTATCTCATCGTCCCACTGGACATCCATACACTGAGTAGCTACGTGTAAAGAAACGTCGTCACGTTCCTATAGTCTCTCATGGTGTTGACTTATCAAGAGCTCCTTGCTTATTATTCAAGAGCGTCGCTGCGAAAACGGTATGCTCCTTAGTCATGAGACGCTGCTATGTCTTTCATTCTATCTTCGCGGTTACGTAGACTGCAGTCGTGAAGCGACGACAGTTTATCATACCACGTGGGAAGAAAGTCGTAGTATTGACTTTTTGTCGAACCGAAATTATTTATGAGCTAATGCTCTTTTGTGTTGTACAATATTTAAACAAGGAGTCGTGCCAGCGCATTCGGACAAAGGTGACATTTTAATCGCTGTCGTCACAACAAAAACACGTTCTACAGCAAGCATTTCAAACTTGTTAACAACGCTTTAAAAACCGATATAATATAGAAAAGACTATACACGAGCTTATTACAAACCGAGTAACTTGATTCATCGTTATAAAAGAAAATTGTGAAACATTCAAATTCCAACTGTATAAAAAATCGAAATTCCATCTCCTCTCGTGTACACGAATATACCGGCGTTCGATGCTCCTTGACACTTGCCTGCAGAACGCAACTTTCCCTCGATCCCGCAGCAGCGATGAGCTCGCGCGCATACCGCGATCCGCGATTCAAAGACCGCTGCACAGAAGAGCGTCGAATGCTGTGTACGAGCATACGTTCACCCTTTCTCGAACGTTCCATGCCGTGCTTGCATGGCGCGCTTTGCATTTATTTTTATAAACATAGACGTAAAAGCTTGCCACACACGATCATGCGTTTAGTTGAATGTTTAATTCTGCACGTCGATTTTTTTTCCAGTGGAACGCAGTGCTGAGCAGTACTCACGACGAGAAAGACAATGATAACATTTTAATAACGTTTAGTGTAACGATGATGTGTTCTGATATAGTCCGACCTTAATATGTTATGTGGAATACATATGTGTTTTTAATTTATCATGTCCGCATGGATTTATGATTCAATTTCGATGATATCGCCGAGCGTATAACGTATAACGAAGCTTTCCATTCGCTATATGAATAGTCGTCGATACTGGCACCTCTAATCGAACAGAAACATCGCGCAAATCGCTATCTCGTGAAAAATTTTTACCAAGCCGAGCGTGAAAAGAGAGTCAAGCGAGAGAAAATTATTATCGGGCTCAATCCAGCTTGCCATAAGAGGCGGCCGTCCCCTCGAAAATATACACAGCCGTAACAAACTCGCTCGAGTAAAAAAGAAAAGCAGCAGATGTAAGTAAGTAACGATCGAGAGACTTTTATCCGGTAGCACGTGCTTGGCCGTGGCCGTGAGGGCTATATACCATACACGTCACGCTTCTCCTCGCGCCGGAAAACGGCGAAAAATCGAGAAAGCTTACGCAATGATCTCACACACAGTGTTCGGCCGATTTTTGTTTATAATCGTATAATATGCAATTAGACCGGCTTATATAACGGCGCGGACGAAAACAATGACGAATTCGACGCGCATTGTATAACCATAAGCTTTTTTAATTGCAGCCGCAAAGTTTTACGTGAATATTGATCGGTGTGCGGTCGGGGCTTTGTTTATAGCGGCCAACAAAACATCCGCTCGCGATGACAATGGCTGCGGGTTTATACATTGCCGTTAAAAGACAGACGACCGCGCTTACAAAGGAAAGACTAAGCTTTCTCAAGATTTTCTCGAAATAATGTAAGCAAGTACGCGTATGATTCGCTTGGGCACTGTACCGTCGTTACGCAAAATTGCATAATCCTTCGATGCTGCGCCGGGAATTAGCGGCGTTGAATAGGGCTCGTTTGATGAATTTCTCCGCCGAGTCTATGCCTTCCGGCTGTATAGCTATACACGACGGGCACAGCAGCTGTGATGGCTCTTCAAAATGTGGAGTTATTGAGTGTTCTTTTTTCTAGATAAGGGTTTTTGTTGCGGGATGAGAATTTGCGTTAATTAGAGATAACAGTTGCGAATTATCATCAGCGTGACCTCACCTATGCGACTAGTAAACACGATGAATAGCTCAAAGCCGAGAATGTTATCTTAACACAAAGTGCTGAAATAATTTTAGTACAGCGTACATAATCTTATCTGTGGGCAGGCTCTTTTTTTGCTGAATTTTCATTGAACGAGCGAATTTACGTAAGCATCGAAAATGCAGCCAAGAGTTTACAAACATCAATACGTCCAGTATTTTCCTGTTAATGTCGTTAAACGAAAGGAGACAACACGTTGACAGGGGGAACAAAATATTTTGATCAAGGGCGTCGCATCGATCGTTTCGAACCGGTACACACGAGCAATACACAATGAAAACCTAGTCACGCATCCTTTCATATCAAACCTTGAACTCACATCGCGTGATTTTTTTTTATTGTATTACTTCCATCAACGCGCAACGCATATACTGGGCTACCGAACCGCCAAACTATAAGTATAGGTTCATCCTCGATAGAGGGAAGAAACCGATGAACCCTAGGTGTCGCTGCTCACGCCGTATCTTACCTCCGTGCTTGAGATCGGAAGCCTCATCGATGGGTATGACGAGCAACGGAAACACTCCGGACAGTCCGACCATAGCACTTCCAAGCATCGAGAATAGCCATGGCTGATACTCGAAGTAGTCAGCCAGGACATACCAGGGTGCCCACAACTCCTCGGCCGTCCACTCGTGCTCGAAGATGCCCGGTCGCGTGCAGTTGCTGAGACAACCGCTCGCCGCCATCTTCAGTCTTCTCTCGTGTCTGCTGCTACTGTACTGTTGTGTCTGTGTGTGAGTATATACAACGCCGGACTGCGCGACGATAACAATATACTTAGTCGATCGCTCTTTTCTATTTCAGATTAGCGCTCCTCTTATCGAGCCGGATAATTCACTTTGAAAAATCAGGCTTATCGCCGCTTCGAAGTGCTTTTGCTGTAATTTTTCTCTTTCTTCGTCTCCTCTAACGGTTAATTACACCCACTTGTGTATTATTACGAGGTGGTGCTAGCGATTGACCGATCCAGAATCGGCTGCTGGGCTGATGATGTCTCCTGATGCCGATAGTGTGACCAACATTGAGCCTCTCATTGATGACGATCTTCGCAGTCCCTTCGAATGTTTACGTTCGGAAACGTCAGTGTAGGGTGCTGCTGATGCTGCTGGTGGCGGTTCTCACAACAATAACAACACGAGCCTCCTCTTGACGCATTCGCTCCTTCTCTTCTTTCCCCTATATGTATATAATCCCGCACCACGGGATGTTAATCCAAAAAACTCACTGGAGGGAAAATCTCGCGGTATATGATAAGTAACTGATCGTGACAATAGCAGCCGCACGATCCAAGATAAGGAGTAAGTATATCGGGTGTATATATATATATATAGAGAGAGAGAGAGAGAGAGAGAGCTGAGAGCCTTTGGTTGTATATAGCCGCGCGACGACTCGGCGACCGACTAGCCTACACTGAGGACTGAGTACGGACACCCGTGCGTTAAGCCTTCGGCGACGAGGAGGCGATGAATTGCTAGCACGCCTCGCTTATTATTTCATCCCGCCGCTGGCCAGTCTGCTGCTGCCGTCCCCGAGCCCGAGCCCGCCTTCATACAGACGACAGAATCTATGCGTATACGAGCGCACTGCTGAACAAGAGAGAGATAAGAGGTCCTCCTTTTTCGCACGCGAGACTGATTACGACTCGCGGCAGCTATATATCCGATGGCTGTCCATTCAATCGCGGAGCTTTTGTCGGGAGACACTAACACTGTCCGCGCACTTTGTCCGTATACAGAGCTTACGACAGAGTGTGCGTTGGACGAAGAGCGAAGAAACTTAACCTCACTTTGCGCGCACTGCTCTCTCCGATGCTGCTGCTGCTTCTCCGCGACTACTGCGTCGCGCTATAGGGGAATAAAGTGCGCACTATGGCGGCCGCGCGCTGCCTTTTATATTCTCGCCCACGACGACGAGTCACTGCTCCGATCGCGCGCGTGGTACGTCTATATGTATATAGTATACACGTATACGTATGTGCGACTGACTGACGAAGACGACACTATACACACCGCGGCGAGAGGAGACGCAATTTTCCGCGCAGTTCCGATGCGATGCACACGAGCTCTCTCTGCTCTGCTGCTATGCAGAATCGATAGCGCGCCGACGCACCGTATACTACACGACTGTGCCTCTTGGAATTTTTTAAATGCGCGCGCGAGTTACACGCTTTTAATGACTATTGCGATGCGCTTTTTTTCGATTTGGAATGACACGGTTCATGATAGGACGAATATTAGGACGAAAGTCTGTTTTTCCTGAGATTTAAAGAAGCTACAATTATATTCTTGGGAAATGTAATTGTATATAGCGAGTGGCGAGCGATTTTCCTTTCGAAATTCCTCGACTCGCGGTTATCTCGCGCGACGGCTGTTTTTGATTAAAAACACTATCGCACTCGTATAATATTCATGTAATGTAATGGAGGAAGTTTTAAAAGAAGCGGTTCAATTGCTTTGCGGATATATTTCGGATTGCATTAGATTTCACAATGGGATTATTTATAAGAGGCCGGTTATATATTGTAGTATATGTGGATCAACTATAGATAGAAGGCTTAGAAGGAAACAATTTAATTTGTGAACTCGCGATTCTTCCAAGCGGGATTCGTAAACTAGTTGGGCAGAAATTTCCGACATGGAATTGAGCATTTTTTTTTAATAGATTGTACAGATAGACCGAGGAAATCTTATCAAGTTTTAAATTTATCGGGAGTATGCGCCACATTATCGTGCCACTGAAACGTTATCGTTCAAGTACAGTATAGTGGACCTAATGAATGTAAAATTTTTTTTTCAACAAGTTAGTAATTTTTGCCTCGTTTTGAAAAAATGCTGTATTAAATATTAATTACTCGCTTTTGTATCGCCTTTTAATAGAAGCAGATCTACAAAAACAGTTTTTAATCAAACTCTTTTCGAGATAGTGTATAGACGATAATTTTAAAGCATCGACGCGTCGATATATTGTTGCTGCAGTGCAATTTCCAGCAACTCATCGTAATAATTGAGAAAACGCTTTTATCAATACCGCGAATTGCAAATGCG
Organism: Muscidifurax raptorellus; assembly: GCA_020010945.3. Classification (NCBI taxonomy): domain Eukaryota; kingdom Metazoa; phylum Arthropoda; class Insecta; order Hymenoptera; family Pteromalidae; genus Muscidifurax; species Muscidifurax raptorellus. Next base: position 1,560,266 of record CM052080.1, read on the forward strand.
CATTCATAGCGGAAAATTGTGCTCGTGTGCGCAATATACTTAATAAAACCCGAGCTAAATATACCAATCGCGTTAAGATATAAGTGTAAAAAGTGTCTTTATATACACTTATTAATACTAAAAATTGTCGGGGAAATACTCTCGTCGATCAGCGTTATAATTATCTAAACAACCAAAATCAAGCTGTATTTTTAGCTGCGCATTATCAGCTCCTTTAGAATAATTGCGATTAACTGCGATCTCAACGAGATGTCGCGTTCGCAGCGGTACACAAAGTCCCACTCCTTATCTGTGCAATAAGTACATACTTTTACATAATACACCGACGCGTGCTTTCCCAAGCGTTCTGAAGTACACTGATCTCATCATGATCTTCTGCTCATTACCGATGCGCTATATTACGATCATATATTATAACGTCCACGTATAGCCAAAATCACTTCCTTTCATAACCAGGAAAGAATCTCGTAACGCTCCTCGATCACCCGCCCAGCTATTCGGTAAATCGAAACTAGAATTTAGTCGATCATCGCGTAGCTCCTAACATTCGTCACCAACTCGTCCACTCGCGAACGGATGTTCTGGCATACGCGCAGTAGAGCAAGCGGCAAACATCGTTGCGCGTAAAAAAAAAAAGAAACAAAACCAATAAGAACAAGCTACACCGAATAGCGAAGCCGACGGACGCGCAGTCAAACGTCGCTCGAGTCTCCATCTCTGCGAAGCTACGCGAACGAGAGCTCGACATATCCACCCGCTGCGGGCCGCAGTTAAACAGCGCGTTACACAACTTTAATTAATCGAGTTAGCGCGTGGCCACTTGCCAATTCGCGAGAGCGCACACGCGCGCGCGGCCATGCACCGCCGCAAAGCCATACTTCTCTCGCGCGCACCAGTGCGGGGTGTCCCCCTCGAAGATCGTCCCTTTTTTTCTCTTTTGATCGACTGGTGCCGTTGCAGCTACTTATCAGCTTTTCGCCCGGATCGAAGTGCCCGTGCTCCGAGGAGTTACTATGCGGATGTCAGTGCTCTGAAGCTGCGACTGGGAGGTGAATAAAATTCGATACAATTGATACGTAAGGTAAAACTGCGAGTTGTAAGAGTTCGTGTTGGATCTAACTGACCCCGAAATAAAAGAAAAAAATAAACTTTGTCCTCTTGACGAAAATGTGTGCAGTCCAAATTTGAATAACTATCGAGCCCTTGTGGAAGGAGATGTTTGTATCCCGATTTGTGAATCCTGATTTGTGACACGGAGATGTGTGTAATATGGTGCGCGACCGCGATGGCAGCCGTATATATACTGTTTTGGAAGGTATCGACGATGCGAAGACGAGGGTCGATTCGGTCGTTGTTTTGCGCTGCGAAGTGTCGTGCGTTTTCATTGATCGTTTTGACTTTTGAGACGATACGCGACGATCAAAGATCGTGAATTCGATCGCGAAGAAAAAAAAACGCACGATGCAGCGAGGACCATCCCAGTAAACATTGTTTTGATTGACATTGGCCGAATTGGCACGCTTCAATGCCAATAAAGACGAATTATTCTTAAAGACTTTTCTGTTTCTGATACGTTGCGACTGCTGTTTCCTGCTTGGAGTATATTCTTCGGGGATGAATTTCGTTTCGCCGATATAGTCGCGCGACACAGCTCTTCTTTACAACGAGAGTAAAACCTACGAGTATTAGGCCGCGAGCAGTGGCTGTTGCATCAGTGTGTCCTACTAATTGGAAATTCCAGGCTAATGTGATTCTCCTTGTATATATGCGTTATGTATCTTACATGTGATCCCTTTGTAACGTAGTCGACCCTGTTGTAAAATACACTTATATACATCATGTTTCGTCGAGTAGATAAACGCTCCGTAGTGCAATGTACTTTATTTACCGCTAATCCATCCGATATGTCAACGTATATATTATATATGTATATTATGTAGATGTCGAACAAGCTTTTGCGTACTGACGGTCAAGGAGCTTCGAGAGTATTATGACACACATGCACACACACACACACACACACACACACGTGATGATCTTGTTCTCATGGCAGATATCTTGTTTTCTCTTTTTTTCCAGATATTTATTAAGCTTTTAACATTGTTTCCTAAGTAAGGAACACTTTGCCACGCACTATGTGATCAAGATCTCGAGATATTCTTTATTTTGTATATACGCAAGTGCAACGTAAACGAGGATCGTTAATTATGTTTAGGCGTTTGAGGGACGAAGGAAGGTTATATATATTTTTTCTTATTCTCTTTTATACATAATTATTATACCAGATACATATATAATGTGCAATGAACGATTATTCGAATACTATATCTATTCTCTTGGTAACTCAACGTACGTATAATTATTACAGCTTCACCTTTAGGTAAATGAATTTGCATCGTATAATAACATAACCCGAGAGCGATTCTCCTTCCAGTAAGAGAAACCAATGTTATTTTTAAATCTGTTTGTATTGGATATCACTAGCGCTTAGAAGTAGCTTATATTATATTAAGCCATCAATCTCACATAATCACTGCACATTTTTATTGTTGTTGAAAAAAAGCAAAAAAGAAATGAACCGAATAGAGCGGAGCAGCAGCAGCATCATCTGCACGGATCCCCGGTATGTACACGCGGGACTTACAATCGAGAACTCTCGCCGCACACTTTGCTCGAACAACAAACGAAGCGTCGGCGGCGGCGGCGGCGGCGGCGGCCGCTCGCTCCAGACTTGCGAAAACGTCTATTTCGAGCGTCGCTCGAGCGCGAAGAACGCGCCGCGCTCTTATATGTTTCCGCGGCGATTTTTCTAGCTCCGCGTCCGGCAGAAAGAACGACGGATGGCAGTTACGAAGCCGAGCCGAGCGAGTCGCCGCTGCTTTTTTCGTCTCTCCGCATAACCCGGATGATGACGGAGTAGCGCAGGCCTCTCCCGCGCGATTTTAGACTTTGGTTCTGCTCTTTCGATCGAGGAACAAACATTGATTTTTTCCCCGTGTGATATTCCACCGTGCGACGAGAGGATTTTCGCGGATATTGATAATATCGTATATATATATAAGTACTGTGTGTTGGAAGGCTACACGAGGCGGCGGAAAGAAAGACGCGTGATGGACTGCGTCACTGGCCGCTCGCGAGGGGAAACCTTGTAAATTAAAAAAAGCCGCGTTCGCTGCGTCGGGCTCGATGATGATGGAAAGCACGCAACGGTAAAGAAGTCGATTTTCAAAAGCCCCAGCAGTGAGGAGATCAGTCGCTTGTTCCATCTCTCTTTGAGCGTATATCTTTCTTTCTCTCAATCTCACTCTCTGATGTTTACCTTTGTCATAACCGTGTTGTATCTACTGCGAGCACACCTAAATTAAACATCACCGCTTTCATCGCTGTGCGCACATAATCCACCCTTTAATCATAGGCATACAAGCGCGAAAGCAACATCATCCGCCAGCACGTATCTCACTTGAATAAAAAATAAATAATAATAACAAATTCACGCAAAACGCACACTGTATTTTCGTTTGTATAATTCCAACGCGGGGCATCGAACGACACGACCGTCCGCTACGATGGATACGCGCAGAATGTCCAATTGGAACGTGCTGAGCCTCGAAGCGGCTCTGCAACAGCTAAACGGACCACAGGACGAAGCGGAAAAGCCTGGGAGGAAATCGAATGCGGTAAGTGCGTTATATATATATATATATATATATATATATCCATTGTCCGGAGTAATTTTCCATCCAAGTGCAATTCCTTCTTCTTCCCCCATTCGTTTTATCTCCCGATATACGCGGTTTAACGCGTTTAGAGGGAAAACAGCTCTCGGTGCCTATTTTCTTCCACGCGCTGGTCAGTTTTGTCTTAAAAACCAAATCGATAACATTGATTCCCGCTTATACCGTAATGTAAGGCTTCTGCATTCGAAAACGCCTACGCCCGATCCGAGGCTCTAAAAGCCGCTCATCAGAATAAAAATAGCCTTCGCTTTTCACCGCCTGAAATCTTGAAATGGAAATGTAAAAATGGACCGCGCGTTAACCAAAGGGAAGCTATATTTTTAAAGTCGCTCGCGCTTCGCTATGTCCATCGTTCGCCGCGATTCGTTATCGCGCACGCACGTATATATAGTTACGATAAAATCGCGCAAATTCATACATTATAACGTAAAAAGTTTGCGTATGAGACCAATCCGCGCGAGTAAACGCATAAATCAACGCGTAAGCAAAATAAAAACAGGCCTGACGCTCCATTGATAAAAGCTATACTCTACATCAAAAGTAATTAACAACGAGATTAACGAGCAGCCGGCGACACTTATGTTAATCGTGTCGCGACAAAGCGCGAAAGCGTCTTGGCAAAAGAGCGCATATATAGCATCAGACGCTTCGCAAAAAGGAAAAGCCGAAAATCGGCTCGCTCGCAGCTGCGAACAATGCCGGCGCTGTTTTCCCTTTTGTTGCGCTGAGTATATAGAGACAGAGCCATCGACGCTCTCTCACTCCGCACACACGCATTGTCGAAGCTATACGGAGTATAGGTTCGGCCCATTCTGGCCGCATGCCTGCCTTTATTTATAACTAATTAAAGACCGAGTCGGAGTCGGCGGCGCAGCCTCGGGGTTGTACTCGCGGCCACGCTACAGCAGGGGGTGAGTCGTGTCTGCTCTCGCGCGCGGCGGCGGTTAGTTCAAAGAGCCGCGTCTCCGATGCTATATTCCTCTATCGTATACGCGTCCTATAGTCGTCTCTCTCGCTTTCTCGGCTGATTTTGATCGATAGCGGCGGCTGCGGTTTTCTGTGTGTGTATATATATATCATTCTGTAGAGCGCATACTGCGTGCGTCGGCGCGACGCCGATCGCCGCGTTAATATATACTGTGATCGAGGATGAACGTGTGGAATCAATTGAACGTCGAGCACGCAACCAGCGCGATCTCGCGCGACGATCTGCACGGTAGCATTAGGAAAAAGAAGATCACGGTAAAGTTTGCATTTCAAGAGTATAGATGAATAATTTGCGATTTTCCTTTTGTTGGCTTATTCGTTGTTTTTTTTCACGCGATTTTGGAGCGGGCTTGCTTTTGCGCTTTTACGATTTTCACGTGTACGAATATTTTCTTATGGCTTCGCTGCAGCGTTAAAAATAACGCGGCGTTATTGCCGCGGGCATTTTAACGGGCTAGGAGGGCTGCAGAGCCTACTTAAGTATGTAATCTATTGTTTTAACGCGAGTGCCAAATTTATGCTCGAATAAAGCGAAGTTTCGAGCTGCGAGTGAAGTATTTTCTCTTTGAAGTTTGCAACCGCAGGCACGACTGCCCATCATGATTTACAATGCTTATTAATACACGGAGCCCTGCTTATGACTGGAGCATCGGCTAGCTATTCCAATAATATACATGAATAAGTTGACGCGACAAATTTCTTATATATGGGTGGCAAAAATCTTACTCCAAAATTGCGAGAAAATTAACAACAGCATAGCCGAGAGTTTTTAGTACGGAGACGTAATTTTTAAATATTTTTTTCACTTTCCAGCAGTATCGAATAATTGTTTATCGATATAAGAATAGAGCTTGAAAACTATCGCGGTTTCGTTAATATTAATGGGACACGGAGTAAGTAATTTATGAGATGCAATATGGTAAGAAAAAAAACTGACGCATTCGATACAACGTTATTGTTTCATACCATCATGATAGAATTATATTTATAGATTCTATAATCCAAATCGACGAGCCGCAGTCGAATAAAAACAAATCGATAAAAAACGTCTCACGAAGTGTTTTGATGTCTATTGCAATGCCTTAATGAACAGTAACAAATATATTGCGACCTTTACCTTAGAACTGTCTATTCTTAGACCGAGTTTTACTTCCTGCTGTCGTTACGTATGCCGATACAAGAGTAACTCATTTTGAATTGTCCTTTGTAAAATATGATGATTTTGTACTAAAAATATCATTATAAGCGTTGTTGTCCGCATAGTATATGGTTCAAATTAGCCTAAATTTTTTGCCCAAAATAAAAAAAAGGTTCATACTATATCGACTGATGTGACTCTATATAATCGCGTAAACCCAGCAATACGAAAATTCCCATTGTTCGCGCAAATAATCACGGTTCACGAAGACCTTTCCTATATAATATATGCACCTGTGTCGAAAAATGATCATTGAAACTTGAGTAATTGTAGAAAGTTGAGGATATTTATTTGGAATTCGCCGCGTAAAGATGAAATGCCGCTGATAAATTGTAATCCCCAAAACGCGGCCAAAAATTTGTCTGGCACTCCGATGCGCACTTTGGCAGCGTGTCCGATGGGATTTGCCGAATAATGTATATCTGCCGTTCGAGCGAAATTCGAAAATCGTTTGATCGATTCTTCCACGCACTGCTTAAAGTACGATTCGAAAACGGGAACACGAGGGCTAAATATCGTAACGCGCCGGTGAACCGGGATTTAAAAAAAAAATCCTACATGATTGAAAATGTAAACCGAGCTTCGATCGAAAAATCGAAAAAAGAAAAGAGGCGAAATTCTCCTGCTGTCTCAATCAGTTGTCAGCGTTAAACTCATTCTGGATATGGAATTTCTTTGATTTATGGCCGGACCAGACGGACGCGCGCGTTGCGCCGCTGCATGTTTAATTTTAAGCCTGAACCGAGTCTCGCAGTGTATATTTAGTCTAGCTGCGCATGCGCGATTAGATTAAACACCGATGAATATCGCGAGTTTGCATCGAAATTCGCGAGAGCGAATATACAAAACTTCAGTGCGTTCTTTTTCAGCAGAAACTATCGAAAATCCCGGTCGGCCGTGTATCCGCGAAATCGTTCGGTGAAATTCAGGAACGGGACGTCTTCGCGAGAGTCCGCGTCGAGTGTGCAGCGTCGCGCGTGCGGTTGAGCTCCGTGCCAGCTAGTGGTAAGCACGGCCATTTTATCGCAGCGAAAAATTTTTGGAAAATCCTGAAAAATGGAGGGTCTCGACGTCTGGGGTCAGATCGCGGTCGAGACGTCGCAGATGTACGTCAGCGAGGGTGGCGTCATAAAGAGCCGATTCGCGAACACCGTAAGTTCACCCACATAGGCGCGATATATCACACTCATCTCGTCGATCGCGATCAATCGTTATCATGGCATCGCGGCGAGTCCGAGTACTTACGGTGTGTTGAACGCTCTGTGCTTTTGCTTTGCAGACGATAGAGTCGTTGGAAGACAGCATTATTCTGCACGTATTCAGCTACCTGTCCCACCGAGAAATATGTCGCATGGCCAGGGTTTGCAAGAAATGGCGTCAGATCGCCTATGACAGTAGGCTATGGTCACACGTATCGCTGAGGCCCGAGGTCAGCGGTCTTCACGTCAACTCCCTCGACACCCTTCTTCATCTGATAAGGTAAATAAACGCCCGTAAAGCGCGCGTCATCGCACGGCGGAAACGAAGAAAGTATTTCTTGCCAAGAAGAGCAGTGTATATATCATAATCTGCGAACGAGAAAGCTCCGATTCTTTTCAATCAAGCGAGCCTAACTCGTCGCCCGTCGCCGAGTGCCGAGAGAGAGAGAGAGAGAGAGAGAGAGAGAGAGAGAGAGAGAGAGAGAGAGAGAGAGGGGGGGGGGCGAGATACAATGATACAAAACAATATGTGTTTTATTGCGACAGTGTACGATTCGGGGCGTCCCTGCGCTACATCGAACTGCCAATCGAGCTGATCACCCACACGGTCTTTCACGAGCTGTCCAACAAGTGCCCCAACCTGACGCACATGCTGCTCGACTTCTCCACTGCCATGCAGCTTCACGATTTCTCGGAGATGCAGGCCTTCCCCACCAAGCTCAAGTACTTGTGCATCTGCCTCTCGGGGGTTATCTTCATGGAGGGCTTCATGCGCAAGATCTACAACTTCATCAACGGCCTCGAGATCCTCCACCTCATAGGTTCGTTAATGAGAGATGAACGCGGCGGCCGCGCGTGGGAGAGAAAAAATTATTCCTTTTGAAATTAGAAATCCGACGTTCGGTCGAAGCCTTTTTTTCTCATCGCCGTCGCTCATTGAATTACGATAGACAAGAATCGCGCGAGTGACGGGCAAGAAAAAGTAAGAGCGAACTCGCCAAATTTTCTAATTTCAAATTCTAATTTTTTTTCTCAGTTTTCTCTGTCGACTCGCGCGGTTATTGGTGAGAGGCATTGACTCGACGCCCTTTCAGGAACTTACGAGAAGATCGAGGAGGACGAGGGGGAGCAATACGATGTGGTCAACATCGGCAAGCTCAGGCCCGCGGTACCGAATCTCAGGGTGATCAACCTCTACGGGATCAACTTTGTCAAAGACGCCAACTTCGATGAGTTGTCCAACTGCATACAGCTCGAGTGTCTGGCCGTGAACTTCTGCCACCAGGTCACGGGGGAGAAACTGAAGAACCTCGTGCAGAGATGCAGGAGGCTCAGGTGTCTTCTCATGCAGGGAACCAGTGAGTATACGCGTATCCTTGTGCATAGAACGCGATGCGATCACGACGCTGCTGCTTCCAGGTCTCAAGAGCGAGCACCTCATGGATATCGAGTGGGAAAAGACCAATATCCAGGAGCTCGACATCACGGCTACCGATCTCTCGACCGAATGCCTCAACGACATGCTCAGTCGGATCCCGAGCCTGCGCTTCCTCAGCGCCGGTCAGCTCAACGGCTTCAACGACAGCGTCCTCAAGACCTGGATGGAACAGGGCAACGCGCGCAACCTCATTGCCCTAGACCTGGACAGCTCGGACAACCTGACGGACGACGCGCTGCACAAGTTCCTCTCGCGACATGGACATCAGCTCATGGCCGTAGCTCTCTCGGGGATGCCTCACATCACCGATCAGCTCTGGCAGACCGTCTTGCCGATTCTCACGAATGCGAAGTAGGATACATAGTATTGCAATAATCGACGCAGTAGTCTTCTTTAATTCTCGGAGTCGGCGCTCATTTTCACCTTCTCTCGCAGAATCATCGTCATGGGCACGCAGGAGAGGCTGGGCGTCAACATCCACGTGGACCAACTGATGGACTGCATAGCCAACAACTGTCCGAACCTAGAGCGCTTGGAATTGCGCTGGGATCCGGAGAATCTGAGATTCTCCGACAAAAGCCAGAAAGCCATCGACATTCTGAGAGTCAAGTGCACCAAACTAAGGTGTCTGACGCTCAGGTCAGTTGCGAGAAAAGTCTCGAGACTCGTTGTTAATTTCATCGATAAAAATTTTTTCTACATTTGCAGCGATGGAAGGTACTACGAGATCGTCAAGGCAAACTTCGAACGAGCCGACAGGACTACCGTTGTCCGAACGACAACTTGTTGCCGAGTTTCCAACTACTACATGCTGCTGAATTACAAAGATCTCATCTTCGACTGATGTCTTGCTGGCGATCGATAAGAGGCGCCTCATAACGACGGGGAAACTCCAAAACAAAGTATTTCCACGCGGTATTTCTTTTGTAAGCTCTACACGAGGAAGGTGAAAACTTTTATTTTAGATATGCGGTGCGTATTTAAGACACACGTCGGTATTGTACAGTATACCGATATGATACACGGGCGCGACTTCGTTCTTAACAAAAAATGAAGAATATACATAAATATGTGCGCTATATACACGCATATTTGAATAACGAGAAGAGATGAAGAGGAGGGGGCCAGAAGCTACTGGCGCTGCTTTTGAGCTGATGTCGCGTTTTACGATTTGGGTTTGTTGCTTATACTTGATTAAACATGCGAGACACGTTGCGCGCACTTCTCCATTATTATTCGCAGACGTGAATTCAAAGCTTTATACTATATATAATACACACGACTTTGTAAAAAAAAAAAGAACATGTTCCGAAAAAATAAATATGTTATTACACTATGTGTTTCGAGATGTGTGCGCGAACTAATATATTGTTATATTAACACCAAAAAGTATATTTTTATATAGATACGTATATAATTATATATAGCTGATGTGTTTGAATAAATACCAGTACTCATATTCACCTTCGGGCACTTCTTCAACCTGTGTGAAACAACGACTATTTAATTTAGTGATCGTTCGTGTCTTTTATTATGACGTGCAATCGCAAATATCTGTTTGTTTTTGACGAATCTCAAAACAGCCGATTTCCTGAAACTCGCATACCTTATTTATACATGTATTCATAATTAATTGCGATCAACGGCATAACACGTCGCTACGACGATTTGGCAGGTCTTTCCAGCGATTTCAGCCGGATTAATCGAAAATCATATTCGTCGCTCTCGATCGCAGACGTGCGGCGAATCTGAAAAAGTTGATGCAGGATAAGATACAAAAACAATGTCTCCATATCGATAAAGCATCGAGGCTTATTGGCACGAATTTTTCGATATGCGTTTAATCTTGCGAATGAGCAAATTCAAAGTCACATACGAATCGATATAGTTGTTAGATATACCATCGCTAATCGACGACCTGCAACCGGACTATTACTCTACCTGCCGTCGTTATATTCGCGTATAAAAAAAAAAACGATAATTTTCTTCTTCACTGCAGTTTCACACAAATTTCTCGCGATATAACGAAGCCTAGCGTAGGTATATATCGAGGAGGATAAAATAGCATGAAATACCGATAAAGCCCGCGCGTAAAACCGATGAAACGACAGGCCGCCACCGCAAACCGGAAGCGAATACAGCCGCGACGCACGGCACGAATTACGCGGCGTATATGTAAGTGCTATAGAAGTTTCCAAGGTGAGCTTTTGTTGTGACGCCGATATCTCGACGACAGCGATGGGGGACAACTCGTCTATATAACCCCACAACGCATACATACATACACACACACACACACATCGGCGACATCACGGCAAAAGCAATGACAAACTGTAGTAGTAGTAGTAGTAGTAGTAGTAGTAGTAGTAGTAGTAGTCGTCGTCGGGATCAACACTTTCACGGAGCGAGAGCCGCCCTGTCCACCTGTGCAGCAGTGGTCAGCAGCAGACTCGCTAACCTGAATCGTCACGCGAGACTATACTATCGATTGTCAAGCGCGATAATTTATTCACGCAGACAGCGCACGGGGGCTCTAGGTATAGGCTATAGAGCCAGTTCGTGCGCGGGGGTGGGTCGGAGAGGGTCGATCGTGCGGCCGGTCAGTAGTTGCGGCCAGTCTACTCGCGACCGTAAAGCTGTGTATACCTCCCGTGTGGGCGTGAGAAAATAGAAGAGAGAGAGAGAGAGAGAGAGAGAGAGAGAGAAGGAAACCGGAAGTCCTGGCCGCATATGGCCGATAACGAGGACGAGCTCGCCGAGAGGCGGATCAAGATCGTATTGGTCGGCGATTCGGCTGCTGGAAAAGTGAGTGTTGCAGTAAGAGCTGTGTATGTTGATACCGTTTGTTTGTTTTATTTGTCGCGGGTATATATGTATACTTTTTTATAATGACACTTGTTTTGTTTCGCGGAGTTTTTTCTTTTTGACGCGTTCGAGAAAACGAGCGGGCGAATTATAATTTCATGACGGAACTTTCCGATCGCGTGAGAAATCGACCCAGTCTATATACTTTCCGATGGATAAAGTATGTGAAAACTATATATAATGAGAGAGAAACGTTGCTATTCTTACGGGAACGAATTATTCGGGTTAATACGCGAGCGTTATATGCATGCATGCAAATTTTAATGATGCACGCGAAAATAAAGGTCAGAATAATCGTTCTCCATATCGCGATAACTTTTGAGAAAAAAGAGTCAATAGTTTTTTTTTCTTCATGCAACTTGTCATCGCAGACCAGCATTGCTGTGAAATTTTGCAACGACGAATTTTCGCGACAGTACACCCCGACTGCAGGAATCGACTTTTTTCTCAAAAACCTCAGCCTGGGAATCTACAAGAATGTCAATCTTCACCTGTGGGACGTCAGTGGTCTCGCTCTTCGCGGAAACATGCTCGACAAATATGTTTACGAAGCTAACGTAAGATTTTCTATTTTACTGAATCCACTGTTTTTTTTATGTCGTGTCGACTCTAATGACTCGGACTCGTGGAATCTACGATCTGCAGAGCTGAAAGTCTCCTTTCATAAACATCGCTCCACTATATATATAACCGATCGATATTCCTCGTGTAAATAAAGGCACAATAGTGTAGCCGTCGCACATAATCGCTTATAGACCTCAAATTAAAAATGAACGACGTTATGCCAATTGCGCAACGCGTTTCTATAATGAAATTGCAGAGTAGGAAGGTATATATTATTATAAAGTCTCCCCCGTGAAATTTTCCAGATAATACTGCTCGTTTACGACGTGACGAACAGCGCGAGTTTCGACATCCTCGAGGAATGGATCGCCGAAATCCGAGAGCTGAGCGAAGACGTTGAATCGACGCCGATGATGGCGATCGTGGGAAATAAATGCGATATGGAGCATCAGCGGACGGTTAAAAGAGAAAGATCGCATCGGTTCGCAGCTGAAAATGGCTTTCACTATCACGACATGTCTGCTCGAACGGGAGAATCGGTAAGGAATTTTCTCCTTCTTTTTCAACTTTTTTATTTTCGCTGTCTCGATATAAAAACCCAACGCAATGAAAGCTCGAGTCAGTCGCGAATGACTCGACCTCGCCCGAGGTCAGAACGAAAAGCCGATTGCATTGTATATTTATGACATTTTCTTGTCGAGCCGCGGGCTGATTGATTTATATTCGATTTTATTTTTAGGTGTCGCTCTGCATAGTGAACCTTGCGGCGAAAAGTCTGGGCGTACGTCTGACCAAGTCGGACCAGGATTTCCACAGACCGATCGTCACCGCGGAAATCGGCGACTCGGTCGACATGCCGGTCATGAGAAATCGGAAGATCGTTAAGCGCCGACCGAACAAGAAGCAGATTACCATACATCATTTTCGCCCGAATTTTCCCATGGCCAAATCGGCCGCCTGTTCTTTGCAGTAACATTTAAATATATACGTGTAAAATGTGAGTGTCCGCGCGAAAATCGTTAGAAACTAAAATTTTACGTGCTGCTTGATGGGCCCGAAGCTTCAGTCATTGCCTGCTGTGCCTTACTATGCGTGAACGTCTACCATACGGGGCCAATATGTGTATTGTTTGAGGTACAAAAACTACAATGGAGGAGTAAACACAACCAATTTTATATGTATATATATATATATCTATATATATATATAGTTTAATAAAAACAAGTTTAATATATGTATAGTCCGTACAGTAATAATTATAAATATTGTGTAATATAGAACAAATGACATCGGTAATTTTGCATGAAAACGCAATGAAAACTAATTTATGCAGTCTTAAGTGCATTTTTAACGTTGCAATCGAATTGTACAGCAAACACCTGACGTGCCTCAATCAAATTGATAATGAAATCAGGATTGTGTATAAAATGAATCACGCATTGTGTTTTTACAATATAAAGTTTGTAAAAAGTAAAATATGCTTTGAAATCTTAGTTTTTATTTAACATTAATTGCTATAGTATATAGCTTAGTTTACTTTTTTTATATAAAGTTTTCTTAATACATGTTTGAAAGTCTTTTAATTGACATTATCAAAAGAAAATGTTTTCGTATTTTATGTATTATTTATATAACGACACTATTTTTGGCCAACTTATTTCAGTGAATCATTCTTAAAGTTTTCTTTTTTGGAAGCATATGATGTCGATAATTTACGTCATGAATTTTCATAACTATTACTAGCACTGCAAGTACTAATAGTAACATTTTATTATCAAATACTTATACGCATATTAATATATGTACATATTTTTATGAGTTCTATATGTCTACAGTCTTACATAATTAGTCTTTGCTACTGGACGGTGAAAAACTTTTATTCTCAAATGGTTTGCACTCCAACGAAATCTGAACTCTATGTATGCTCTATGCGCGCCCTAAGGCCTAATTTGGCCCTATTGAACAAAAACTATTCGTTATAAGTCTGGAGGCTTTGTCAGCGGTCTCCTAGGCCATGAGTCCCTTTCAAGTATTTTTTCCTTAGCATCCCATAAGGCCATAACTTTGTCGTTCAAAGGATACAAGTAAGTTTCCAACCATTCTTGAACCGTATAGTTGTTGTATATTCCTTCCATTGCACCTTTCATCTCTTTCTCAATGTAGATGATTTCCATTTTGTATCTGTCTAGCTCAGCCACTGCTCTCTCAACATGACTTGGATTTGAAAAAGCATATTTGATATTGTACGGCTTCAGCCAGCCCTTGAATGTACTATCTTGTTCCATCCTAGCGATTTCTTGGCACAATGAATGTAGGCGAAGTGTTGCAGAGTACACGGAAGCTCCAAAATAGTTACACTTTGTCCATCCATACTGTGGTTCTGGAAGACTTAAAGTAATTATACCTTCACAGCTTAAAATTTCCATAATTTTTCGAGGTACTTCAACAGGAAAAGTGTTGTAATCAGAAGACTGCAGAACCATTAAATTGATGGCTAGCGATGGCAGTGCTGCTGGTAACAGTTCGCACAAAACACTAAAGTGATCATATCTCTGCCAACCAGTGAGCATCACTCCTCGAAAGTGTAAATGCTTAGATTGCCTAGCAATAATCTCTAACCAACGTTGATGATTTTCCATGTGATAGGATATATCTGTATAGTATCTATCAGGTGCTGTGGCACCTTTAAAAGCAGTTGCCACCCACACTGATTTCCAAACGATAGCATAATTTTCCCACAACTGATCGGTCAATGCAGATATGGGATCCGTAGTATATTTCCATACAACTGGTTCTACTAATTTATGTAAGCCTTTATCGATGATCTCCTGAGGATCTATTTCTCTAAATTCATCATCCCACATGAGAACTGTAAGGTGGGAGTATTTTCTTTTAATGTAAGATGCTATGACGTGCACGTGATTAAGAAATAACTGCCTCTTAGTCCATTGATATCTTGACATTGTTTCTAAACACCTATTACACTCCCCTAACTGATAAACTTCGTCTGCTCCAATATGTAAATATTTTATATGAGGATGCATGGCAACAACTTGATCTATCATGTTATAGAGTAAATGTATAGTTTTATTGTACGTTGGGCAAACAACTTGAGGATAACGGACAACTTCTCGATAATCGATGTACTTTTTCAATTTCAAAACAAATTCTAAATGGCCAAACGTTTGAATCAATGGAATAATAATGAGGTTGTTTTCTTTAGCTAATTCCTGTATTGCCATTATTTCACTTTTGGAGTAACAATTCTCAGCACTAATGTCAGCTAGGTCATCTTTAAATGGAAACATATCTTCGTACTCTATGAGTACTCCTGTGGCTCCCAATTTCTTTATCAATGGGAAAAGATATTTATAATAATTAATCACTGGAGGAGCACCTTTTAGATCTAGATGTACTATTTTATGCCCTTTGTAAAGGGAATCACTTTCATACGAACTTCTATCTACATCATTATTAAAATCTCCAAATCTACCGTTAGATTTTAAATTGCCCATCATTTGGGCCTCTAATTTCTGTCTTCTCATAACATTATTAGGATCATCCGTAAAATATTCATCCTCCAATTTCGCGTGTGGACGAAGCTTGGTCGACGAAACGTCCTCGACTTCGCTACTGAGTATGTGGTAGACAATGATTAATAAAGCGAACACAATCATTAGGATGATTGTCATTGACGTTCGGCCCTTCAGGCGCGTCATTTTGCTTTTTGATCACAACATTTTTTTCTATCAAACAAAACGTTTTACGCAGCTTGGCTCAAAGCATTTCGTCATCAAACACGTCAAAATAAAAACGGCTACATTTTAAGCACTTGCCCTATCACTGATACTCCAATATGTGTATACCTGTGTCAAAATACAATAATGATAAAGTTTTATCACGCGAAATGTTGTAACGTTCAAATGCTGTTGTAGTGTAACTATTTTCCCTTACGTTATCGCAGCGACTCTCGTAATACAGAGCAGTGCAGTGAATTCGCGTCCTGATTTTTCAATTTATAAGTAGATGTTTTTCTCGCGAACTGGACATAGCTTGATATACAGCTCCCCTGCAAACTGTTGATAATCGATGCACGTCTCTGCAGGTGAGGTTAGGACTTCCACCACCACTCGCGGAATAATATATATAGGTATATTTGTATACGTATGCCAGGCCCAATAGTAAACATAGCGGAGAAATGTGGTTTTGTATTTAATTAATTATAAAAAAGCCAACAACTATCTGTCAGATTATAGAAAGATATTGGATCGATACTGCTAGCACGTAAGTGATCTATAGTTTTTGAAAAATTGATTGTAATTTGATACTTTTTAAATGCATAATTAATAATTGAAGTTAGGTTATAAAAATATGCTAGTTGCGCACACGTGCGCGATTTTAAATATTGTAATTGAATTTATATACCTTACACATAATCGTATAAGAAATCAATTAGAAAGTAACTAAAACAGTTTGGCTCTTTATGCAGAAAAAAATGTACTTTTTAATCGATAGGAAACTTAAATTTATGTTGATTTAATGATTTACTGATATAAAATTTATTTCAGAATGAAAGATTTTGATTCCACGGGGAGTCTGCTCTGTTATTGGGGTGATTTAAAGAAACATCCTAAATGTCCTCATGGTTAGTAATTTTAATTTTTATACCACTAAGTAAATTATTGTCAATCAGTAAAATAATATTTTTGTACTTGTAGGACCTGCCTTGCTCTTTGGTCGAGAAAACAATGGGGAAGTAAATAAATTTTATGCCTGCTCAGCATGTAGGGATAGGAAACTTTGTTCTTTTTATCTTGAATATGGTAAAGAGCCTACCAAGTATCAAAAGCATACATGGGAACAAGAAAAGAAGAAAAACTTACCATCATACAATCACCAAAAGCTCTTCATCCAATACAATCAATTGTTGGGAGAAAATCCTGCAAAAAGAGCATATTGTCATACATGTGCAAGACTTTTCTCCATCATGAATAAACATAAACATCATGAGCATGAAATAACAGATAATCTGTCAGACCATCAAATGTTAAATCCATCCGAATTTTTAAAGCCTTTGGAAAATTCAAGGAAGGAAGCTCAATATTTATTTTCGAAAAAAGCTGTAACTGACATCATAAATTTGTTGACAGACTTGAAAGCAGAGAGTGTTTTGTGTATTGGAGCCCCTAGGATACACGAGTATATTACTCAAAACTTAGAAAGTAAAATGTCAAGCCTTTTGTTGGACATTGATGGGAGGTTTGTAAGTATCTGACTTCACATTTTTATGTTTTTTATAGATTTATTGATATCATCTTTTTTTATTGCAGCATAATTTCTTTGGGCCATTAAATTATTGTTGGTACAATTTATTTAACCATCATTTCTTCCAAAAAGATTCAGAAGATGTCTTTAAAGAATTTTTGACACAGAATAAAGGCAAAAATATGTACTTGGTGTGTGACCCACCTTTTGGTGGTAGAGTTGAACCGATTTCACAAACCATGAAGACTATTACTGATTTACACAAAAAAATGAACAAAATTAGTGATATCAAGAATGAACTAAAACTTTTTTTTATTTTTCCCTACTTCATGGAATCTGTAATGAGAGAGAAATCTAATCCTCCCAATGTTTGTGGAGGTCTTAAAGATTTGAAAATGACTGATTATAAAGTTGCATATGATAATCATCCACTATTTGTATCAAAAGTCAATAATCAACAACAGGGTTCACAAGTCCGCATTTTCACAAATGTACCACTGAATTTGATCAAACTTCCTGAGTCCGATGGTTACAAATACTGTAAAAGATGTGATAAATGGGTATCTGCTGAAAATAAGCACTGCAAAATTTGTCATAGTTGCACATCAAAAGACGGTAGAAGATATAAACATTGTAAAGCCTGTGAGCGCTGTGTTAAACCTACTTGGCAACATTGTAAAAAGTGTAACAGATGTGTTCTACCAAACCACAAGTGTGGACAGAAGCCAAAAGTTGGAAGCTGTTACAAATGCAAAGAAATAGGTAAGAAATCAGTGATAGATTATTTTAAGCTCTGTATAATTTTTTATAAATCCAATAAAATGTATTAATAGGCCACACAGAGAAAGAATGTGCAGCAGTACAAATGGAAAAATCTAAGGCTATTTCAAAGAAGAGGAAAGGACAATTTGAAGATAATGATACTCCAGCCAAAAAGCATGCACACGAATCATCGGAAAACAAAATTATAAATAATAATAAAAACAAATCAAGAATGAAAAATAGTAAAAAACTGAATACCTCTGAAAAAGTGGAAGTGTTTTCTAATGTTAAACAAAATAAGAGGAAGAAAGAAAGTGTTTTAGAATCTTCTGCAATCAATTCCAATAATCCAAAAACAAATAAAAAGACTGTAAAAACAGGTGACAGTGCAAGTAATACAAAACAACAGATAATTAAGAAAAGTAAAAACTTGAGTAAGCCAATTAAGGCAGTGTCAACTACAAATTGTGACGATATAAAAGAAAATACTAAAAAAAAGAAAAGAAAAATTAATCAAAAAAGAAAAAGATGTTAAAAAGCTAGTGACAGTACAAATGTATAATAATATTTTTTGTTAAAAGTACATTAATAAATAATGTAAATTTTCCACATTTACGAATATTTATTCATTTATTTAATTGATTGTCAGTGTTATTTCTTGTGGAAAGGTGAATGGATGAATATGTCATGAAATTCAATGAATGGATGAGTATTTCCATAATCCTGAGAGTGCTCCATTGAGGAGTGTCTTTCTTGAAAAACCATCTGAATTCTTAATAATAGGATACAGAGAGTATAAATAGGTGAGAACTGAGGGTATCTTGGGCAGAAGATTCTCACACATCAAGTGGAGCACATCTCCTTACTCCGTGACACACCAGCTTCAATGAACTTTGCAATGTCCAAAGTTATAATAGTTCTCACTACATTAGTTTCTTTAAGTTACGGTTGCTTAATTACAAATTGTCCAAGAGGTGGAAAACGAGGGGATCCAACATTTTTACTTGAAAACATAGCCAGAGAAGTAAGTTTTTGCCAGAATAATTTTGTGGATTTCGAGTTTTTGTTGCTATAATTTTTAAAAAAATGTCTACAGTGTCCTGCATGTGGTCGTGAGGAGCAAGGTCGATGCTTTGGACCTCACATCTGCTGCAGCCCCAGCATGGGTTGCTTAATTGGGACTCCAGAAACACTTCGCTGTAGAAAAGAGAGCCTCTATTCGCGACCATGTGTAGCTGGATTTGCCATGTGCCAAGGAAATAGTGGAAGATGTGCTGCTAATGGAATTTGCTGTTCTCAAGGTAAAAACAAACTAATAAACATATTTGTTTACAAAAGAACAACTTTCATTATTTTAAATATTTTTAGAATCTTGCTTTATTGACTCGGCATGTAAACTGGTGGATGAAACAGGGAATGACAGAAAGATTGGGGCTGAGTTTGGAGCATTTCTTTTGGAAAATGCAGGGACCAATGAGCATATTCTCTGATAACTCAGAATAATACTTATGAGATTAACCATATTAAAAATAATGGTGCTTCAATATATAAATGATCCATGCAAATATTATAAATATTAATAATAGTAATAATAATCTTAAACTAGGAAGAAATAAAAATAGCAATTGTCCAACAAATAATGAATAAAATTTGGTTAAACTTACATACACCTTGATTTTTCATTTACTATATTAGTAACGAATGTCTAAACACTGTGAAGAAACCTTTTTCTTTTTCTTCAATGTTATTTACTATTTAATTTACTTTTCGTTAATATTTTGATTATTCACATTTACTCATCATGATTTTGTATTACTTTATCCCATCTACTTATTAAAAAATAACAAAATAAAAAGACTTGACAGTTACAAATCGGTATTGTAATGTTTACATTTATATACATAATAATACCGCATCACAATTTTTTCTTAGAAATTCACAGAATTCGAATAGGGCGGGAAATTCAAAATAACACGTTATACATTTTTCGAATATAACCTTAATTACAATTAGATGTGTAACAAATCTTAAGGAACTGATTCTATATTTAAATTTAGAAACTATAAACAAAGATGTTTTATTCTAAGATATTGCGACAATTACGAGTTCGAGTTAATTTTGTTTATTACGGAAGTCAGTCATTTCGAGGATTCCGCTTGCGAACTTAGTTATTCCAATGGATAACGGGTTGAGTAGCATTAAATTCTGGGATAACACGATAATCCCTGCGGAGCAAGAAGTACCTGGACCAGTGTAGCCAAAAGGGACAGAATAGAAGAAGAGAAAAATTAAAATTAAAAATCTAAAAAAAATAAATATCGTCGAAAAAATATTTAAAATATTAGATAATTATTTATGGGTGAATATAAGAATAGTTACTGTAAAAAATTAATATACGTAAAATTTTGATTATTTATAACAATGTTAATTGATGCATAAAAATTAATTTTTTACAGTAACTTTTCTTATATTCATCCATAAATAATTGTCCAATATTTTAAATATTTTTTCGACAATATTTATTTTTCTTGGATTTAAAATTTTTATTTTTCCCTCCTTCTATTCTGTCCCTTTTGGCTACACTGACCTGGACGTGAATTGATCCACGGACACATTACTAAAATGTGACCGTCAAGAAGTCGGCGATTATTTGTGAAAAGTCACCTTTATGAAACGCGAACGCGAACCATACAATTGAAACACTTGATAAAAAAATGTGAATTTCCGAAATTCACAATTCGTATAACTACAATTAATTAAATAAACGCTTTTCGATTAAATTAATTAGATTATAACTCTGTGAAAAATATAATATAATAGTCGCGTTTCATAAAGGTGACTTCTCACAAATAATCGCCGACTTCTTGACGGTCACATTTTAGTAATGTGTCCGTGGATCAATTCACGTCCAGTGTACATATATAAGTATTATAACTATTACACGGATAAAGACACCGAAATTTAAAGTCGTGTGTAACGCGTATAAAGTAGCTTTTAAAAATGGCTGCCTCCTTGTTGCAAACGGCGCAGAATGTTGCGAGGAAACGACAATTACCTTTTGCACAATTACCAGTGCTCGTGTATTCCCGACGTTCCAGCACACTTGGGCATTTTAGTTTACGCGACTATAAAAATAGAAGTCAAGAAAAATCATTTCACAGATTCCTAACCTATGGAACGCTCTTTACCTCCGGCATCTGTTACGCTCTTTACAATTTGGAAGATGAGAAGAGAAATATTTTGCACAGACTCAAGAACTTTGTTTTTCCGACTGTCGCTGCAAAAAATGCTCCTAGCGACATTAGTAACAAAAGAGATAAATACAATTTTATTGCAGACGTAGTGGAAGAAACTGCACCATCGGTTGTGTACATTGAAATAAAAGATCAGCAAAGGTAAATTAATCAGAGATATTCAGTTTAATGAGAGAGAAGTGTATGCTCTATGCATACGGATAATGTACTTTATATGCAAAAACAGGATGGACCTTTTCACAGGGAGGCCAGCTACTGCAAGCAATGGTTCGGGTTTCATCGTTAAAGAAGATGGATTGATCCTGACAAATGCTCACGTAGTGATTAATAAACCAAATTCTATTGTCAAGGTAAACGTAAGTTACCGAACCCATCCCATTATTCCTCTAATTTTCATTTTTCTTTTTGCTTCATATAGAAAATAAGAAATTTTTAAAAGTATTGAAATAAAATTTTTCAGGTACGGCTACAAGATGGTAGTACTTACCCAGGGATAGTGGAAGACATTGATGTCCAAAGTGATCTTGCTACAGTTCGTATAAACAAGGTAAAAAAATAATCTTTTATACCTCATAAGCTTGTTATATGCAAAATAATATTTTTAATTTTTTTCACAGACCAAGCTACCAGTGATGAAACTTGGTACATCGGCAAAATTAAGACCAGGTGAATTTGTGGTTGCAATAGGTTCACCACTGGCACTAAGCAACACAATAACAAGTGGTGTAATCAGCAGTGTCAACAGGCAGAGTGAGGAATTGGGTCTACACCATAAGCATATGGAATACATACAGACAGATGCTGCAATAACTGTAAGAACGATGTACATACTGCTCAATCTTTTATTTCATATGTTAAATTATTCAAATTCTTATATTTTGTCATTTTATTGCAGTTTGGAAACTCGGGTGGACCACTGGTTAATCTAGATGGTGAAGCCATTGGTATCAATGCAATGAAAGTAACAGCTGGAATTTCTTTTGCGATTCCCATAGATTATGCCAAGGAGTTCCTTAAAAAAGTGGAAGAGCGCAAGAAAAAAGGTTTGTTGAGCATTAGGATTTTTGAAGGATTTACTATTAACTGATAACGCTGTTTTCTTTAATATCGATGTTTTATGATACATGGAACAAGTTTATTGTCAAATATATAAATTATTTTATTTTCAAGGATCATCTGTAAGTGGTGGGGTAAAGGAATATGGCAGAAGGAGATATTTGGGAATAACAATGTTAACGCTAACACCAGACATCATAAGTGACATGCAGCAGCAGGGAGGATTTGTACCATCAGTCATAAGACACGGAGTTTTAGTTTGGAGGGTGATGTTTGGATCTCCTGCCTATGTGTAATTATTCACACTAATGTCAATACAACAATAAGTAGATAAATTAAAAATTTCTGATTTTGTTAAATTTTATAGTGGAGGCTTGAAACCAGGTGACGTTATAACGCACGTAAATGGCGAACCCATACAATCCTCGAGTGACATTTACAAAGTTCTGGAGAAACCCGGCACAATAACCGTTACGTTAATCAGAAGCGGAGTTGTCTTGCAGTTGGAAATTCAGCCCGAAGACACGTAGAATTGTCTACTGTTAACTGCTGTTGAACTATTTCGCGACGCAAGTTCGAACCGCAAGTATGAACTGACTTTTAATCAATAAATCAAAAAAGTTAGCTAATTAATTTTGTATAAACACGTTTGTAAAATATTATCTTTGCAATAAGATAAATTATGTATACCGAGAGATGATTTTACTTTTGAAAAACCATTGCTCTACACTCAATGAAAAACACTGTGATAAACAAATAAACAAATTTTATTCTAGACAAAACCAAACTGTAGTAGCTCTTCGTAACATACTTCAAAAGAGCGGCTTTCGGTGAAAATTACTATCAGGACGAAACTGCAACAGCAAGAAAAGCTCTCCCGCGCTAGAAATACAGCAAATTCCTGAGCTCGTGTAACAAATAGCGCAATGCGCCCGCGGGTGTGGCCTATGCTGTTGCTCTCACTCTGTGTCTATACAACCATTATGCTTATGATGTTTACGACACGGGGGCGGCGGCGGCAGCACAGCACGAATATCTTCCTTCCTCTCTCTCTCTCTCTCTCTCTCTCTCTCTCTCTCTCTCTCTCTCTCTCTCTCTCTCTCTCTCCTCTCGCATGCGTGGGTGTCTCTCGGGACATAGCAGAAGCAGCCGACCTCATCCTCGCGCGAATTTTTCTCGCGGATTTTACTGTCGCCCCGGACTTGAAGAATGCACAGACGTACGCACACACACCTACGGGGCGGCTCTCGAACACATCAGGAATGAAACATTTTACGCGCGAGCGCTGGTATGTGCACTCGCTTGTTTGTGCGTTCGCTCGTTCCTATACGGTTTTTTCGCCGCCGCTTTAAAATTTATCTCGTCGTATAAAGTGTTCCGCGCTTTATCGGGCAGTTATCTAACCGGGTTTAAGCGTTACGCGAGATCCCTAGCTGGATTCGGAGATTTGCGAGCGGCGGTCTTATTAGTTTAAGGCTTTTTCCTACATATTTCACGTTCAATTTAGAAACAAATAATCTAGTCGAGTATAATTTTACCCCGGTTTAATTTAAATAGAGAAGAGAAGTAAAAACTCGGGAAAAAGTTTGTTGACTCGTCCGCCTCTGTCGGAAACGAACTTTCGTCTGATGCCAGTCTCTCTCTCTCTCTCTCTCTCTCTCTCTCTCTCTCTCTCTCACTGTAGAATATTATGCCAGAGCCGAAGTCAAAGATATTTTAAAGCGAAGCTGAAAGGAAACTGAAAATTAACTTTTCAAGAAGCAAAGCTATTTGAAATTGCCTTTCGGTAATTAGTGCAAAGTATTTTTTTTTCCTTCCTCGAGAAACGCCTGCGCGCTTGTGTAATTCGCAAAAAGTATCGAGAAAATAAACACAACACCAGTCAAATAAAGCAAGCACAGAGCACACGTCGCAAACAACGAAGATCCGCAGTGGCAGGAGCAACGCCGTCTTTGGCAAACAGCTCCATTTCAAAATTGCCCGTGACGGTATAGCTTATATATACGTATATACAAGTAGCCCTAGAGCTTGCGCGCAAGTATACAAACAAGAAGCCCGACTCAATTTCGCTAGTTGCCAGGGCCAGCCATAGTTGATACTCCAGCCGACGACAACTTCATCGACGACGATAAGGCTTCAGAGACTAATTATGCATTGGAATTCCGAAGGTACTCTTTCAACTTTATACAGAATCCCAGTGCACACGATAACAAGATTAGCGAGGAGTACAGCAGTAAAGTCGCTTATAAGCCGCTATTTTTCCCGAGCTTTATGTTCGTATATACATAGAGAGGAAGCGGAGAGAATCTCTCGGGCGCGGGAGAGTGAGAGAGAGAGAGAGAGAGAGAGGGAAATCAACAAAGACGGATTAAGCCGCGGAGCGGTGAATTAGAATAAAAGAGCGCCAAGGATTTTAGACACCGAAGGGATAATCCGCGCGAGCGGAATAAACATCGGGGGCGTGTCTCTCTCTCTTTCTCTCTCCCTCTCGAGTGCATTGTTTGAAACCATTTTGATTTATGCTTCGCAGACTGTGACGAATGAGTGCATGTGCGTATGCGAAGAAGAATCTCGATGGGATTTTAGAATCGTGACGTGCATTTCAGAGCGGGTTTTGTTGCCGCGGAATTTCGGCTGTGGCCTGTATCAATTCGCCCCTTTAATAGTGAATGAAATTCTGCAGCGGGAGAGGCACTAAATGCCCACGAGCTACAAGGTAACTCAAATTTAACTTTGAAACATTAGAGAACGCGTTTAAAGTCTCTCCCCCCAACAGCAGCGGCGGCAGCAGAGGCTGTATAAATTTTCGAGCGTTATTTGACTTTTACTTGCCCGGCCATACTTTTCCTTTTAATTATTCATGGAGCAACGTATGTTAAAGTAACGCTATCGGCTGCACTGCATCATCCCTATCTTTTCGCCCGCGTAGGTATAAGTATCCGCAGAACAAGCGAGCACGAGAGATGCAAGTATTATACCGCGAGGCTCAATTCATCTCCGCGCGTGCGCGATGTGTGTATAAACAGCTTTTTCATATCCAGAGAATCTAGTTATTTATGCTATAATGCGCGCGCGTTCGGGTTTCAATCTCGGACTGCTCGCATCGTCTCCATTATTGAATATGTACATCTCGCCGAGAGAGTATAGAATCACATATTAAATTGATGCGCCGCTCGCTTGGACTGAAAGTTAATGCACCACTTGTTGAGGCATTGATAAATTGCTTTGTGGTCGATTGCTCGCGCACGTCGCTATATATAGTTTCGAAGCTTTTATTGGACTTTGATGACAGTTTATGTCAGAGTCGACTATTGCGCGATGCCATTATTATTAAGGGCTTCTAGCGACACTCAACCTATATATATGGAATTTGAATTTTTAATATAGCTATGGCCATATCTATCAAGTATAGAAACCCGGACGACTTGTATGCATAAGATGCCCAGAGACGTGTCATAACCGATTCTATCGCAGAGAAAATCACGCGCGCGCGCGTGTGTGCATATATTATAATTATATACACGGAGTATCTCGGGTGCTAGCCAGCGGCGCTAATAAATTTTCATTCGCGACTGTATACACTAGCTCACGCACGTGCGCGCATCGTTGTACACACATTTTCTGCGCCGCTAATTGCGGAATAATCGTGCAACCGGACACGCATACCCTTGTTTTTCGCGTATACCCCGCGCGCACACCCACATGCCGGAAAACACCGGCAGTGGACGAATTTTAATGCTTCTCGTTTGCATTTTCATTATACGCCAGGCGAATAGAACTTTCGACTGGGTTACGGCGAACTTTAATTGAGTATTCAGCTGAATTTCATTTTCGTCACTCGAAATATGAGCGGCTGTATACGCGTAGATTTTTAAAACGCGGAATTATGTAAAATGCGCGCAAGGCTGCTGCCCCGCGTTTATCTCTCGAGGGAGTGGGTACGTTAGGGCTTGAACTTTCCGGTTTCCTCTGTCGGCGACTAATTGGGTAGGCAAGTATGTTATCGAGTGACAGAGCGATAAGTAATTTTTTAATTTTTCCTTTAATTCGAAAATCATCATCGAGATAAGAGGTGACCCAGTTTGGTGCAGCGTTTTCGAATTCAATTCGCATCTGGGTCTTCGGCTACGTTTTACAACTTTTTAATGGAATTTACGAGCGCGAAAATTTTAAATTCAAAACCACGGGGCGCGCGCGCGCGGGGATATCGAAAATGTCGCCTCGGAGAGCCGTAAATTATTCATATAATTATACAAGACTCTTATATGTTTATCGACGTCGATATACTCTGTTTTTTTTTTCATGGAAATTTTTCGGAGTCCCTGTGGTCGGGTCGGTACAATGCTATACGTAAAGAAACAATCAGCCCTTCCATCGGAAGAGCAAAGTATAATAGTCTCGTTAAAACTCATCGCGGAATAGGAGGCAATAAAATTGAAAAGCACATAAGCGCAAACGCGAAATTGCTTAATTTTATTCCCTCTCTCGCGTCTCTTCCAAAGACGAGCCTGCGACACTTTGGAAATTTGAATATGCGTTGCAGAGCCGCTCCTGAATATTCATCGTTACATCGTGTCTCTGTCTTTGTTCCTGAAACCCGTCGGCTATGCGCACGCGATGATGCTTTCGCTGAACGAATGCGCGCGCCTCGCTCTGATTATTATTGTTTATATACACTGCGAATATTTTGGAAGTTTGCGGACAACCGTGATTGCGATCTTTACATCTACGCGTGTGATTATTGTCTGCTGTACAATCGCATACTTGACGTACCAATTGGTTTTTCTGAACGACGACGACGACGATTAATTTTAATTCTTGCGTGCGACAGTCGTTCATTAAACTCGACGGGAAATAAAGGTAACGACGCCGCTGAAATTCCCGATGAAAAGATACGAGACGCGCCGCTCTCGTGATTTATTCGCCATCGATATCCATTAAATCCAATCACGCCGAGAAAAATTCGGCCGGAGTATCGCTTTACCGCCGGGCCGTTACTGCGCCGCGTCGTAATTTTATTCAGCGCTCAAGGCCACCGCGCAAGCTGTTGCACTTTAGGGAAGCGTCCCGCGCGTTTCAAATCCATTTTCTCCTATGTAATTATTATTCCACAAGAGTATCGTCGCTAAACCATCTTCCCTGTATAATAAAACGAAATAATCGTCGTGTTTACACCAGACCCAAGCGTTTACGACGTCATCTCCAAAGAAGCTGTGCTTACACACACGCGCC
Source organism: Muscidifurax raptorellus (assembly GCA_020010945.3). Lineage (NCBI taxonomy): Eukaryota > Metazoa > Arthropoda > Insecta > Hymenoptera > Pteromalidae > Muscidifurax > Muscidifurax raptorellus. The sequence goes on from CM052080.1 coordinate 1,587,823, forward strand.
AAACAATCGCATTTCCAAGCGTATATATATATATATATATATATATTATGCCCGGCGGGCCCGGAATCGAGTGTGTATATATATATAGGTGGTGGGAGGAGTCGCGCGTGACGTCGCGTATATATAGTGCGCGCACCTTCACCGCCAATTTCGCTGCACTTGCGGCTTTTCAAGGCCCACGGAGAACCGGAGCTCTCGTAAAACAGAGCGTCGAATTCACGCGATGGGCCTTTTATACCTATATATGTGTGTAGTTACATACATCCTATATAGCGAGGTGGGAGGGAAGGAGAGAGAGAGAGAGAGAGTGGACCCCGCGCCCGCTGTATTTCATCCGATGGGGGAGCATCGAACGACCTTGGTGACGTAAAAATTCTGTGGCTCGCTGCAGGATGTCGGGAAAACGACCAATTAATGCGCCGGAGATTGTACCTGGAGATTATGGTTGTAGCGTTTTTTTTTTGTTTTTAGTACACCTGATAGGTGAATGGTTATAGAAATTAGTTCGCGATTGCAATTGAATAATTTTGGAATCTATTATAATGTGATTCTCTTTTATAATACGTATTCCTTCGCAAAGACCTCGCGGCGGAATGAAAATTTATATTAAAAGACATATATGAGGAAATCCATAAAAAATTTTCAGTTAGCGGGATCAGCACCATTAGGGCTCAAGTGGGACCTTTCTTTCCCTTTTCGGACGCAGTCAAGCTTTGTCCTAAGCGAAAATTTTCAATTGTCTTCTTTTCTTCTTCTTACAACCGAATTGTTTTTTATTTCCGTATATAAGAATAGCATTTCTTCGAGATCCAATTATACACGCACGGTTATGAGGCAACGGTGTTATATGCTCCTGTAGTTTGATAATTCGCCCTATACGCAATCGTTTGGGAAATTGTGGAACTACTCTAATTAGAACTATATGCGCGATTGCTATGGAAACATAATATGCTTACATCATCACTGCACACGATGCTCGAGAGATTAGTCGTTAAATAAGTCGAGAATATAACTTTGACACGCAATACGACTGGGAGTATTGATCTGAATATTGAGATCTGCCGCTTTCATTCCATATTCATCGTATTCACGTACGGTGCGATTCAATGTTCAATATATAATGCTTTTCACGATCATTATCGAAGATTTGAATAGGCAATATACAAGCTCGAAAATCTCTCCTTCGTGTATTGCGCAACCGAACGTTGAGATTATTTTTTCAGAATCGAGCGGATAAACGTCACATTTGTTTATCGAATATAATCGTCTTGTGCTATATTATAAAAATCTCTATCAGAAAGAGCAGACACAGATCGATCAACGGATAAATCGATCCGATGCGATAGATTCCGATTCAAATTAAGTCATCGGTATACGTAGCCGCAACGTTCAGACACACGTATATATATGTATATATATAGACGCGGATGGCCCGGGGCCACGAGGCTTTTTTATACGAGAGAGCAACGCCCGCGAATTCGCACTTCCGCGTAGATTATACGATTGAAATTCGCAATGGAAGATTCGAGTAGGCACCGGTCGAGTTTCGTTGGACAAGTAAAATTTCATCAGTCACGTCCCGATGGAAGAAAGCTCCTTTGACGGTGGGGAAATGGTAATTAGAGAGGAACCGCGCTTTAAAATTCAAAAAAAAACTCCCCCCAGGCGAGAGAGGAACTTCCGGATTCTCATTACCTGTCGCGTGCCGCGAATGTTTGATTATAATTCTTTCTGATATGCCAACTTTAATTTTATTTTTTCAAAGTCAAACTTTTGGTAATGCGCAGAAGTGTGGCTGTAGGAGGAAAAGTGTCGCGCTGTATTATAGGCTGTGGATTGAGAAAGATTAACAGGTTTTAGCGGATCGAGACGATCGCGTGCGAGGTCGCGCGCGAATTATGCTCTATAGTAGTCAGGACGAATACTCGTTCTTTATTTAGCGTCGAGGCGCGATTAAAAGGTTTCCGGGCGCCTTTCGAAAATGTTCGAAAGGCTATTGTGGGTCTTTTTCTTGGCTTCATTGTCGTCGTGGTTTTGACGCTTTGAAAAACAACATGACGCTGTAGATTCGAATTGACTTTGTGTGCCAAGAAACAGCAGAGAATTGAATAAACACTATATATAATATATCGCGTATACTCGAAAATTTCAATCTCCGCCTTTTTTTAGAGTTTCAAACACTCGCGAAGAGCTACCGTCCGTGCTTTCTTTCGCGGGCCGAGAATAAAACAAACTCGTAAATTGGGAGTATAATCCCAAGGTCCGAGGACGTATATCCGAATGTATATACAATCCTTTGGGTAATCGCTTATGGCATTCGATCCCTCGATTAAGAAATACATCAGTGGCGCCCAATGTCGCGCTCGTGCGATTGCATTACGAGAAAAGTCAAAGCATACTATTTATTGTACGACTTACGTCAACTCCAAAATCGGCTTATCGCGGTTATGTATACAAGTGTCCGCAGACGAGCTTCGGTTATATACTGTATAATTACAATTCTGACTTTGAAAATATCTCAATTTTCCCGCTAAAAACATACAATCACATATACACACATCTGCTGCAGGATATCCGCAGCCCAGTCTCTCCAGGAAAACAATACCAAACTGACACTCGGTCGCGGGTACAAATCCCGCTCGGCATATCCATCTCGCGCTGTACACATCATCTCATTATAATGCATATAATATTACGTGCGGCTGGCTCAAGAGAAGCAGCTTCGGCTCTCGCAACGTCGGCTTACCTATACCTTGCGCAACTCTCTCTCTCTCTCTCTCTCTCTCTCTCTCTCTCTCTCTCTCTCTCTCTTTCTCTTGTATATCTCGAAACGGTAGCACACATATACTTATATATACAAACAAATCCCTGCGGCCGATTGACGTTGACACGCGGGAGACCCTTTTTCCATAAGCCCACGAGGAAAAGGAATAGCAAACGCAATCGTTATATACGTATTGGGATAAGCATCGCGTTTCGTCACTGATGAAAAGCCAGCCGCGCGCGCGACAAAAACAAACAATGCGAGACCGCGACAGAAGCCATATATATGTATATATGTTTAATGCGCGTGTGTACACTCGCGCGCACAAAGCGAGAGGGATACGGGGAGGCAAAAAATAAGCTCGTCTCTGCAGTACATATGCTATATAGTGTATACGGAGAGTCGAGGCGATCGGGATATTATAAGGCAGGGCGGAGAGAAAGACAGAGTCGAGAGAGTGAGCGGAATTCGGTTGTCCTTCGCCGGATGAACCTGCCGGCTGCTAAGGCAGTGCGGTTCCTGGTCGTGGCTATTGGCTGCAGCTTTGGGCCGGTCGCGAGCTATAAAAGTGAAAAGCCGCCGGTTGGACCACGCACTCTGAGCACGCAGCTTCAAGCAGCAGCAACATGATATCTCTCGTGAGTATCTCTCGTACATAATTTAGCTGTGTATATAAGGATTGTAAGAATTATTCATTTCTCCCGCACCCCTGCAGGCACTCGTCCCACTGCTGGTCGCCTCGGCGCTGGCCGGCGACGTGATCGGCCACTCGTACGAGCCCCTGCCCCAGTACACCCAGGAGTCGAACACGGCGACCGGCGAGTACGGCTACAGCTACTCCGGCGGGCCGTCCTCCAAGACCGAGTTCCGCGCCATCGACGGAACGACCACCGGCGCCTACAGCTACGTCGACGCCCACGGCATCCTCCAGACCGTCAACTACATCGCCGACGAGTTCGGTTTCCGCGCCGCCGGCACCAACATCCCCGTCGACGGAGCCGTGCCCCTCGACGCCCCCGACGTAGCCGCGGCCAAGGCCGCCCACCTGGCCGAGCACTCGCGCGCCACCCTCGCCGCCCTCAGCCACCACAGGAAGAAGCGCGGCATCGCCTACGCCGCCGCCCCCATCCTCCCCGCTCTGCCCATCGCCACGAGCAGCCAGTCCCGCTTCCAGATCCACAGCGGCGCCAAGATCATCACCGAGCACCACAGCCCGGCCATCATCGCCGCCGCCGCCCCGGGTCTGCTCTACCGCAAGAAGCGCGGAATCGCCGCCTACGCCGCCGCTCCTCTGCCCGCCAGCTCCGCCAAGATCTACGAGGAGTTCGCCAGCCGCCCGACCTTCCTTGCCGCCCCGGCCCCTCTCGCCTACGCCGCCTACGCCGCCGCCCCGGCTCCTCTCGCCTACGCCGCCGCCCCCGCAGCGATCGTCAAGACCGTGAGCCAGCACCTGCCCCTGGCCACCAGCAGCCAGTCGCGCTTCCAGGTTCACAACGGAGCCAAGATCATCGAGGAGATCGCCACCCCGATCGCTGCCGCCCCGGCCATCATCGAGACCAAGGCCGCTCCCGCCCCCATCTTCCAGTCTCTGCCTCTGGCCAGCTCTAACCAGGCCCGCTTCCAGATCCACAACGGCGCCAAGATCATCCAGGAGTACCACCAGCCCCTCTACGCCCCGGCTGCCATCCACCACACCGAGGCCATCCTGCCCGCCAAGCCCGCCTACCTGCCCAGCGAGTTCGCCCCCGCTGCGCCCATCGCCCCGGCTGCGCCCATCGCCCCCGCCAACGAGGCCGTCATCGCCGAGAACGACGCCATCTCCGTCGAGAGCGCCTAAGCTCCTTGTCGTTGGATCATTGTACACCGCTCCATAGTCGGACTCTCGAAGAGGAGTTGCCTGCGCAACTCCGTCTTTTCGACGGTCTCGCGCGCACGCCTCGGCCGCTGCAGCGCGTCGCTTCGTTTTCCCGGCGCCGAGCTGCTGCTGCTTCGTGTATGTGACGATGTGTGATGTACACGTCGAGAGGCTCCCAGCGTATGTTCGTTCTCAAGTCGTTATTGTCATCGCCGTTTTTTCATTGTTAATGTAATAACAACTTTTTTTTTTTATAAATATGCGTATACGCGCACAATCCCTACAATAAATAGTGTGCGATATAAATAAAAAAATCACATATTTAATTCGTTCATTCACTCTGCTCTATTTATACTATATATATATGTGTGTTAAGCATTCGTCGGATATTGAATTTCAAGTGTAACTGAAAATTCGATGTTGGAATTATACCGCGAGGAAATTGCAGGCAGCGCCGTAAAGTTATATCTCTTTCCCGTTACTTTGCCATAGCTGTCACAGCCGCTCGAGCAAAATAATATTACCTATTAAAGAAATGTCAGTCTGTATATCACACGCACACACGAAACTGCGCACGGCTGTTTGCGTGCAGGAATCCTATTTTCCAAATTAAGCCGTCACCAATTTTAAATTAACACTTTATATAATGAACAATACTTTTGTCGTCGCCGCGCGTATCTCTACTTTCTCGGAAGCGCGCTTCCTCCTCCTTTTCTCCGTCTTCGCATATATATATGCATATACTCGCACTCGGGAATCCAATCGCGTCTGCATAGTAAATTTAAACGTTACGAGCCCTCGCGGGAGCTCTTTTACAAGTAACTTCGTGACGGCGTATTGGCTTTGTTACGATTACGCTCCGGAGTTGTTTTTCAAGTCGCGCGCGTCCGCTACTTTTTCTCCCTCGAATTTATTTAGCCGCGTAGCAAATTACCCGTCTTCCCAGAAATTCCGCGCGGAAATCCATTCTTCAACGCCTCTCCGCAACGCACAGCAGCTCCGCGAGATAATCTCTCCCGCTCGGCGTGTACAGAGCGAGAGAGAGAGAGAGAGAGAGAGAGAGAAGGAAAATGAGACAAAAATAAGCCGCAATCGTGGCCTGACCTCAGCGCAAGCGCGACACGAACCTCGATAGCGCATCTCGCCTGGCCCTAATGATCGGCAATGAGCCGGCTCTCACCCCACGCTGTCGTTCGCGCTCTTTCACCCTCGCCGCCGAGTTGGATAAAAAATGAAAAAGAAGATCGCGCGCGCCGAGGTCGAGGAGATTCGAGAGAGAGATGAGGGAGACCGTATACCTGTGTATACTTATTGCAGCTACCGCACGCGTTGCTGAGAAAATAGCTTCTTAATACGAGAGGGAGGATAAGGTGAGATAATGCCAATTACCCGGCTGTTCTGCCCAACAAAAGCATTGATTTTTTAAAACGATTCTCTACGGCGAATGTACGCTAGAAAGCCGCGAAACCGCGACGCCAAACCGCGCACTCGAAAGCGGCAGCAAAGCTTCTTTCTCGCATTCTCTCAAGGACTATACCTTCACCATCAACCTGCCGCGCGCTGCAGTACGCGCGCGAGTCTCACGCCCTTCCGAGCGTGACTCCCATAACTCAACCGATGCGGCTTCGCTATATATATATATGTATAATATGAGCTACGAGCGCTATAGTCTCGAAACGCACTCCGCTACGTCAGACGTTAAACTCGAATCGATATTTCCCGCTTCCGCTGCGCATACGTCAGGTTCGTCCGACGTCACGTATATATATACCCAGTGCATGACACGCGTGTGTTTGTACGTACGCGAGCCGCTGACGAGTATTAATTGACGTGCTTTTCAGAGTCCGCGTATATACGCTGCTGCTTTTGGCCGTAATTGCGCTCCGTTAGAATCGACGCGGCTATTATTGTATAGATATAGATATTCTCGCACGATCGAGCAATTAGTGCCGCATCGGATGATAATACCGTACGCGTATATCTAGGACATCGAGCATGTTCCAGCCGTAAATTCTGATTGCGCGGAGGGGATGATCCGTCGCGGTGCGGCTCAAGTTTTTAGCGGGAATCCGGTTATACGCGCCGGGGAGACAGGTGAATTATTGAGCTGTGGTGCGGGGTATACATATATATATATATATAGCCGAGAGCAACAAGTGAGGCTTTGGCTATTTCGGAAATACTTGTAGATACCTGAAATAGGTATATATACTCTCTCGCTTCTCATTTTTTAGCCATATCGCATCGCATCGACGATCACCGCGGAATTTTCATTTCCAAAAGGCAAGCGAGCGATTACGATAAATCCGAGTCTGTTTTTTTTTGCACGTATATACGCTTATACGTGTGCATGCGCGCGAATCCGAAATCCGTGAAATTCATGAGATCCTCTCTGTCGCGGTAAATCAGTCGCAGAAATGTACAGCGGTGGCCGGTTGAATTTATTACCGCGTCCCCTATCAGAGAGAAAGAGAGAGAGAGAGAGAGAGAGAGAGAGAGAGAGAGAGAGAGAGAGAGAGAGAGAGAGCGCGCGCGCGAGTACTCTCTCGGTATAGGATAAAAGCCGTATATATATATATGCACACGTATATAGAAGGCCGCGATTAGATTTACAGAAGGGGGTGGTAGTATCGCAGCGAAGCCGAGGCATAAAGCACTCGAGGAAAGCAAGGAGATCTTTTGTTCTTCCGCGATCCTGTTTTCGCCGCCGCCAGAGCCGAGTTATGCGCTCGGCTGCTTCTTCTTCTTCTTCTTTCGAAAAGACGCGAGCTGGAAGATCTTATATATATGTGTATATATATATACGTGGGCGGGTATAACGTATGGCTGCCGCTGTTGTAGACAGGAATCTAACGCTGGGCTTGAAACTGACGGGATGGAAAATTTCCTTCTCTTTTTTCTTCCGATGATGCATCTGGTTCGGTGTAGATCAATGCGTCTGTAACGTGATAATACATTAGCCGCGTGCGCGATAAGCTCCGCTCTGTTTATTCGGGCAATCGCGAGGCACGGGAATCAAAAGCTGCGCGCTTGCGCGGCAAAAGAAATCTCGTCCCAATTGAGAGAACGCGCGAGCGGTTTGAATACACGATGACCTGCTTGAAGTGCACATTGACGCGAGAGTAAAAAGTGTTTACACGTTATCCCGTGGCGCGAGACAATCAGGCGAGCCGAAATTTCATAAAACAAGAGTAACATAGACCGGGCGTAGGTCGGATGTTGTATATATATATAGAACGCGTATACAACGTCATCCGATCCTTTGAATCGCATACGCGCGTAGGTTGTAACGAGACTCCACTGCATTGCGCGCATTTTCCGAAATAAAGTCCGCACCTACGCGACTTCCCTCGGGCGGAAAATACACTCCAGGCCCGCCGATGCTAATTCCCCAGAAAATTTCCGTTCGCCGCAGCGCAAAAAGTCCGAGAGAAAAGAACGCGGCGATAAAACATGACGAGTGCTGTATATATAGATGTGTATGTGTTGTATATGTGTATATATATATATACACACTGACGCGCGAGGGTGAAACGTAAGTAAGAGCCTCGTAAAAGCCATGGCCTCTTATACGTCTCCGCATACCTCTTATATATACACGCGCGCGGCTACTTCTATTATATCTCTTCTCTTCGTATACTTACTCTCCGCGCGAGTGAGAAAAGGGGGGCAAAAAGGGCCAACGGTCCGTTGCTCCCTCTCTCACGGCTTCCTGCCGATAATGCAACGCACCAGGCGTCTTTCGACCTTATCAACTCGTCGCCTGCATCGCGTTATCGGTTGCTGCGAGTGTACGGCACAATGGGCTTTATTAAGGGGATCGATGTTTATTTCAATTCTCGATTCTGTATATCAACAGGTTGCCTCTGCGCCCGGAAGAGATTCCTCGAGAGTCGTTGCATATTTATGCGCGCGTCTTGCGTCATAAGATTGCGCATACGAAGTTTTCGGTATTACACTCGGCAAAAAAACCGCGCGTAAATATTGCGTAATTAAAACTATACACCCATCGCGTCGGACATCTTTATTTTAGCCCGCGCGGATTTTTCCTTTCCGCAATTACATGCCTGACTTACGGCCCAAAGAAAACAGCCGCAAAAACAAACGGGGCAGACGTCGCGTACTTATACCGACCCTCGATATAAGCAAAGCACACAGTATAGATCAAAGAAGATATCGAGGAAGAATTCGATATGTACAACGTATATTCGAACGCACTTTAGACTCTATAATAAAGCTACGTCGATCGTGTAACTAATATAGGTACGGTGTATATATATACATATATATATACACATATACTCGCTGTCGCGCATCTATGTAGCCGATCGACGAGTATATATATAGAGTAAAGAGCGAGTGCCCGCTGAGTGCCTCGCGCTCTATTTACTCTCGTGTAGCGCAGTCGATGCGTGAGTTTAGTATTCGTCAAAGTCGCTCCGGAATTTCAACTACATAATAGGTACCCGCAACTCCATCGAATTTCATGCTCGAGTATATACGTCGCAGATCGGATTGAAATTGATCGATTGTTTTGGGAGGACAAGAATCACACGGAGCCGATCGAGGCCGAAAATACGCAGCCAAGTGTTTTGCGAAACGCAGCGTTAACCGATCGACAAGGTCGACCCGAGAATCAAGCGCGTGTAACGCCGCGGACAGCCTCTAGTTCCACGTATTTATCCTTTCTCACTTACGTGAACATCGCACGAGTGTTCCCTCGGTCGCATATGTTGCACTGCGGATCTGTATATGTATCGAACGCGCGCGCGAGAAAGGAGCATCGGTCATGAATTCCATTTCGCGCTTACACCGCGGTACACAATATATCTTCTCCGGTGCGCGTGATATAGAGTGCGGAGGGGAGGAAATCGAAGCGATTATATAAATTGACGCTATTAGCGCTGTACCGAGCGCATATACGAGTGATGCACGAGGAAAAAGGAAGACGCGCGCGATGCTCCCAGTGGAAACCCGTTCGATTTTTTATATATCGATTCACTCTACAGCCGCGCCCCGGCGACGGCGGGCCCGTTTTTCTTTCGCAAACGCGCGATTTTCTTTTTATATTTTTATAAACATACGCGCGACGTATATCCTCAGCTATAGCGTCATCGCGAAAGCGACACAATGGAATTAATGAGCCCCGCCGCGCATAAATTATCAGAAAGTATAAAAAAGGCGAGACGTCACTTTCGTTTCAAGGCCTCGTCGTCCGAGTGCACCTATCGATGCACACCGATATAGAGATGAGAGAGAAAATAAAACGATGATGCGCGACCTGCGCATCTGGCGCAGCAGCTGTGCCCGTCGAGAAAATTGATAAGGGAGCATCGTTGGAAGCGGAGAAAAAAAAGCAATTAAAGGTAAATACGCTTAATACGCGGGCAATTTGTCTTATTTTCTCGTCTCTACTCCTTTTCGTGCCAATGTCGCGCGCGAGCTGCATCCAACGCAGCTCTGTATACATATAGATTCGCTGCGCCCACGCGCGCGCATTGTTCGACGGGAATCTCGCGGCTATTTGCCGAGGATCCGAATGAAACTGACACACGATCGGCTGACTGACGTCCAATTGCATATATATATATATACATTATATACTATACTTTTTTTCTCTCTCTCTCCTTCGCTTATCTGCTGCGCGCATAATAATGGTCTTCATTATCTCGCGCGCGCTCGCGATTTATATAACACCGCGGGATAGATTGGCCGTTTAATTTACTTATACAATAGACCAGGTGGTTATGCAATGTATATACTATATGGGCGCGAAGTGAAATTAGTCTGAAAGCTGCGTGTATCCGTATAGCGTCTCAATGTACGATGTCCTCTTTGAAATGAAATTTCGAATCTTTCGCTCTACTATTTTCCGAAGAACTGGCTTTGATCGTATAGTAAAGCGGGTCGACGTAACGAGTTAAGAACGCGACCGGCTCAATTACGGAAAGACTGTACTTTTTTTCTCGCCGCGTCACTTGCACTCCTGTCTCGTTCCTTGGTAGGGTGCGCCTGACACTTTTCTTCCTTTTTTCGATGAGCGCGATATCGAAACCGATGTCACTGTCGTGTTTATTCGGCCGGATATATCGGATTTGATATTCAATTAATCATTTAGCTCGCGTGTATAATGTGCACTTGTTTCGCGAGTCGAAAACAGCTGCATAGTATACAATACATATTTATATTACAGGCTCATAAGCAAGTCGAAATTAACGTATGCGATATTATAATAATAAAACACGCTCCCTATTGTTTTTTTGTATGCCTTTTTATTTGTTTTATATAGTATAAATCAACATCTCTCAATTTTCACGCGAGTGTGTTTGCGGGAGCGAGACTCCGCATTCCGCGAATCTCTCGCGCGGTGCTTTTCACTCATAAAAGCTCTGCGGTGGGATTTTTCCGAGAATTACGGAACACTGAAAGCAACAATTGATAAAAGTCAGCCTTGACTTTTACTGCGCGTGAAAGCATCCCTTACGTTTATTCGCGGTGTATACGTATATATTGTATATACAAGCACCGCAAAAGCGTATAATACATCGCGCTGCGGTCATTTTGTAATTATACGCGCTGTTTTTGCCTAAAGTCCGCGGACAAGTTGTGTACTCAACGTTATATCGATCGAGAGAGGCGTCTAGCTCTCGGATTCTATCCGATGTGGAATCTTGAATTTCGGCTAAAGTTCGCAACGCGAGACTGTACGCTTACTCGAGCATATATTTATATATAACGCTGCGACGAGTAGTCGTGCAGACAAGGTAATTTTCGGTAAATTTTAATTCGCTGCGGGTCATCGACTATTGGCTCGTGCGTATTTACGCATGTATGTGTATATATAGACTCCATTATAATCGAGTGAGGTAAACAGGCGTTAAATAAAATTAGTATGTATGCGGATTAACGTGCGAATGCAGCTAACTGCTGGGGGAGAAAAATCGATATATATACACACGAGCTTGCGGCGTCCGGGCGTTAAATATATTTACGATAAGCGCTATCATCGCGTCGCGGGCTTTTAAGCGCCGTTTATATCGCGGATTAATAAAAACTATATGATCGCTAGTTAATTTTATATCGACGAGTCGGTATATGAATGCGTCTCGGTAATGATACACTGTTATACGGCATACGAAGCGTTAATCCGAAATTAACGGCCTCCTATGCAATATCTATCATCGGGTCGGAGAAAAAAAGAACATCGCACTGTGCCACATACATCGAAGCATCGAAGAAGATATCGCGAGCATATGAAAACGCAGGTGGGTATGTAATATAATAATAGGAAAAACAATGGTCAGCTACATACGCACTGGCCAATAAAGCGTGATTTATCTGCGTGGAAATCGACCGAGCGGAGATTTGTGGCCGCGTGCACCGCCGTGGGACTCATCTCCCCCCCCCCCCCCCCTACCTCTTGGGCCGTGCGCGCAAAGGGCCTCACTGCGGCGAGGGGAGAGGGAGCATCTGTCGCTATATAAGTGCGGCCGGCGCCGGCCTAACGCTTCTCCGTACTGCAAGCGGTCAACTCCGCAGTCGCCGGATAGTTTTCTTCACGAGTGTGCAGTGTTCTTGTAATCCTGCAATCGCAACATGGTCAACGTGAGTTTTTCTCAATTTATTTTTCATTCGATTTATAACGGACTACGGGCTACAGTGTAGGTGTAGAAAGATGTATACGGGTATGGATGGTTGGACGCGCGCGACTTTAGAAAAATTTAAGTCTATGGTCCAGTTGAGTTATTTGCTCGAAGGTGAGAATTGATCAATGTAAACGCGACGTCGAGTCATACCGTAGTGTCGTCGCGAGGATATTTAAAATCAGCATACACTGACTGTATAATACCCACGCGTCCCTTATATATAGTTCATCGAATTAAACTTGCAGATGAACAGCGCGGCAAACACGTTCGAAGCTTCCGAAAGTTCGATCAACAAGCGTATATACCCTCGAGAATCGGCATCATATATATATATGTATAAAAATAAGTATAATCTCGCCGGTGCAGAGCATCTCGTAATAGGATATCTCGAGCTAAGGTAAAGTTGTGCGCGATCGGCACCTACTACTACTACTACTACTACTAGTCTCTCGCCGCAGCGAAGTATGCGCTTGACGTTCAATTTTCCGCGGTCGGATATGACGCGCGAGTTTATTATATACTTGCGCGCTTAAATATACGTATATAAGCTTATACATTCCTCGATTCTCCGGGGAAAAATTTGCGTTGGTCTATCACAGAGGTCGTCTCGAAAGTTTTCGCAATAATAATCGTAAACAATGCCCGACCATCTAGCAGGAGCAATTTTCATAATTGGCCGAGTTTGCCCGTAAATCCCGTCGTCTTTCACATATAATCTTTACGCACACTACAGTAGCTCGTAAAACAAATCCCACTGCGGAGCGTCGATATAATCTTTCAGTCGACAAAGAAGTCCTTGCTGCTGCTGCTGCTGCTGGTCGACGCAGTCTTCTGCGCGGATAGCTGGAGAAAATCCAAAGCGACGACGCAGTACCACACGCAGAACGCTGTCGACGGCGCCTACCAGTACGGCTACACCGGGCCCCACCACGCCAAGTCCGAGTCCAGCTTCAACGGCGTCACTCGAGGCGGTGAGTCTTTCTCTCTCTCTATATGTGGATGTGTATAATACACAACGATCACAATAACAACGCCGTGTTACTTCGCCCACGCGAATACTGCGCGGGGGTGTTTACACGACGCTGAATAATTCAGTGTTTTTATATTTTTGCACGCTATGGCCGTTATAATAATGCGAACGCGAAACGCCATTACAATAACCTCTGTGTGTGTGCGTTGATGGATATTGCCACTAAAATCCGAGCTCGCACAGTCACGCCGTGTCTCTCCGCAGGTCGTCGGATACGAGCGGATATTACGAACGGCGGCCACGTGTGCGAGCCCGGGATATCCGAGCGCGCAGGTCGATCATGCGCGTCGCGAAGATATATTATATATTTTTCATAACAATTGGCTCGTTTGTGTAATATAGATCGGAAAAGTCTCTCGAGCCATGCGACTATCGGGCCGTATACGTGTCAGACAGTCGTGCTGTGGGAAATTAGTTGGGCAATGCTACAATGTAGTCAATTAACGCGCATGCTAATGCCTGGCTGGATGAGAAAGCCGCCGTAATTGGTACGACGCGGTGAGCTGCTGCACGACGGATGATGATTATGATCGCCGCGAAAGAGAACAGCGACGTACGATCGATCGACGCCTCTGTATATACTTTACCGATGCGGGTCGATCCGCGCTTTTTTACGTCTTCGATTCTCTATTTCTGATTGTTTCCGATCGAGCTTTAATCCGCGCTCGATGATACATAGGGATTACACGGGGATGAATCAGCCCAACGTAGAGATTAAGCGAAGCTCCGATTACTCAGGGGGAGTTTTACCGTCGATCGTTCGATTATCGTGCTAGGCCGACGTTCTTAATTCGATGGAATTTCATTAGAATGATAATCACCGCTAAAAATCCTGCGAATCGCGAGCGGAGTAAGTGCCTCCCGAGTATGAATTCCAATCGATCGGACAATTAATCAACGCTCGCTCGTTTCGTGTCTCTATATATAATTCGAGTAAAAATTCGTTCCCCTTCCACAGGATACTCGTACATCGACGCCAACGGCCTCATGCAGACGGTCTCCTACACGGCAGACGCCGAGAACGGCTTCCGGGTGCACGCGAGCAACCTTCCCAAGCCGAATACCGTGAACCCGGTGCAGGACACGCCGGAGGTCGCCCTGGCGAAAACGCGACACCTCGAGCAGTTGCGCCGAGCCGAAGCCTACTCCTGGCAGCAGCAGCAGCAACAGCAGCCACCGCAGGAGGACTACGAGCACCCGCGGCAGCGTCAGCGCAGTCCGTACCTCCTGTCCCCGGAGGAAGCTCGAAGCATCCCGGCGCCTCGTCCCAGTAACGCCATCGGTGAGCCTGACCGACGGGCCATCGAGTACGCGCTGCTCCCCCGGATCTACGCTATGCCGCTGCCTCTGATCCACAGCTCGATGCGCCACACCCAGGACTCGCTCGGCCAGTACGAGTACAGCTACACCGGTGACACCAGCGCCAAGACCGAGTCCCGATCGCTCGACGGAACGACCCGCGGCGCCTACAGCTACATCGACGCGAACGGGCTGCTGCAGCAGGTACACTACATCGCTGATAAGGATGGCTTCCGCGTACTGGCTACCAACCTCCCTGAGGCCTGAGTCGACGTCCGATTTTCATATGACGTATGTGAGAGTTTGGTATGCGAGTTTGCGGCGGATGCGGGGACATGATGGTTTTTTTCGAAATGCGTATTTACTTTTTTTTTGTTTGGTGTTGGTACATGGGGACGTGCAGGGATTACTATCCTTTAATAGAATCGATTTGAAAGTAAACATTGTTTTTTATGAAAGGATTGTAACGACGTGCATTTGTAGCATAACGCATCCGGCGGACTGGAAGGTTTGATCGTATTTTAGTTCGGTATACATATGCTCGACACTAGAAATTAGCTATACATATTTTAATATTAGTAATGAACATTAGCGTTTGTATTTATAATTATGATGCAGGTTGCGTTGATCATGTCGGTCATCTACTATGCCATTTGATTAACTGCGTGGATGAAAAATATAATTGCAATCGAGTGTTTAATATAATATGATCTGTGCCTTGGAAATGTCATGCGAGTTAATAAATTCATTGTCGCGAAATTGATGGCATATTTACATCAAACAGACAGTATACGCTTTCGACGATCAAATAATCAAAATATAATAATAATTCCTACCCGAAGATATTAGCCTTCGTTTGTTACGATATTATTATGTACATCGTGTATTGTACAAATATCATGTACAAGCCGATATTTTCCGTCTGTAGCGTATAATACGACAAAAACGATAAACAGCAAATAAAAATATCTTTTATATAAAATGAATTCAAATCGTACACCCTGAAAATTTATTTTTCACAAACCTGTTAATCTTATCGACATCACTGGCACTCGACTTTATTTTCGTGTCCCAAATTCGTGGCGAAGCATCGTTATTCATTCCACGATGTCGTATATTTCCCGCAGCGTCGGCGGCGTCGCTGCGATGGGAAGATAAATCTCGGATTGATAAGGTTCGCCTCCGCGAGTTAACAAGAAAAATGTCATATAAATAAAGCTGCCGTTTGATTTTTACTTTCAAATATGACGTGCATAACATCGGCACAGGCGACGGTGATGGTGGCGATCGATTTTACACGTGTAGTACGTTTTGCCGCGGTAATTTAAGGCGACGTCGATATTGAATTACAGCTCCGCATCAATGGGTATATTAATTTCGAATAACTCGCTCGAAGAATGCCGGATCTCGTTAAATTTCAATAAATTACAATCGATACAGCGGTCCTATTGAAATATCGATGTACCGAGACGAGCTTCAGCGATATTCAATCAAACTATTTGACAAAATGTATCAACTTTAAAAAAAAAATTCATTCGAAATAGAAGCTAAAAAGAAAACTGTTTAGCCAAGCGAGACGCAGGGGGTCAGTCAGTAGAAGAGACAAAGCCGTGCGAAATGAGAAAGGAAGAGAGCGATATCGAGGGCGTGAACGGAATTCCCGAGTCGCGCATCCCTGCAATCTCCTCCGCTACACTCGTCCTATATATACACATGGGCAGAGAGCTGAGAGAGAAATAACAAGACACACACACACACGCACACACACACACACACACACACACACACACACACACACACACACATCCCATCGGGAGGCAATGATTTCACGTGGCGGGAGTTTTAAAAAATTCAGGCCGTCCCCGGTGCGTCGTCAGGCGGCGCGCATAATGCAGTCGATATCCTCCCAGGGACTGCTCTGCGGCTCGAGACACGGAAAATGAATTAATACGAGCCCGGAGACAGACAGAGAGAATAACACGGCTGCGCATATACGAGCATAAACGCGCGGGAAGATTGAATTATATGGGCAAGTTTTACAAATTAAAATTTTCCGGTACCTATCGGTGTTAAAGTAACGGGACTTTAATCGCGAGGCTTCGCTCGAACGAGCTCCGAGAGATTGAGTTACATTGATTTCCACGTAGAAAGTACAGTCGAGTAGTAACGTCCGGGAACGATCAGACCAGGCCTGTGACGGAATCAGTCAAAAGTAACAAAAAAAGCTCTTTACGCGTTCGAAATAGAGAAAGGAAAAGCCGAAAGGCAGCGAATCCCACAACAAGGAAAAGCTTTCGAAAAAAAGCACAGCCCCCATTGTCTGTATATACGTATCCATAAAATATTCAAAATCCTCGAAAATCACCGCTCGCAATATATGACAATCAGCGTACGTCTGCTGCCTATACTGCGCGCACACATCGAGCGAAAATGCAGATTAGTCCCCCTCCCTCTGCGTCGGTGCGCCGGGACGGAGCTGAAAATGGGACGCGCACGTGAGCTGCTTTCGCCGGGACGTCCGGCTACATTTCCTGAAGGAAACTACTGCTTCTTTCAATTGCAAATCCACGTGAACGTGCGCCTCCGTCTGCGTGTCCGACGACGCAATATTGCGTGTCTTCCGTCGCACCCTCGGGAAACAATGGCTTTTTTCGCCCCCTTCCCGTATATATATATATATATATATATATATATATATATATATATATATATATATATATATATATATATATATATATACACGCGATGCATTTACATTAGGTCATTTTCAAAAGCTTCTCCCACCACTCTGGGCCAAGGCTGTAGTCGAGCTTTATATGCAAAGTATGAACCGCGCGAAAATCATGCGGATATAAGCTGGAATTTATTACAGCAACTTTTGCAGCGCAGAGGAAGAAAAAACAACGCGATATTCGATTTATCGCCGCGCCACAACAGCCGCGAGAGACAAAAGTTTATCTGAAAATTATTTCAATAATCCCACAGAAAATACGCTCGAGAGAGATATGCGTTGCGGAAGTCGTTCGAAGTGGGCATAAAACTAGAGCGATTCGGCATCGCTTCCTTTTAATTGATACGCCGTGAATTATTCATGCGGGGTGAGCTTTATGCGGCCAAAGCTAGCCAATAAAGCGAAGCGACTCTATCTCTCTCTCTGTGAAAACTGCGTGCATTCTGTATACGTGTATATACAGAACGAGCTGAATAATAACTGTATTCAGATCGTGTGTCGCTGCGGAAATGTAAAGTCAGTGCGTGCGCCTCATCATTATTTAAGGGTAACTCGGTGCAGAGGCTCGATAAAGCGTAACAGATGTATATACGAACGAACGTGTATGTATTCCGGGTAAAATCGATGGGCTAACATTAGCGCGTTCATTCTTTACATCAGCGCGCGGCTATAGGTGAGTTTCTATTATTAGTATCTAATCGGTCGTCTGCGTGGTTTACCGCATCTTCATGTCCTTTTCGAGCTGTGTCGCTTTAAACATTCCTCGACCTAATTATTCCGCGAGGGGAACCGTAACTTCCGTTTGAACTTTGGAGACAAATCGCAAGTAAGACACTCGTGATCAGCGCAGCAGAGCTGACCAGCGGGAAACACTCGTGTCCCAGATCAAAGCCGAGCGAAACTAAAGATCCGGGTAGTGGTCCGTGAGATTTGCGGGCTGCGTCTGAAGGATGGCGCGCAATTCACCGGCTCCTGGAGGGCTTATCGGAAGGAGAGCAATTGGAGCACGACTACCATCGTGCGGCAGCTTCTTCTACTGTACAGAGACTCCTGTCGAGCCGCGAGAATATAATCCCGGGGTTTTTACAGTACGACGTCGTCGACAGGGTTTTATTAGCTTTGGGTCTATTGCCTCGCGGTCTGTGGCTTCCGTCCAGCAGGATATATGTATTTGCGAACGCGCCGCGGAATATAAGGCGCAAGCTCCTTCTCGCTCTCATTAAAGATCGAGTTAAATTCACTTATAGCCGCAGAGCGAAAAGTTCCTCTGTAATAATTAATCTTTGCACGTAGTTTCGGGGAGAAGTTTCGATTGTACAGGAGCCAATGTCGTGACTGAGCGCAATAAAAATAGAGAATAAAAGCATTATCTATTTTCGGAATCTTTGGATGTGTTCGGAAAACATGAACGCGGTGGAGAGTTGAGTGTGCGTAACTTACAAGTCCAAATTTGAATTTCACGGAACAACATTTTGAGAGACGCGATAGCACGTAGAAATATGGCTCTTCGCTCGAAGGTGTGTTCCTATAAACTTCAACTCGCTGACAAAACGACTCTTTGATTTGAATGGGGCTACATTGTCATGATATTTACGAGAACTATCAAGTTCTATTAAACGAACTTGCGCCAAAGTTCTCGCGATAGTAGGGCTTTCACGAAGTTGCGCGAATTGGAGTAATGAAATTATTATATACCCATTGCTCCGATACTCGTCGCCTGACATCAAAGTGAATTAGGTTAATTTTAAAAGCTGATAATATTATATATAGGCGATGATATATATACCGTTCTCGTGCACGTATCTATACCCACTATAAATTTCGAGCCAAGTGCCAGAATCGGTTACACTAAGAGAGAGAGAGAGAGAGAGAGAGAGAGAGAGAGAGAGAGAGAGAGAGAGAGAGAGAGAGAGAGAGAGAGAGACTTGTTGACCTATTTTAATAAGGTCCTTAATTGTAATCAAAACTTGAGAACGTTGCGCCGTATAACTCGCGCTACATGTATACGTGTCACATATCCGCTTGCTTTAGCCGAGGGTAGCACGGAACTGCTTGGATAAATAGCGTTGATTTACAGTAGCCCGCTACTGCGAATGATTAAGCGCCGACGTTTACTCAAACTGAACAAAAGAATAAGCTATATACCTATATTACGAACATGCAAACATCAGAAGCGCTACACGCGAAAGTATAATACCTCCTGGCAACAGACGTCGAACTTCCGCGCGAAAAGCCGCGCGTCATCCTGCCGCGGGTTACGAGCATCGAAGATGTTGATCTTTCGGTTGACAGCATTGTCGAAGCTAATTCTCAGATGATCCGACGACGCAACATACACAGCAACGCGCGCACGTATACAGAAACTGCAGCGCTGAATCCACAGAGAGAGAGAGAGAGACGACGTCGTACTTACATTTCGCCAGGTATGCGCTTCGTCAAAGGCGAGCGAGCTGCTATCGCTTTGGCTAATTAGCCGATGCACGCGCGCCAACTTTACCAGATATAGCTCACCGGGTGCAGTGCACACATACCTACTGCTCGCGCGCGCATGCACGGAGTAAGGGGTGCGTTCTCTTGGGAAAAGCTTTATCACTTGCGCACCCGCGTATCGATCGTAGAGTTAGTTGCCGGCGGACGCCCGAAGGCTCTCTCGGCGTCATTAGCAGGACCCGCAGGCTGCCAACGAAGTATATACGAGCTGCGCTGCCGCCGCGCGAGGACGAAGTTCAAACGGAAGTTTGGTCGGATAGCAGCCGCAAGAACAACGATTGGGAGTGTCCAGAGAATTTCGTGTCCTTTGTATGGGCTTTTTTTCCAAGGTGCTCGCTGTTTGCGGTGGCTTCGAGTTCACCCTTCAAAGGGCTAAACGATGTAAAAATACACAGAGTCTGCAGCGCGGATTCAAGCCTCCGTTGATCTGTGGGATTGCGTCTGCATTATACAGAGATACAAGACAAATATTTGTGTAATACATAGAAAAAAAACACAAGGAAAAAACGCGGATTCTTCTTGTAGAACTGAAGGGATGAATAAATGGACTCGGCCGACGTGAATTCTCACAACTTTTTTTGTATTTATACGATTAAAATTACATTTGTTTTTGTTTTTGTTTGTTTTTTTTTTATTTCTTTAAAGTTTGGTAACATTCTTCGGGAACTCAGTATATAGTTTATACAGGATCGCGCTCTCCGTTCGCTTTTAAAAAAGGGCAGGGTTGCGCCCAGTAAGCGGAAAAGTTAGCAAAAAGACCGTTATAAACGCAAAATCTCTATTGTATAATACAATTTATCGGAACGTGTAGCATCGATCAACCGCACAGCAGCTATATAATATATGTATATATCTTTTGTTTTTGCGACTTTCCCCGCTCACCGGCAAAGTTAAACATTATGAAAAAATCAGACAAAACCCGTCGACAATAACATTATGCATAATATTTACGTATATATTTGTATGCTTATATGTATACCTGTCCGACATATTTATACGGTTTGTGCTTTGGCTATATACGCGCTTGTATACACTGAAACAACGCTTTACTTCTTCTTTTTCATCTTGTTTTTTTAATTTGTGTATATCTTCGCTCGAAGCTCCGTGTGTGAACACGGTTGTGTGACGACTGCCTGGGGAAGTCTTGCACCTGAAACAATTTTAAATGATTCCATCGATTTCCTACTAACCTAACTATACAGGTCTAACGATTTTCAGTTACTTCGACGCACAAACACCGTTACAATTTGGATACCGCATAATTTACAGTGGAAATTGTGTTTCTGGAACTGAGAGAGCTTGAACGAGTTATTATTATCTCTTACAAAAGTAAAATAGGAATATCGTCACAAATATCTCAAATAATTCAAGGCGTAATAGGCTTCGAAGCATTTTAAAGCAGACCACAAATACCACATGATTGAAGTCGTAAAATATTTGTTGTTTCGTATCGATTTCTCTATACGTGTACTACGTATACTACGTATACTACGCGCGCGGTATACCGTCAAATCGAGGCTTTTCGCGTGCTTACGTCAAAGCTCGTACGTATAACGCATTTATCGACTTATTAAGAAACATAGCGAGTCAGCTGAATCCTCCTCTCTAGCCTCTTTTGCCTCATTGTCCTCGTTGCTCGTACTTTCAGCATGAAGCGGTACAAACAATGGGCATGCAGAGGGAGAAAGGGAGTCGGCTGCCTGTCATCCTCTCGTCCCGTTAATTTTCAAAGCGTCTTCCGAAACTCGCTGCTACGAGTTCACTGGCTTGAGTCTCGCGCATGACTTCACTAACGAGTATACAGGTAGTCAATGAGAGCAGTCGCGCGTTTCCTCGCGCACGGTCTCCCGCATTATCATTTCGCCCTATATACGAGCCCTGCGCGCTAAATACCATCGCGCATAGAGCGATCGTTGAAAAAGCACTACGAACCTCGCGTACGCTGGTCAAGCATTCGGTCAGCCTAATCCCAGCTCCGGTGCAGCTGTCCCAGTCTCGAGGGTCGCCTCCTCGCGCCGCCGTCGCCGCTACCGCCGCCGACGGTTTCGTCGTCCGCGACGAGGGTGACTCGCTCGAGATGGTCGTCCGATTGCTGCTTGGTATGATCATCAGTTTCGTCCTCGTTGTCGGCCCGGCGCATCTCGACGGCCCCGAAGGATACCCTGCGCCTGACATCGCTGCCGCCGCTGCCCGCCTGGTCCACAGCGGGCGCCGCCAGGAGGCTCAGGGTGAGGCACTGCGCGCCGAGCCCGAGGTGCTACAGTCATCTGGAGTCGCTTTGCGAGTGGACGTTGGCGTCAGATCCGTGATCGGGGTCGGAGTCCTCGATCGAAAGGCCCTGCGACGGGCCGCATCTCGCGCGGCCGGGGCTCCGCTCGTTCCTGAAAAACGAAATCTACAAAGTCCCGCCGTTCGATCATTCATTGTCGTTTTAGTTGTGTAGCTTAATTTTTTTTCTTTCCGCTTTCTGCAGCTTCCTAAACAAAGCTTCGAGAGCTTTATTTATTCAGCTCCAACGGATTACAGCCATCGATTATACAGTACAGGGGAGATAACAACGATGATGCGATGCGATGCGATGCGATGCCAAAGGTTCTGCACACACAGACTATGGATGTGGTACTTTCATGTGTCAACTTTCTCTCAAATTGAATGGCGGGCTGTCTCCTCTCGAGATACGGTATTGCGCTTTTTTTCGTTCGTTCACGTGCTGGACTTGCGAAGACTTTTGTCGGGATTTTCTCGGCAAATAAATGGCTGTGGCTCTTGCCGCGGCTTCGATGCCGGCTGCTTTTAATTACAACTTCTATTTCGCCGTATTTTCAGAAACGAAATGCGCGCCGCGATATAAAAGCGACGAAGCAATTTTTCCTTTCGAAGAGCTGCTTATCGTTGGCCGACAGCAGCGCGTTTGCGGAAATAATATAAAAAGAAGAAGTTTATTTACCCTCAAGTGTAGCGAAGCAGAAGAAATTCTATATTTTTCACCTTAATTCAACTTCTCTAATACATTATATACAATATATAGGAGAGACGGCGATTTAACCTTGAAATGCTTCCGAAAGCTTTTAAGCACACACAACCGAACGGCGCACGTCAAAGAATAAAGTTACATTACTTTTAAAAGTTGAACGGCAAACTTTAACAATTTTGGCGTATTTTCTACGTTTCACACAACTTGCCGTGTTGTGTCGCTGTTCTTGTTAAACCGTCCGACACTTTTCCGCGATGGACCGTTGTGTAGCAAGTGCAGCCGCCACGCCATTTTTCGTCGAGAGCATCATGCTCGCACTTTTCGCAGAAAATCGTGGCACAGACGCTATCGATTCTTTGAAGGGTCTACTGGGGCGATATTTGTTAAAACGTCGATGGATAATACTGCATGCGTGGAATCGTTGTTAACGGACACTGATCAACATTCAACAGAGGAGCACATAATTATTAAAACATGTTATATTAATCACGATGATGATAATAATAATAATAATAATAATAATAATAATAATAATGATATCATTAAATACAATATAAGATGTACACAGAGAAAAATACGTCGATACACATTTAAGAATCTGTAAGGATAGAAATGGATATAAAAATTGAACGTGAAAAAATTCTTTGATCATATATACGTGACAAAAGTTTATGTAGGAAGAACCAGAGGCAAGACTTTTGTCACGCGTTACTTTTTATGCGAAAAATTCACTACACAACTCGTGTCTCTTTGGGTAGGGAGGATGCTCGCGCGACGCTCACTCGTGTTCCAATTAAAGAAATTTTGTTCCAGCTGTACTTCTGGCTCTTAAACTTCAATTATACAGCGTCACGTCATAACTTCCGTGAACCGCTTTCTGGCGCGAATTTCCCCGAGGATCCGAGCAACTTTCCTGCATTTTCCGTGGAAAATTACGTTACACAGAACCTGCAGTGTCCGGCGAGCATCCCTTACAAACGACCAGATAAGTTATACGCGCACATAGAATACTATAATAGTAATAATAATAATAATAGTAGTAGTAGTAGTAACAGTAGTAGTAGTAGTAGTAGTAATGAAAAATCATGAGATAGACGACGTTGGTGAAAGCGTTACCTCGTGGTAAGTTGGCTGCCGTCGCTGCCTCTGCGCAGCGTGTTCGCTCGCTGCTTGCAGAAGCAGTTGCAGATGATCTTCTTGAAGGCGAAACGAAAGTCCTTGCTGAAGAGAGCATAGATGCAGGGATTGATGGCGGAGTTGCAGTAGCCCAGCCAGAAGAGCACACTGAATACCGTCGGGTGTATGCAGTTCGGGCAGAAAGCTCGCACGAGGTACATGGTGAAGAAGGGCAGCCAGCAGAGGATGAAGCCGCCGACGATTATGCCGAGGGTCTTGGCCGCCTTTGTCTCCATGCGGATTCGTTTGACCTGCGTGCGTGATCGTTTCGAATGAATTATCGATCGTTTGAGAAAGAAAATCATCACACGCGAATGCTTTTGCAACGCAAGCGCAGACACCGAATACCATTAACGGGCGTTGTTCCACTCAATTGTCGTCAACGAGGCTTAACTAGCATCGTCGAATCTCTTCTGTATACGTACACGCGAACAAATAGGATGAGGTATGCGATGCAGTGCGCGAGTTTATAGCAATTAACGAGTACGGGGCGGTTCACCTGAGCCTTTATATTTCGCTTGCCCATTTTCATGACGCGGGGCTTCTCCTCGTTCGTCCCTGGAGTGAATTCCCGGAGCGAGACGACGTCTCCGGTTACTTGGCTTTCGCAACTGCTGCGCCGACTCGGCCTTCTGGAGCTGCCCACTCTGCCGATGCCTCCGACCTAAATATAACAATATATTATGAGCATTCGATATATCGAGCCCCGTACAATTTCTGCGTCTCGCGGAGCTTGAACAAAATTTTAATTTCGCATATATCACGCCTTTCGTAAAGGACCTCCTCGCGCGCGCGCGCCTTCATGTACATAAAAACGTTTTGCTGCAAAGGAAGGCCTGCAGCAGACAGGAAAAGTGGGTCAGCTTTGCGCGCCAACTCTTTAGCTCTGGCAGCCCCTTCGAGATCTCATATTTCCCGAAATTGCGCTCGAGCGATATATCGTATAGGCGCACGCGTAAGAAACTATTTATAAGGAGAAGCTGGGGAAACCTTGAGATGCGTCGTTCTGGAAGACGGGCACAGTTGGCTCTGGGTCTGGCCGTTGTTGTAGTGAACGGATACCTGCGAGCACCTCGAGGGCGTTCGTTCCAACGTGTTGTTGCACTTGGTGTTGAGAGTTTCGGTACTCGGATAGGAGACCGAGATCTTGATACGGTCGCGGCGCGACGGGCTGCGAGCCGACGTGCAGTCGCTGCTACGGGGACTGCCGTTGCTACCGTTGTACTCGCTCGCGCGACCTCGGTGTATCCTCAGTGTCAGCCGCTGCTCGTCGAACCTGCGTAAGAACAGAATTTTTATTCCACGGATGCTGAGATCGATCGCGGATATAGTACGCCCGCGGCGACGCTCGATTTTCGCTTCGTTTCTTATCTATAAGAGTGGGAGATAAATCGTAAACGTATAAACAGGCAAATACAATTTTCCTCCTCCTACAAACACAAGGTATATGTGTGTGTGTGTGTGTGCGTGTGTGTGTGTTTATAAGAGGTCGACGTCCTCTCCCACTCGCTGTATAACATGTATAGAAGCAAAGGAGGGAAACTTGTTTTTCTCGTGAAAAGAGGGAAAGCAAAAAAAAAAAAAAAAAAAATTAGAGACCCGGAAGCCGAAGCCTATATACGCACTCCGAATGCTTTATCGTTTTATAGCTGTATAAGAGCCGAGCTTTTTATGTCCGCAGGTACTTTTTTTCTGTCGCGGAAGAAGCTTGTCGGTCATCGGCGATTCGGCGAGCCTCGCGATGAAAGCTTTTTTTGCCTACGCACACGCCCCTCAGTGGGATCGTGTTGCGATTCAGCTGATGTACATACCTAGATCCCATCATCTTGGAGCTCTTAGTCGTGCGGAAGCCCCGATTGATGGCTCTGGTCGTCGAGACGGCGGCGTTGTAGATGCGCCAGTAGAAAAACAGCATCACCAGCGTCGGTATGTAAAAGGATCCTAGAGCGCTGAAAGCGAGAAAATATAAAGAACGCCGTGTGTGTATATATATATATATATATAGCAGCCGCGGCGCAACGATGGACGCGTTTTTGCATTCAACAGGTGAGAAACAGAGGGAGACCAGCAGTCGAACGGTATACAGTTTCAATTTTCAATCGCGTTACAATCGACGGGTCGTTACTGAGAAGAAAATTACAATCATACTTTGAATTGGATTACCAGGTCGCTGCAGTGCGTAAAGCGCGTCGTTTTATACTACATAAAATCAATTTAGCATTTTCATTCCAAGCGCGCAACTGTATGCTTCTGATATAAGCATATACGCAGCCATAAATCTCCGAAATATATACGCGAATCACAGCGTAGATAAAACCGCTTCTATCTCCCCCGGGTGAAAAACGGACGCATCCCTCAGCCCGATGCATTTTTCTCCTACATATATATAGGTACCAGCACGCACTGGTACGTAGCTCCGCTGTCGTAAATCATCGGGGACTTATCGCGCTACAACGAAAGGGAGAGACTACAAGTACGTGCTACTCCGAATCGTTCTAATGATTTTATATAATAATAAGCCAGCCAAGCAGCAGCATAATTAATTTTCCTCGGCGTGACAGTCGAGTTACGTCGAGGCTAATAGCTCGTGTCGCGCCCGCGGCTGCCGCGCGCGGCGAAAGCTTCGAGGGTGCGAGCTGGCAGTAAACGACCGAGAGCTGAGAATGTTAATTAACGCTAATTAATGCGAGTAACGGAGGGCTTTGCGAGCCGAGTCTTCTTCGCCGAAGAGAGGGATGTGACGTTGTGTAACGAACATCGCGGCTATTGTTTAATTAAAAAAAAAAGTCGCGATTATATTTCACGGTATATACAAAACGATGCTTTTATAACAAGTGCCTCGCTCGGTTAACTGCGCGCGCGCACGCGCGCGAAGTAATCGCGTTTCGGCCGCGTCCGGTGCGACAAAGTCAAAATTCGACGTCGCTTTGTGAAATTTAACCATGTCTGTTAGGCAGCTGTTGCTCGCGGAAAATTTTCATAGCTTTATACACGCGCGACACTGTGAATTTCGAGCTCTAATTATTCGCACAGGGTGAGAAAATTCGAGCCCGCGTGCGGCCGAGAGAATTAACTTTGTTTTCCTTTTCCTCGCGCACCTATTTTTGTGTGCGCGACTTTCCTAACGAGCAGTTCCGCCCGATGTAATTGAGTTTTGGATGACAAACTTTTCTAGCGCGATATTTCTTTTTTTTGCCCCCCCCCCCCCCCCAGCTTTTTTCTACCAATTAAATATTTCGCGCGCCCAAGGCTGCGACGGTATTAAGCCGTATACTTTTTCCGGGATGTTACCATATTAGGCGCAGAAGATAAGGATCGACTATCCAACATTCGCAGAGTGTCGATGATCGAAGTTCGCTAATTGAAAGAAAACGAAAAGTTGTTGGTCTATTATAAGTAGACTGTGTTGTATTGACCAGTGTCGAGCTGTCGAAATACCTGAAGTTTATTTTCGAGAGAGAATGTGTGTTTTCTTTTGGGGAGAAAGGAGTTGCTCTAATTAGCGTGAGATGCATACGAAAATATGTACGTTCCGCTATAATGGCTGCATTAAAGTGAAATTACGCGTCGACTTTGTTCTCCTTGTACAAACGGCTGGGCAAAACTTCAACGTAATTACACTCGATTATATACTCCCGCGCGCAATTTACTCTGATAATAAAAAATAAGGTTTGCGCGTATAATATATATTTTTTCTCTCTTGCAGCAGCTCCTTCCCGCCTCGATGAAGCTTTTTACAATACCCACCTAATCAATTTTCGAGCTGAAAAAAGATCCATAAATTGGTTTCGAAATTTTGTAAAGCGTATAGTCGCCTTCTCCGGGCAATACATTTTTTCAACGAGTGTAGCAAAAATAGCCTCTCGCTGTCTTCCCCTATTATCGTACACGGCGCGTACTAGCGTCGCGCGCAGGAGGGCAAGGTCCGCGCGAAAATATTATATCACCGTCGGCGCGCGATCGTGTATTCTCATATCCGAGTATAGTATGTGCGATCGTAAACGACGACGTCCTTGACGACGATTTTCTTCGTTCTTTTTTTTTCATGCGTGCGTAAAGCGCAATGAAGTCAGGAGAGGCAAAAAGATAAGTGGATTTGGTTACATATAAATTTTCAGATGATTACGTAAACATCTCGTAGCGTGTAAACGCGCACGGCGCTCTCGAAGTG
Source organism: Muscidifurax raptorellus (assembly GCA_020010945.3). Taxonomy (NCBI): domain Eukaryota; kingdom Metazoa; phylum Arthropoda; class Insecta; order Hymenoptera; family Pteromalidae; genus Muscidifurax; species Muscidifurax raptorellus. The sequence goes on from CM052080.1 coordinate 1,615,959, forward strand.
AAAGAGAGAAAATTTTTATTCGGAAACAATAAGCCGCCCCCGCGCGGCGAATAAAGTACGGTATATATTGTCTCCCTCTCGCGCAGCTGCCGATGTTTTATTTATGTAACGCTTGATATTTTGATGGCTCGCTTACCTATAAACAACGTAGCCGGCGTCGTTGGTGAGCTCGCAAATCCATCGGCAGGGCTTGACGGGTACAGTACTGGTGATGCTGGTGGTGGTGGCGATGATGCCGCCGCTGCTGCTGCTCGTGGTGTTGAATGGGTCGTTTTCGGCGAACGTGATGTTGCCCGCAAGCTCGTCGTCCTGGAGGATATACAAAGATATACGTTTATGCTCTCGAGGATCGTAAACTCGGCCTATATTCTCTCTTTCTCTCCCTCGACTTAATCAGTCGCCCCGCGCCGCCTGCTGCCGTTATAGTATACGAGTCGTATATAATATATATATATATAAATAAATTCATTTGCAAATTGGTTATTGCCGTTCGCATATGTGGGGACTGCTAATTATTTTGAGGCTTTATCTCGCTCACTTGCTCTTTTTTATCGCCTGGATTAATGGAACGCGCATTCGCTAGATTTGAAATTTCATTATAATTATATATTGCGCACATGAAAAACAATGTAACGAAACAACTGGTTCTTTGATACTCGGTGCGCATTATAACTATACCGTCAACATTGTTGAAAGTCGTTGCGAGAGCAAAAAACAATAACGGCGGCGCGGGCGCAGTATATCGAAAAAGTTCGGAGGCAGCGCGGAGACGCGGCGTCTCATTAAAAGTCGTTTAGCTGTAATATCAGGCTGCAGCCGGCCGACTAAAATATGAAAAACCTCTTACACGACTTGTAAACTCGTTCATCGAGAGACGCCTCTAAAGTCGCAAACACGAGATATATACATAAGTCATGCGTATACGCGCGAAACTTTTGTTCGCGTTTTATAAATATCCGCGGTGAAAATAAGTAAGATGCGCGCTACTGCGCGTTTATCGAACGTTTCGCCGAAGATCAAGGATGGGGCGAATTTCACATCGGCGTTTCAAGTTTACGACGGACGAGGTTCGTTGTAAAAATAGCCGGAAGCTCGAGCAAAGTACAGAGTCTTCGGCTTATCGAAGTCTTACGCGAGTCTGAAAATAAAACTCAAACCTGCACCGCGGCACTCGAGCAGCGTAAAATTCTAAAAATAAATCACGCGACACCTCCACTGCATTTGCACACCAGCCGCGCGCTCTTTATATAGAAAATATAATACACGGTAAAATATCTGCTTAAATTTGCACGTTCACGCGACGACGGTATCACATAGCGGTCGCGGCCATAACGCACCATTCATCACTTTCGACAAGCCTCCGGAGCGTCTCGGCCTTAAAAGGCTCACTCTAGGCCGACGAAACACGTTCCTATGTATATATGTATTTATATATATAGCTTAGACAGGCGAGGCTTTGCGGCTGCTCAGCGATGCGTCGTCGGGATTATAACGACGAGGCCGTATACGTACCTTCTGATCCTTCCAGCCGACCAGTGGCGGAAAACAGATGATGAAGCTCAGCACCCAGACGACGGCCACCAGCAGTCTCGCTCGCTTCGGCGACATTATCTGTGCACACAGGACAGCTGCGCTTTATTATACACACCTTCGACCTCTGCGCGCCAGTCAATTTTTTTTTGGATGAGCCAGTGGCTTTTTTACACGATTCGAGGGAGATTCATCTTGCTTTTTTCTTTTTTGCTGCGGTCGGATAACTTTTTTTCCATGGACCCGTATGTATGAGTGGGGAAGTATGAAAGGGAGCTTTTGCGCGCTGTGAATGGAATTTTGAAAAAAGGAGAGCGCAGCGCGGCTGGAGCGCGTTTTAACGGTAATTAATTTTTCGGTACGAAGTAATGCGGTTAATTCATAGCGCGAGGCGAGGGATTTTTTAATCCGACGAAAATTCAACGAGTAATTATAACGAATTTTAGACGCGCCAGGGAGCATTATAATAGCGTGGATAACGTTACAGCGATCTAATTAATTCATCGTCGCCCGCGATCCTGCAACGCCTCCATCGAGATTCCATTAGGAGGCATAATTTGCCATATCGATTCCCGAACCCGCGCCAAATGAGCCTCCAAAATATCTTATTAATCGTGCACTCTCGGATGTGTATTATATTTTACGCGATTATAAGCTTCTCTCGAAATTCCACTGACGCTGCGCTGCTCGTCGTAAGACTATTAACTACACACGACACGGAGTAATATTCATAAATCAAAATAGCGGTAATAGTGGTCTATATATTCTTCGAAAACTCAGCATCAGCGAAATTCCCATGAATTTTAATACACGCACACATCACAGCTGATACGACGCTGCCTCGGGCACGGAGACGCACCCTCGGAAATCGCTCGGCTCTGCGAATTTTTAACCTAAATCGCATCCACCGCGCGTCGCTATAAATTGAAAAAATACAATATTTCAGTCGCTTGTCCGTTATTTATGTGATTTCCGCTGAAGAAAATCTGTTCCGAGAGCTCGCTCTGCAGTATATCCCGTATATACGCACATATATACGCACGCGCGGTATATATATGGAAATAACACGCACCGGGCGGGGGGGGGGGGGGGGGGGACAAAATTTTCATTTTAATGCGAACGCTTTTGTCTTCTTAGCGTATAGATATAAGAGTGCAGAGCATTACGGCAGCGCGGAACTCGCGTATTATTAATAAGGCATTAATTATACATGCGTAACTCGCCGGAATTGAACGTTCATGGAGATCGCACGATATATCGCACATTATCGTAACAATGCGCTCCGGTCCGCACAATAAGATTTACAACCCTTGCTTATGTACACGTTTACTAATGAAAAGGTCGCGATAATATACGAGCTATGCTCACATAGCTGGAAAATCATATTTTCCTCTCTGCGAGTGTAAAGTTTCTTGTGTGCCAAACTCCTGAGCGCGAAGCCCCGGAAAGGGCAGTTTTCACGTAATTGACCTTACCGGCTGCACACGACCCCTTTGAAAATGATATACAGCTCTTATAAGTAAGGCGTGTCAAAAGTTGTACATAAAAACGATACGAACTTTGGAGTTTCCGCGCGCGAAGTAGGAGAAGCCAGCTCCTTTTCCTGTTTTCTTTGGCTCTTGGATGGCGTCCATTAGAGGCGTTTTGAAAATTTCATCGATGCGCGCAGGAGCTTCTCTGTGGCTCTTTTATAAGCGAGCGCCGAAAAGTCGGAAAATTAAACGGCAAAGAAGAGCGATAAGTACGCACTCCGGAAATTCAGAAAGTCGAATAACGAAATTCTGCGGCATATTTAAAGCAAGAGCTCCTCTCATATCGGCCTTATGATAAAGCGAAGCCGCGCGCAAACTCCGAGGTTCTCTCTTGGGACTGCATCCGCGGGATCTACTGCAGCGGCGGCGGCAGTAGCGGCGAAAGACCAAAGAAAATCGAGAAGGAGAGATAGAGAGAGAGAGAGAGAGAGAGAGAGAGAGAGAGCCATTCTCAGCCGAAATGAGTTAAATTTACAAAGAAACACAGACGGCCGCGTGATTTGGTCTTAAAATTGGGTCACGCAGTAAATAAACTTCCATCTCGCTAGGCATGCAAGTCCCTCTCTTTCTAACTATACCGCCTCACACCCTTTTCACTGCTATCCCGGTTTCCCGCCGCCTTTTTGCGGCGTGTCTCTCCGTTATATCGAAATCGCTACAGCGAACTCTCGGAGACTGATTGAACGTACGCGATTATTATTATTTTTTCATCAACTTTTCCTCCCTTCGCGCTTGGAGAAGTGGAATGAATCATCGTGGATAAGCCCGAGGGCTCCTTCTCTCGAGCTGAAAAGCGCAATAGGTGTCGCTAAAAATACGCGTATATATAATATGTATGCGCGGCAGTATAGAAAAATCTCCGAAAGCTGCATACTTATCAGAGAGAATTTTTAATACGTTTCTCTGGCTCGAGACGAAAAATGTCTCTTCCCCATAACTTATATATCGCGCTCGGTTTGCTCTGCGGCGCACATGCGCAGCGGACGATATTCGCGAAAAACGGAGAATCCGAGAGAGATATTCGAGCGGCGCAGAAATATTTGCCGCGGTTCTTTATTCTCCCCCGCTCTTCGGGAATTTACCTCGCGCACTAACTCAGCGAAATTTAACGACTGCGGAGCGCCCAAGAGACAGAGAAAAAAGCAAATCGAGCGCGACGCAATCTATTTTCGCGCGACCATCCGCCGCGAGGACCTTTAAGGAGCTTGAGGTCGTTTCGCTACGATACCGCGCGCGTATACAGTGCTTTTAACGCGGAATCGCCTATGTATATACGTATATATATTTATGCATATATAGGTGCACGCGCGAACGAGCCTTGGCTTCATAAATTTCAAACGCCGCGAGACGTTAATAACGCATAAATACATAAGTATATATAGGCGAGTAGCCGCGTTATATACGCGACAGCCGTTTATCGCTGTAGGCCGCAACTTTCCTGGAAATGCTCACTTGGCGCGCGCGCGGATGTGTCTGCTGCTTCGATTTCGCGTGCGGTACTGTCATTTTCAAAATGCAAAGCTCTGTGCTCGCGAGAAAAATCGACGATTTATTCGCTGAATTGCTGCAAGCATCAAAGCGAGATTGATTAATATTTACGTACACTTGTTTTGATTTTAGCGCAATCAAACGTTCTTTCAAAATCTACAGCGTCCGAGAACCTATATTGTGCATTTTTGAAGAGCTTCGGGAAAGAGCTTTCGTCATAATTAAACCGTGAAATTATGCCAAATTAGTTGAAACCATTTTTGGGAGCAAACTCGCAATTCGCTTTCTTTTAGTATTAAATTCCTCTGCGGTGTGCACTTTGGCTTAATTTTGATAAAACTTTTCGGGAATGCACGCACAAAGAGACCTATATAATTACGTTGTGCTAGTCGGATTCATTTCAGGAAATGCTTTTAGCCTATTATGACGCTACCCTAGACTGAAAATACGTTTTAGTAGAGGCTGTGAGGTGCACGCGCGCGCATGACCGCAAAATTCACGGGAGATGCTTCTTTCAAAAGAGCAGAGCTGTTATAATGCTAAATTGAAACGTGCAACAATTTTTTCAAAATTCTCTCCCGAGAGTGAAAATTTTTCCAAGATTGAAGATTAAAGTTTAAAAAATTCGCTCTCTAAGCTATATAGAGTAAACGCTTTTAGCAGATTATATAGTGTATAAGAACATCCCAACCCCCTCTTTGTTTTTCTTCTTATCCCTAGAGACAGTCAGGGTGCAAAATCCCGTGAAAGCTCATTAAACAAGATTATGTAGTCTATGATATATATACAGCTATACCCTCGTCTACCGCCGCATTATACAGCGCAAATATATATACGCCCGCGCGTTTGCGCAAGCTCTGTCCGGATAAAAAAACAAAATATTTTCGGATTTCTTCATCAGCGCACGTTGCTATACATACGAGGAACCGGTTATTCCTCAAATACCTCAACCGTCCGACTGCACCATCTCTATATACTCTATAAGATACCTGATATCGTCGCCACGACACTCGACTAATCCGCATTCAATGTGATGCGTATACAAGTGTGATATTTCCGTTTGTTAAACGGTCCTCGAATATTATATATAAATTTGCCGAAAGCCCACTACATCTCGCGTGTCTTTTATAAATAATCCGCTCTATCTCGAATCCATTCTCTTCTATGCGGCATCGCATAGGTGTACATTATATATATATATATATATATATATATATATATATATATATATATATATATATATATATAAGGACTCGATCGATCGGCGCTTCCTTTTTCGCGCTCACGATTTTTCCCGCCTCTCTTTCTCTCTCTCTCTCTCTCTCTCTCTCTCTCTCTCTCTCTCTCTCTCTCTCTTGCCTTGCATCGCACGCGCGCACGCGGAAGATTAAGTTCGGCCTTCCGCGAACGCGGCGCTCGATAAAGCGAGCCGCACGAGAGCGGATGTAGCGCTCGTTCGAGATGCGAATTTATTGGGGGAGATAAAAATGCAGTTCTGTGCGCGGAGAGACAGAGGGGGGGGGACTGCTCCGCTGCGTTTCGCGTCCGGAACTCGTTTGTTAATATTTATTGGCCTGACACGCGCCAAACTAAGGTCTCGAGATTGCAGCGCTCGCTTATTTGCATGAACTTCGTCGGATTTTTGTGTTTTTATGTATATATATATATTTGTTTACAATGCGACACGTCGTTCGTTTCATTCGCGGATTCTTGGCCGATGATTCAGGTTGATTTTAGTCCTTCGATTACGCGCTTTGATGACACGCACATTCAGGGAGTTTAATGAGCGGCGCTAACTTTATAATCAATTCTCGGGATCGAGGTTGGCAGGACGATAACGCGCGGTCGCGCCGCTTGCAATTAGCTGTGATTGCCGCTGACACGCGGCATCGGAATCTTTGATACTTTGCGTCGACGAGCAAACAAAATTTTCACGTAGATTCTGCGCAAGGACCTCTATACTTTTTATATCATTTTTATTATTATTAATAATTAAAGAAAAACCACGCCACGGATGAATTTTTCCGAAATGGCTCTAAAGTGTTTTTACGAAGCTCACACTTGCAGCAAAAGCGCATTTTAATTCTCACCGCGATCGCGAGCGAAAAAAAGAGAGCGCAGAGCAAACGCATACAAAAGACAAACAGTATATAGGAGTGGGGAAAAAAAATTCACTTGTTGAAAATGCACTTTCGCCTCGCGCGTCGGTTTTTCTTCCCCCCTTCACACTATACGCCGTGCGGAATTAATTTTTTCGTGTTTGCGTGTAAAAGTTCACCGGCCGCGTGATAAAAGGGGCCGGCGCGGGCGCCGCGCGAATTAATTACAAGCGAGCCGCCCTTGATAGATTAACAATCAACGACGTAATAATACATCCCCCGCTAGAGAGAGAGAGAGAGAGAGAGAGAGAGAGGGTAGATTGGTAATCAATGCTAACCAATAAATCAAGCCCGGAGTCGTTTGTTTATCGCGCGGAAGCGTACAATAACGCGCCAGGATGCTATGCGCGTTTTCCGTTTTGTTTCGCGATGAATGCACTAGTGATGTTTTTTTATTATTTTTTTTCCTTTAACTAATGTAAAACGCGGCTTTTGTGTCTTGTCGAACCGAGTTTAATTTCGTTCGGATGTGCATGTTCTTCGGTATATATGGATGCTTCGAGCTGCGACGAGGGATTTTTTCGCTCTTGTTTGTCAATACATACATATATATATATATATATATAAAAGATAAAAGAGTGCGTCGGGTGCGTTTAAGATGAATTCAGGTCGGTATTCTGCGAGGGAGAAGCAAAGGTACACCGTTTCGATGCGTCGTAATGGAGTGCGATAGAGCAGAGGAATTGTCAAACTGTAATGTTATCGCTTGTTTACAGCGATTAACTGCGGTTCAAATCGGCCTTACATTTGCGTGCGTTAGCTGAAATTAACAGGGACTAATAAAAGATTATTTTTCTGTTTAACAAAACACATCAATCGTTCAAAGCGTCGCGCAAAGACTAATAATTAATGATAATAGTGAGAATAATAATAATAATTTCCGAGATCCACTTAGTTGCTTTCAGTTTATGTAAAGTTGGAAATTGCACGAAGGACAAGTTAACCATTAGAGTCCGGACACTTGTGCTAAGCAAATTGCGACTGAAACTGAGGCAGTCTTCGTAGTAACACTCCCCCTCGACTAATTGCATATTAACTTTAACAATAACGCAAACAAGACGTCGATTGATAAATTGACCCAATTTCTGGTGTTCATATAACTTTATCGAATTAAGCAAAAACGTCATCTGGCTGCGAGTGTATATAACTTTGAAAAAAGTTGGCGATCCGCGCAACGGGATTGCGTATGCACATTTTATAATGGAAAAACTATCTTACCTGAGGATATTTGACCGGACGCGTAACCGCCAGGTATCTGTCGAGGCTTATTGCGCAGAGGTTCAGAATCGAGGCCGTACACATCCACACGTCCACCGCCAGCCATATCGAACACCAGATATCCCCGAAGATCCACACCTGTCGTGGGCCAATATATATCGCAAAACATTAATGATGCGGCATTTGCATCGATTGCCGCCATGAATAATAATGCGCCGCTGTCGCGGTGTATACGAAAATTGATTTGTTAAGCAAATATGAAATTTGAATTTTCCCGCGCGTGCTTTTTAAAAATCGATCGTCGGAAAACGCTCTTTTGATTGTTTTACGCGCGCGTGCTTCTCAGCAAACATTTTTTTCATAATTATACATTATATATAGTGACAGAAAAATGGAAGGTGTATAGTAGATGGAGATGTGAGAGATAAAGAGAGAGAGAGAGAGAGAGAGAGAGAGAGAGAAGGAGAGCCAACCTTGAAAACCTCCCAGGTGGCGCTGAACGGTAGCACGGCGATGCCGACCATGAGATCGGCCATGGCTAAGCTGACGATGAACATGTTGGTGACGTTGCGCAGTTTGATGCTGTTGTAGACGGCGAGTATGACGAGAACGTTGCCGAGTACAACCATAACGTTGACGACGGCGAGCACGGCCAGGGTGACTATGATCCCGGGTCCGGACCACTCGACGGCCGTGTACAACGCGTTGCATGCGCTCTCGTTCAGCTCCCGCATCTTACGCGAGCGCGACTACTGCGGTTCTCCTCCCCCACCTCGCCTCTTTTCTCTAAAAGTCCTTTTTCGCTGCCGCTTCTTCTCCGTCTTCGTCTTCTTCTTCTTCTTCTTCTTCTTCTTCCTCCTCCTCGCGGCTTCTATCACGCCTCATTTCCGCCTCGCTTGTCCTCCAGCGAATCACTCCGAGTGGAAGAGAAAGCTCCAATTGTCATGCCGCACACTCGCGTCGCAGCTGTACACAGATACACACACACACACACACGCGCGATTTTCCGAGGTAAAAAGTCGCCCGCGGCTTGAGCGAGGCCAATATAACGTCTCTCTCACTCGCACTAGCACTCACTTTTCACCCGGCTATACATCGAACTCTCGCGCACAGTTATCGAACTTCCTTTTATCTTCAAAGTCCGCGCGCAGACGATCCTCCCTCAGTCTTATTTAGAGCAGCTCTCTCCCGGCACGTGAAAGTATCGTGTATGTATATTACTATTATTATCTTGTATTAAACAGATATATGACGGCCGTGGCAAGGTTGGCTCAGCGGGGAATGAACGTTCGGCGCTTTCTGCGATGGCAGCGTGATGCGACTGCTGAGGCCTCCGACGACGACAACAACGACGAAGGCTGACACTGCGAGCTGACGATGATCCTGAGGGCCGGGCGTGCGGCCTTGCGTCGATCATGATTCTTCTTCCTCTCGCCCTCCTCCATCTTGCGAGGCCCTGCAAGCATACAAACGCGTAAATACACATATAACATATGCATCTTCTATACGTATAGAAAAAGCAGCAAAAATTGCAAACTCGCGATGAACGAAGCGGGCATCCGCCTGCGTGGCGGAGTAAGAGGCTTAAGTAGTCCGGGTCCCGATACGCACGGACGAGCGCGCAAGACGTATATATTTTTTCCAATTTCCCCGCCGCCGCTGTCCCGAGGATAATTTCAGATTCTTTCGATTACCGCGTCGTTTTGACGTATATACGCGCGTATAAAGTTGATTATAAACAAAGGGGAGTACGGTAAATCCGCTCTTTACAGCGATTCTAAAAAAAGCTCTCCTTGCAGCGAGTCGATAACCTGCAGGGTCTTCGCAATGCGAGCTCGTCCGCGAGAAGAGGAACGAGCGGCCGTATAACCCGAGAATATAGAGAAAGACAGACGAACGAGCATCTACATAAGAGTATACGAGGGAGGGGGGGGGGGGGGATTATTGCACAATCCGGCGTGACTAGGCCGTAAAGTTCGAATGGCGTGTGACCCCGATGTATATAGCGCAGGCGAGAAAAGCTCCTTTCCCCCCTATATACGCGCATATCGAATTCGACTCTCTTATCGAGCCTACTATTTATACTACGGCGTCTCCCTCCGTCCTAAATGTGATTGCGTACGCGCATCATTCGTCGACGCCCGACAAACAGCCGCGCGCATAAATTCAATGGCTCTCTGGCGGCGAATTGCAATGTGCCTATATACATATATATGTGTATATGGTGTTTATCTTGTCGAGAGGATTTACTTGTGTATTATTCTATTTGTTCGCAGAAGCGTGAGTCAGCTCGTATATGTATAATATCATATATATATATATATATATATACAGTCCAAGAAATGGAATTGCTGATGAATAATCGAGTTATTGAATTATGACTATAATATACGTCCTCGGCGTATATCGATCAAAATAATCAGTGCGCGTGGGTGAGAGAGAAAAAAAACTTGGTCTTTTGCATCTATAGAAATAATCGATCGGGAAGAGCGTGTAAGCGCACGATTGACAATGTGCTTCATTCACCCGCTAATCCACATCGCAGTCCAACCTCGACAGCGATTCGATATTCGTTTTTAATAAACTTCTAATGTACTACTGACTGATAGTTATACACCCGAAATCTATGCAACAAACGATCTTGTTTGCAAGGAGTAGTTAACGCGATAATGGGCTCGCGCTAATACCGCTAGTTTTAGGCCATATCAGAAGCTTATGTATCGTCAACAACTAAAATCCAAACATCAATAGATTCGGCAATTAACTCCGCGCAAACATATAAGGAGAAACAGTCCGGCTCTATCGGACGCAGATGTTGCATACATAATTCATATTTACCAACGAGTTATTGAACTCGTCCAGGCGGTACAACTTTTCGTCTGTACAACGTACCTGCCTAAATTAAGCGTAAAGCATCAGTGCGGCTGATAACGTGATACGTCTATATATACGATACGACCTGTGGTTTGCCAGTATCACGCGCAGACAGCCGGCGCCTACTTTAATATGCATAAGTAAGTATATGTAGGTATAAGAAGCAGCACGGAATCGACTTTCCAGCTGGCGCCGTCCAAGTAGACTTTTGTCGCAACTAAACGTCCTCGTGTGCCATTCGACTCTATATCGTTTATTGTTCCGAAATTCGTTCGGTCTAGTGCGAGGAGATTAAGCAGAGAATCGAATAACACTTGACAAACGAAGCTCCCGCATATATACAGACAATTGAACGCTATATATAACATTCTTCCGTCAAAGTGGAGTTCGTCGTTGTCGCTGCGACTGAATAATCCCACCCGCACTATCTCCCTCGTCGCCAATAATTACAGCGACGTTCTATTTCCGCTGACGACTGCAGCTACTACCTGCAAGTATAACGCCTTGGCGTCTATATACGTGTGTGTGTGTATATATACATATCTATATACGTATATAATACACTACGCGTACTCTTCGTCGCTTAAAAATCAATGGCAGCGGTCTCTCTCTCTCTCTCCACAGAGATAGCACTTCGATTGTTTTTACGATTGCCACAGTTAGGTCGTTATAGTTTAGCGAGTGCGCGCGCGGCACTCTCCCCCCCCCCTCCTCTTCCTCGGGAAGGAGCTTTCAATAAACGAATCCGAGCAGAGCTAGAAAGAAAATACGTCTCGCTCGGCCCGGGACTTTCGCGTCCCAGCTTTCTTTGAGCTTCTGCTGCTGCTGCAGCAGAGCCCAGAGCTTTTATACGTAAACGAGACTTCTAAACAAACGACGAGAGGCCGATCGATGTCGCCTCTATATACAAGCGGGACTACGACTATATACCGGCTATATAGCTGCGAGGAGGGAGAGAAAAATTCAAAGACGTCGCGAGTAAGTAGTATGAAGAGCTATACGGCGCAGCTATTGAAAAATAAATGACGCTGTTTTAAAGAGGCTGATGTTTCGTTTACGCGAGTGCGGCTGATACTCGTTTTTATGCGCAAGACTCGCGCGTCTGTGTAAAAACTCGATTTGACTAACGTACTATCGCCGCGTCGGAGCTTTTTGTTATACGGGCCGATATTATTTCAACGTTAGCTATATCGCTCCGTGCTCGTCCATGGCTTATTTTTTTTTCTTTCGGAGGATAAAAAACGTCTTCTGTGATGGAAATATATTCGCGCGAGACTTATATCGACGATGGAATTTGAGCGATTTTTTCGAATATTTTAAAGCTCCGGAAAAGCCGATATTTTTCGATGAATTTTCAAAGCGCGCGGCAATATTTTCGAAGCTCGCGCGCTCAAAAATTGAGGATTCGAATAAGAGACTCGCGATTACTCTCTCTCTCTCTCTCTCTCTCTCTCTCTGTGCGTTACACTCGCGGACGTGCTAGACTTTTGAAATATCGGAAATAATGTGTCCGAGCTGCGAACTTTGATCGTGAATAGCCATATAGCAGAACAAAGCGTCTTGAAACTTTGTACAAATGAGCTTCCTCGTCTCGAACTCGAACAAAGTGTAAACAATGGCTTGCCATTTATACGAGTAGGGGGGAAAAATGATCACCGGAACAATTTATACTCGCCGAGAGTCGAGGTTGTTGTATATATATGTAAAAAAGAAAGTAACGTACTTGTTAACTCTCGATCGATGCCAGCGCGCAAGTTGCAGCGAAATACCGTCAACATTTTTCGACGACTTTTACTAGGAACTGCGATAAATCTTAGCTTTATTTACGTGGTTTGGAGAGTAAGGCGGCATACACTGAAACATTTGTTGCGTGAAATATTTATAGTCCCGGCTATTTTTAACGCCGCAAAAGCCTCTAGCTCTAGTATACGAAACTAATAATTTAATAAAGACATCAACACCGCAAAGTTGTAAATTGCTCGACTGCTGCTGCGACTGGACAGTCTTGACCTTGGCCAGCGCATTGGACGCGCATGGATGTGACGTTTTACGATTTAATCATTGCATATTATACTTTGTAACGTGACGCAGCTGAATTCACTTCCTATCTCTCTATACATATAGCTCTCGTATACAGCGACAATTTCCATTGAAATTTTGTTCGATGAAAATGTTTCCATCGCAGGATTGCACGAAATTAATGATTGATTCGTCGGACGAACAACGATTTTTCCCCCAAAAATTCGAGTCATCCAAACAAAAGAAAACTCAACATCATCGTCGTTGACTCGCCTACGACAGCGTATAATAAACCAACGCTCCGTGCGCAAAAAATGGATAAACAGCGCATCAGTCATCCTGAAAGGAAAAAAACCTCAATTAAGCCGCTCTCGGAGAGAATTTCGAATCCTCGTGATTCAGCGACTAAGTGTTAATAAAAGTCGTGCCCGACCCCGCATAGTCGATGGCCCGTGTCCGGCCCTCGAAAAGAAAGCCGCCTCTCCAATCGTTGGATTAACCCTCGACTCCTATACATAGGCATGTATATACACGTACACACAATCCACTCGAGTCAGCTGTTGCAGACTTCCGTGCGGAAGTGGCTCGCGTATACAGCGCAGAATCTTCGTTAAGAATGACTGGCGGAACTTTCGCTTCGTCAATGAAACGTCGACTGTGTATACATATATACACGACCCAGGCTTTGTATATATAGATACGAGTCACTTTAATAAAGTCGATACACGTAGGCTCGTATTATACTCTATACTTCGGGGAAAGTATAAGACACACGTGTATACAGTTCGACGAAGAAACTTTCGTTCCAACTTTCGTCGCCCACTGACCCAAGTTCGCGATTTTTCTTTTATCTCGGCGAGTCCCGCGGATTATATTGAAATAAAAATGTGCATACATACGCCGAGAGTTTCTTTATTTCGTTTCGAGATTTCGGATTAGTTTGAAAGTTGGGATTGGAGTGTATCTCAGTGTAGTTTTGGAATTCGCGAGGACGATCGACGATGAAGAAAGAAAAGGGGGCAAGCAAGCGAATTAGAGATGATGCTGTACTTTGAAAAATAAATTATGTAAATAATATATATAAGTTGTGATTGGGCTAACTTTCGTGACTGATAGGTAGCTGGTAATTTCCTGCTGCTGCTAATTAAGAAACTGAGAAAGAAGAAACGTCGCGCGCGCAAGAGAGAGAGAGAGAGAGAGAGAGAGAGAGAGAGAGAGAGAGAGAGAGAGAGATGAAAGACCTTGGCGGATATTTATATGCAAATTCGATTTTGTCGCGTGTGTCTGTTACGCGGATTGGCCCCGAGGCGCTAAACGTTCCCCGCTTATGGATATGAATATTTAAACGTTCATTAGAATATACGAGTTCCGACTGTCTCCGCCGAAGGAAATTTTCAGTTTTGAATATTACGAGATGAGAAAATTAATCGGCCAGTTTTGCAGTAGTGGTAGCAGTAGTAGTATTAGTAGCAGCAGTAGATATATATATCGACGGCCGATAGCAACAGGTCCACAGGAGGAGCAGTACGCGGGTATATATAGTAAACTTTCATTAGGGCCGCGAAATAAGTGCAGTATTGCTCCGAACGAACCGAGAGCCACTTGGCCCAAGTGAAGACTCGCGCATCGAGCGAAATAGGATATAACAATCCCCTCTTTTAAGCTTCCAGCGTTAACACCCTGATACGCGCCCCCAGCGGTTACCGGATTCTTCACGGATGCGCAGCGAGATTTTTCTTGACTCTCCGATGTTTATTCCGACTGTCTTGCTCAATGAACCGAGATGAGAATTGGCAGCGGTTCCGAGCAAACTGCACGACGACTGACGCGATGCTCGTTAACGGCGAAATTGCAAGTGTAAAGCAAAGAAGAAAATATGTAATCGAAGGAGCAGAGACGGCAATTCGAAGCGTCGTCAAAATTAATCGGGCGGCTCTGGTCATAATGCACGCACGGCCGCGTCAGCGAGATTCAGCGCATACCGAGATTCTTGGGGAGTTATATCAGAGAGAGAGAGAGAGGGGGGAGTAGGGATATAGCTGCGGCGCGCATGTGTCACCTCGTATCGGCCGCCGGACCATTGGGTATTTGGCGCACGTCCACGCGCCCACGCGGCTGTGTCCCTCTCTCTCTACATATATCTGTGCAGACTCGGAGATGAAAAGAGAGAGAGAGAGAGAGAGAGGTGGTGGTGCGGCGCGGACACGTGCTACTGCGCGCCAGCCCTCCCCCCTCTCTCTTCGATCTCCCTGTCTGCGACGTTCTGCTGCTGCAGCAGCGGGATGCCCGGAATTCCTGACGAAGCGCTGGGATGCAGCTTGGGATGCTTCACTCGAGAAGTTGGCTTTCGTTTTTTTAGAGATAAATTTTTCCGCATATACGCATCCTTTTGATAGTTATGTGTATATACGTATAATACAAAGGAGATACATCGATCGACGGATATGTGCTTTGCGGTTTGTATCTCGCCCTTTGATTCGCGTTTATTTCTCTTTCTCTCTCTTGCGGGATAGCATGGGTCGATTTACGACTCTGCTCGTCTTCCGATACAGAGCGCGCTCGAATTTTCGGGAATTTATACGGCTTTATACGGCCGTAGAGAACCCGTTTAAACGAGACATGGACTTTTCAGTGGTGTGTATTTTAACGAGGGATACTTAAGAGGTCATTCACGTGCGGAACAACGGCCTTTATCACTTTGCTGTATACGATATATATATACATGGGTATAAGCTTGCAGATATCTCGCTCAGTTCGCACGGATTGAGTTTTTATTGTCGCGATAAACCCGACCGACCGACATTATTCGATACTCTATCGTGTATATCAGACTGAAATTGTACTTAGAACTGCGAGAATAATTCTGATTTTACTTTATAATACCAAATTTATCGAGTATATCCCAACAGACAGTTCCAACCCGCATCGCATAGGAGAGCACTCGAAACGTCCGTTGTTGAAAAAGACATTTATTTTTTCTATCTGTCACATAAACTGCAAAGTCGATTGGAACGAAAAAAAAAGTTTTGCGGCCGATTCGTACGAGATAAATATACAACAACCGAGGAAGAACCGAGAGAGCGTTGTAAATAATAGAAACATTTCATCGGTTGACTTATCGTTTTCATAATAGCGCGTTAGTCAGCGAGAGCTTGTAGAACACGCGCATCACGCGCAAATCAATTTCTCATCGCTAAGAAAAATATTTGCTCGAACAATGTTTCTCGGCTAGTTTTCACCCTTTGATTCCTCGGCACATAATCCCCTTCAGTTCTCTCCCTCGTCGTTAGCACCGCGATTAATTTACCTCGCACAACAACGCAACAATCGTAATAATAATAAAAAAGAATTTTCCACTCCGATCGAGAGAGAGAGAGAGAGAGAAGAAAAAAGAAAATCCTTCAAACTTTTCAGTGTGTAATTTCCTCTAACAAGCTCTCGCTCGTCCTTAATCTCCTAGAATAGAAAAATAATAGATTTTTTTTCGTTCGTCGCGAGTGAAAGGGAATTAGCGATTCAAGGACCGAGATTAATACGCCCACGGCTGCCCGTTACAATTTCAATCTCGCCAAGCTTCGATTCCTATCTTCAGAACGTGTCGAGGAGGAGAAAAAAAAGTTGGCGTGGTGCGTATATTTCACGGGTGGATAATATAACCTGCCTGGCGTGCGGACATCGTGTAAATCTCCGACGTACGTTAAACATTGTCGAGGTTTAACGCTTAGCTTTTATTTCTTATCTCTTTCTCTCCACTACTTGAATTTTGGATAAGTCGCGTCTTGATGTCTCGAAAGTTTTCAAAATAATAAAAAATATCGTCGAGGCCGCGCTAGACCCCGCTCGGAAACGTACGCAATACACGGAACTGAAAAACAGGTGAACCATATTTAGAAATATTTCCGAATCCCAGTAGTATAACCCAAGTTCATTCCCGGAAAATGCCTCGTAATCTCCATCTGCGTCAAAATAAAAACCAACGCGACGTATATACGCACGAAAATAGCAGGCACGGATATACAAGCTGCGAGAAAAACCCCGAAGAACTCCAGCGAACCAGCGTATAGAGTCGTCTGTATTATTTCGCAAACGAGTCGCGTCGCCTGCAATATGTTTTCACAAAGGAATATAACCTACGTTCTCTTATCGCGTACACGCATCTCTGGCTTACTTATTGTTTCCCCATTTTTCTATTCCTGCGCAGCTCTTTTTCTCGATCTATTTTTCGGCTCGGAATAATCCCGCGACTGCAGCATACTGTTAGCGCTTATCTGAGTTATGCGCGTCGCGCCGACGACTCGCGCGTCAATGAGCGAGAAAGCTTTTTTTTCCTATATATATATATATATATATATATATATATATATATATATATATATATATATATATATATATATATGCGCCCCAGTTTTTCAGGGCTGTTTTTCGAAAATTATCGGGAAACGCTACTATACTGCAGCGCCTTTATATATATATATTGGATGAAAGCTAGAAGCTCTCGTTCTTCTTGGCAAATTGCGAGCAATCTTGAGTTTCGCCCCTGGGCTCGTGAGAAGCGAAGAAGGAGAAGCAGCAGCAGCAGAAGCTATCTAGATGACTTTTTTCTTGCTGCTTTTTATCGACGGCTGCACCAAGAGCGAGAGAGAACGACTCTGGGGAGCATATATAGATATATGTACATAAGTATAGCTTCTTTTCATTCAAAGCCAAAGTTTGCAACGACGTGCGCCAAGTCAAACGAGCTCAAAGAGAGTATATGTATAAAGACGCGTCAGTGTACAGCTCTTGAGAAATGAAATTGCGTATACGCGCGCTGTATATACATATACACACTCATCGAGATTGGGAAAATTATCGAAACGGTTTTGATGCCTATTTTATTTTTCAAACGATCGATGAAATTATTCGCATATATACCGCAGTGCATTTCTCGCATGCGGAATAGAATCTCAACCCCTAAAACTCTCTCTCTCCCTCTCTCTCTCTCTCTCTCTCTCTCTCTCTCTCTCTCTCTCAGCGCAACAAAACTATGTCGTATTATACATAATACATCAAGCGTCAAAGGGTCAAACAAGAAGAAGAAGAAGAAGAAAAAAGAAGTAGCGAAAAAGAAGAAGAAGCAGTGCACAACTCTCCGACCTAAAATTTTCCCCGGCACGTATACACCCTCCTCCCGTCATTCTCGCACGTCCCATTGACCGCAACTCCTATGTCATACTACGTTTATATACATTATACATAATATACTCCGCGCTCTGCACGAGCTTAATTGTCAGTCGATATTCCTTTATTTACTCTTCGAAGAAGATGCAATACAAAACCTCGTTTATATAGGTCACCACGGAATATAAGAGTGCGCGAGAGATACACTCGCAAAGTTCCCGATATCCTCTGCTTTGTTTTATTTCTTTATACATATAAATTCTCCCGCGCAGCCATCTCTTTTCCACGCGGCACTTTTCGCTCGCTCTTTTTTTTTTGCCCCGCGCGCGCGCTGGAAACGATCGTCGGGCGCAGGCTTTTCTCGCAGCTTTTTATCTCGAGAAACAAGTAGTTGCGAGCGAAATTTTCGCCCGGAAATTCTAACTGCCGCTATATAGCCACCGGTGCCTCGCGCTCTTGGGGTTTATACTGTTTTTCGATACCGACTGCAGTCTACTAATTTTGCGAATTTCACGTGTGTCCATATATATATGGAGTTTAGAGGAGGTGCTTCGTATTTTCGCGCTAATATTAATCGAAACCGTGTATAGCGCTGATACTTTTATACAAAAGTTTGTATATTAAGTATAATAAACGCTTAATAAGCTAGTACACGGACACTTAACCCAGATCTTCGCATGTGCAGCGGCGACAGGCTGCATCAGCGCGACGTTGCTAAACGCCTCGATATTTCCCTGGAGCGTATAAATCTCATCCCGGGAACGGATTAAAGTCGGATATTTTGTTCCTCTCTTTCTCTGCGTCGAAGAAAAGCTTGCCCATTTGAAGAACAGAGCGGGGGAGAGAGAGCGAGTCGGACTGAGGAGACGATCAGTCCACTTCGACGAGAGAAAGAGAGTTTTATCGACTCACGTACGTTTCCTCCACTTTTTTACTCGTTCCGGTGACACGAGACACAAATTTCGGGAGAGGATGTACAAGACGACGAGCGTTCGCGTGGCTCGGAAAACCTAAACTCCGGCCGATTAATCACGTACTTTGCCTCGACGCTTCCACGCCAGGGACTGTCTCGTACTGCGATGCACTCTATACACACGTATATGTTTGTAGAGAGAGGCAAGGGGTTTTTGGTGGCTGGAAGATGGTTGCTGTTTTTTTAAATGAAATTTTGAACGATGTATTTGCGCTGAATCAATTGGAAACTTTGTACATGGCGCGTTGATATATATAAGTGTAGCTCTAATCGAATAATAAACAGCCGACTTCTCTCGGCAACTCCGGCCAAGTGGTTTAATTCGATGAACCATTTCTTCCGGCGTAAGTTTTTAACGATTCCTTTGACATCGGCAACTCGTGCTTATACACGCGAATTCAAAATTGTAATATATTTCGCGAAGTTGAAAGAAAGTTTATATCTATATCGTGCACCGCGTATATATACACGAGCCGGAGACCCGCAGTTACATAAGCCAATGAAAAAGCACCTGAAAATTGGAGCACCGCAGCTAAAGTTGGGGAATAAAAAAAAGTAGGCGAAGAAGAACTAGAAAGAAGAATAGAGCACCGTGTGTGTGTGTGTGTGTGTGTGTGTATGTGGGTGGCTGAAATTCTACTAAGGAAGCGCAAGAAATAAAGGACTGAACCGCACGACGGCGTGAGAAGTTCGGGGAAATAACGAAAGTCGACGAGCAGCGCGAGATACAACTGGAACCGATAAAGAAACGGTAAAAGGAGCATCGTAAAAAAATCATTGCTGCGCGAGAGGCAAGACAGCAGGAAACGTCAGCAGGAAAAATATGTCGGCGAAGAAAATATTTTATACGTGATAACAGAAAATAAAGCTCGCGAGACGTGACTTTATTTTTTAGCAACCGGCTCGCCGCTGCCTCGTCGATGTAAATCGATCGGAAGTTCGTAAGGATGTATAACGTTGTCGTTTTCATATTCGAAGCGTGAAATTTTGCATCAATAGAGTACGATCATCTGGAGAATAATATGGAAAAAAAGCTTTCTGCGCAAAAAGCACTCGATATGAGAATACTTCGAAAGCTCACTTTAAAATCTAAGTAGACGATAAGAACAATAAATCTCAATACACCGATCCTCGCGAGCTACACTCGCTCGAGCCATTATAAAATTATAAAGCGCGACAGAATAGACGGCGATACAAAGCCCCCGATTTTTCAAGACTCGAAGAGCGGATGCCCGTTATATTTTTCTGTCCCAGCCCCTGTCGTATTTATAACCCAATAATTTTCTCCTTTTTTCCCGCGCGTCGAAAGCTCGCATGAGAGACAGAGACGGCGAAAAATAGAACGGCGAAGACAGTAGAGCCGAGTCACCGGGCAGAGTCAAGTATATAAGGTAAGACGAGCGCGACGGCGCGGTTATGAGGATGCTCGAAGCTGCCAACGCTAATCTACCCGCGGAAAGTAAGTTACCGAGAGAAACTTTTCGAGAGGCCGGACTATAGCGATACGTGAAAAGCGCGAAATCGATATATATATATATATATCGATTTCGAGGAGTGGGGCTTTAGCGCGAGGAGTCTCTGCAGCCGCGGGGACTAATTAATTCGTCGCCAAAGGCCCTGGCTATAATAAAGAACGATTAGCGAGCGCTGCCCGCCACGCGAGGGAGTCGTGCACTTTGCTTATATACATATATAGGTGTATCTAGTGTTATATATCTGCAGCGATCACTTATTACAGGAGAATCGTACATTGTGTCTTTTTTTTACTCGTGTATGATCGTGCGGCGGTACGTCTTTGAAGTCGGGCAATCGGCCGATAATTATTATTAATGAACGTTTGGCCGGCGGGATCATCCATCACCTATTCTCGTCGAGCTTTTGACATTCTAATTTAAGAAATCCAAATTCGTCGGAACCCACACAAGCCGCATGTGCCGCGGCGGCTTCGGACCAGGCGAATGTTCCGTTTCAATTTTGGTCTTTCAATTTTGAAAATTTACACACACGCATCATATATATATATATATATTCTGAAATAAGCTACAACGAGTAGACTACAATTTATGTATACATCAGCGCACTATCTCTTTCCCGAAGATCCCCCGCGCCGGAAGAATAATAATAATCGATTCATTTTATCATAATAAAAGGCTCAGCCTACTAATTAAACGGATTACGTCTCGCGATAGATATACACAACGACGGAGACTGGCCTCGATGCCTCATCCTATTCATAATAAATCGGACTACAGTTATTGTGCTCCTCTCTTCCTCTCCATCGTGTTATATTGTTTCTTTATCGCGCGTGGCGATCGATCCCTCGGGATATTGTTATTACTTCGCACGCTCGCTCGCTACCCTCTATATTCTTACAGCCTCGAGCTATATATATATATATATGCACGTATATACTTTTGAACTTGCACCTTGCGTCGTGGGTGTATACTGTACTGCATGTACGTATATATCGATTACACTCGTCCGCGCAGCCTTGTAACGAGCTTCGCAACTATGCGCGCATTTTGTTTACGTAGAACTTGCTATGCGGAAATTCAGCGATGGTCCTTTAATAAAATTCCTTAATTGAAAGCGCCATAGAGAGAGAGAGAGAGAGGGCGTTTCATTAGAGACGCGAGCGCGGCGACAATCGCCTACTGGCAAACTTTTAGAGGACTAATTTGTTTTCACGATCCTCTCGCCTGCGCGCGTTGCACCACTGATGCTGCTGTGCTCTGCGCAGTACAGTCCGGCTTAATTGCAACGAGCAGCGCGACTTTTATTAATCTCGAGGAGCGCCGGGCAGCAAAGGCGCAGGCTACACACAACAGATCAGGACGCGAGCTGCAACATCGCGAGTGCAACGTACGGCAGAGAGGAACGTTCCTTTCGCATGCGCGGCCAATCTTTGTATTAGCCAAATTAAAGATCACTTTAGCGCCGGCCTTTCGGCTACGCGCTGCTAATGCGTCGCAATTGGTTTTTGCTGCTGCTGCTGCTGTCGTTCGCAGTTGTACTGCCGTGATTCATTTTCGTGTTACGCTTTGCTCGAGCGTTCTGTTTGTTTAAAGCTTCGCTCCTCTATATGCGCAGACAGCGGCAAATTTTCCCTGATTGCACGATAATGAGATTGTGCCTACTATCGACGATTGTCCCGGCCCTTTTTTCTTCAACCCACTGATTGCGAGTGGGTTGCAGAGACTTTTGGGAGCGCGCGTTTTAATCAAACGTATTGGTCTATTTGAATTTGGCGCGCTTACTTTGTTCGCGGCGATAAATCAAACATGCAATTTGTTATCCCACGGATGCGCAGAGCTCGAGTTCAATCTTCTAATGTGACGAGATGAGTCGGGAAATCTAAAACCGTAGAGCGGCAGGACGGGCGCATAATAGTTTTACGCGAGTAGTATACGCGCGTTGTCATGGCCGAGGGAACAAGTTGAGGCGGCAGTTGCAGAGCTGCAGTAGGAAACGGAGGTAAGAGCGACGTAAACGTAATTTAGTCGATCCCTTGCGCTCAGCAGCTGCTATATACGACTGACTTGCGGAAAACGCGAGAGCGAGAGACATACGTCATTTATCGCGAGGCGCCGCGCTCACAATGCCGTACTGCGCGAGGATCCTGCCGGCTATTTACTGCCATGGAATCACTGAGCTGTTACCTTGAAATAAGATCTTGTATATATGTATATATATATACTCCCGAGAAATTGCAATGCGCGCCTTTCTTTTCCATTTCTTCGCGAACGATCGGGACTCTGATGAGATCGATAATCCACAATTGATGAAAATTCACTTGTCCTTCGGGGAAGACTCTTTTTATTTTTACTCTTTCTGTACAGTCGTGCGCGTTTTGCCTTTGACTCGACTTTTACATCATTATACTTTCAAAAAGCATCGCTCGAGTATATACTGAGCTTCCAATTCTTATTATCCCCTCGTCATCGCTTTGCACCCCGTTGCGAGAGAAGTATCTCGTTTGCGTATATGCACATGAGACTAAAAACAACCGGCTGTTTTATTATTAGCGACACGTCGAAACGACACGGCCGGTTTATTCATACACATACATATAGCTGCAGGTCGCAGTCAATTCAGCAGCGCGTCTCAATAAAGCAAAGCTAAACAGCCGCGTCAACGCCGCAGTCGTCAAACACACCAGATACAGGAGACTGCTCGATATATCTTTTTATGTAACAACATTTTTTCTCTCTCTCTCTCTCTCTCTCTCTCTCTCTCTTCCTGCTCCGAGGTGAACTGGCATATATAGACGCGCTTGAAAATAGCTAATTCGTGAGAATCGTATAGACACATGAAGCAGGCCGGATTATAAAAGGCCAAACATCGAGGGGACGCCGGAGCAATTAAAGAAAAAAAAAAGATACGCGTCGTCTTCTTTTCTGGCACGCGGCCCACACTCGACGAACTAATTATTTTCGAACGAAAACTTTTTTACACGCCCTCGCGAGGCTTCTCTTTCTCGCTCTTTCGGCGAAACGAATCCGCGTCTGCGGATGCTTTGGGGAATTTTAATGGGCGCGCGACTTTTGTAAATCTATATACACCGCCGCGCGAGGCCGGATTTATCGCTCTTATTAGAGGCGTTTAAAAATGCGTTATATATATATATGTATGCATGCATGCAGTAGCAGACGCAGTGCGTAT
This sequence comes from Muscidifurax raptorellus, assembly GCA_020010945.3. Lineage (NCBI taxonomy): Eukaryota > Metazoa > Arthropoda > Insecta > Hymenoptera > Pteromalidae > Muscidifurax > Muscidifurax raptorellus. The sequence goes on from CM052080.1 coordinate 1,639,574, forward strand.
TTCCGATGGTCAGGCTAAATCTTCTCGAGAGGAATAAAAGTCTCGTAAAGTTATACCGAGTGGCGCGAGATACTCTCGTATAATAACGCGCGCGCACTTGTGCGTTGCCAGCGAGATTTATAACATCCATACAACTGTGCACAATTAATGTAAAAGGAGCTGTCTAATAATATAGAAATATCGGGCACTGGCCCGAAAAACTTTCGAAATTGAAAACTCGCTGCTCCTCTCGCGAATGACAAATCTCTCGACTTTTTCAAAGACGAACGGCTCCCGAATACATAAGCGGGCCAAAGTTATACGTACGCCGATCGCGAATTTTCGCAAAGTACACACGACCGCGTTCAATCTTTAACGCCTTAGAGCGCACGGCGACAAGAAGAGAAATGTCTCTGATTGCAGGGCGAGGAGAAAATTTTTTCGATATATATATAGTTTACCCCCTCTCCCGAAAAAAGCATCGCGCGGCACGTGGCACGAAAACTTTCCCCGGAAAATTTACAGCCTTGGCCATTTATTCCCCGATAATTTACGTCTCTTCGGAAAGCTTTGCGAGAAAAGAAGAAGAACAAGACGACGAGGAGGAGGAAGAGGAGAGAAAAAATTCTACAAGATTTTTACGATTATTTCGCGCCAAGCACAAAACTCGATTATATATATATATATATATATATATATATCTGTGTATATATGCATACGAGAAGCAGATTAGCTCCTCGTTCTCGCGTTTTCTTTTCAACGACGGCTACCGGTCGTCTGTGTGTATGTGTATATGTTTGTAGTACATAATATATAATACACGACGGCGGCTGCGACGGCGTGAAGACATTTATGAGGGAGCCCGCGATTGCTAATCGAAAACCTATAAAAACATCGGGGCCGCTCAGTTAGTCCGTAAATATCGCCTCATTAAGTGTGTGTATATATAGCGACACTACGCCTGAATGGCAATTGATAGGGAATTCTATTATAGGCCTTCGTTAGTTGCGATTGAGGATTTTGCCATCGACGTGTCGCGTACATTATAATATGCAATAGAGACGATTTTCGACAGTAGTGCGTCAGCGCGGTAAAATTGCTTGTTGATTTTGCGACTGTGCAATTAGAAATTCGTTATTTTAACTTCAAACCCGCGCACTGGGGCAACAAAGCCGGTAATTGGCTTATATATATAGCGCTATAATAACGTCGATCGTCGCGCGTGTAATTACATTGGAAATCAGCAACCAAAGCTGGCTGATTAAACTTTTAAACAAAATCCACAACCGAATTTACCGCGATTTTACTATACTCATAGCACCTTATCCCAGTGGTTACGAAGAACACGAGCATCGCCGCATAATGTACGCTGACCTTCGCATTACATAAAGTCGCCATCGGCTATAGGTCACACGAAAAGAGAGAGAAAAAAGGATCGTTGCTTTCTAAACAACGTGATTTTCGGAAGGTCGGAAATGTACAAAGTCAAAAATGTATAGGTATATATGAAAGAATTCAAGAAATACAATAAAGTAAGCTGAAAAGTAAGCTTTCTTCGCTCCGGAATTTTAACGGCGAAGAAAAGCACACCATTGTTATATATTTCAATATCTATATACATATAGTACGTTGATACATATAACTATCCATATAATATAACTCGAAAGGCATCGATATCGATCGGCCGCTGCTCTCGCAATCGACGCGCGATATCATTCTCAATTATAAATATAAGATGATTTCCTCCAAGAGAATTAAAGAGAGCGAGAGAGAGAGAGGGGACCCGATGGAGCATAATTGGCACGAACGATTTCAATCTGTCAACATATACTGCAAAACGCACGCTTCCGGCAAAATGCGTTACACACAGACGACCCCGAAGGCTGCCTCGTGTGAATAGAATAATATGCTTCGAATAATTCGATTATACGAGCCTGTTGCGTATATCTTTTATGCCGCTGCACAAATTCAGAGCCGGTTTATAGAGAAACTGCATATTCTGCGCGTATGCACATATATAGATCGAGGAAAAATACAATCGTATATATTCATATACGCTCTTTCTCTCGGTATTGTCGACAATATACCGCTTCGCTCGACTGCTTTGACAGAAAAAATTTCGTTCGCCCCTTCTGTCTCTGTGTTATTTTTAAATTTCGCGCAACAAATTAAAACAAGTGATTGTTTTTTATTCCCTCGACTCTTTTTCCTATAGATATACATATACACCGGTTTCACTCATCGCGTTTTTTTTCCTTTTTTAGTTGTATACAACACTCGCGCATGAAAGTTTTTTCAGCCGTTGTTGTTATATTATTTATCCAAGTGTACCGCGATTATTCGCAAGTCAGCCTTCAGTTCCTGCTGCCTATCTCATTTGACTAATACGGCTCTTAATTTTCCAGTATTTCGAGTTCAAGGTGGTATCCCGCGCGCGACGAGGTATGTAAAAAGAAAAAAAACGTCTCTTGGGAATTCGATCCATTCACGCACACGAAATCATCGGAGGTTCATTCAACCAACACATGTAAAAATAACTTGACTAACAAGCCTCGCTGTATCAAGTGGTTCTCGAAAAGTCAATCTTACCACAACAGAGACGCAAATATCGTATAAAGTACGATGTATAAGCTGTCGAAAGAGATGCGATAAAAAGTCGATTGTTTACCAAACGCGCGCATCGATCAAATCATATTGCAGCTGCTCATCGGAATCGCTAATTCCACTCGAGAAGAAGAAGAACACATCAATCAATCGCCGATTGACTCGTTCCGAATATCGCACGAGTGAGACATTACTATTACGCCACAGTAATATATATAGCGTATAGCAGAAGATGAAGCTAGAAGACCTACCGCAAGTAGCGATTCCTTATGACCTTTCACATTCGTGACGGGCCGTGACGTCCGATTTCTGCCTCATCTCCGTTCGCTCTTCATCCCATTGCTGCAGCTGCTGACGGTGGCAGTAGCCGGCTACAATCTTGCGCCGTGCTGTCATTCTCTCGGCAAGGCAGCAGCAGCCGGCGATCATTCTCTGCAGCTCGTCGATTCACACAACGCACCGCACATCTCGATCGGCTGCTCCGCAGACGAAGCGGGGGCCGACCTTACAAGGACTCTCGCAGCTCCCGATATCTATACAAGCCTGCAGCGACGAGAAAGTCGCGTTATAGAGCGATTATATTGTGTATACATATATATATATATATATATATATATATATATCTGCACGCTCGAGTGGACCTTCCTCGCGGCGGCTCTCGATATACTTTATTTTTTTTCTACGTGATTTTCGGAAGTTTGGCTGAAATTAGCATATCGCTCTCACGCTTTTCGATATATAATCGCAGTATAAGAAGCCGCGGCGGCGCGGTCGTAAATTTCATTCACAAGCGTTTAAGCCGTGATGTATTGCAGTTCATTTGATATTTTAAGCTATCCACGCCTGTCCCTCTCTCCTATTATCTCCTTTTTTCGTCTTCGGCTATTATTCGATCTAATTTATTTAATGCTTCCGCGACGCGAAAGAAGACGAACGAAAATAACAGCCGCGTGGATAAATTATTACCAGCATATAAGTATAAGGAAGTTTGCTCTATATAGAAGACAGCTAGTGACGATTGCAGTGATAAAACCGAGATGCGCTGATAATTGCGCTCATTTGAATATAAAAACAATATTAGCCGCGCGCGCCCCTGATTTACTATTTGTACACGTCGTGAATTTGGGTGTTTATCCGAAATTCGACTTGCCATGCCGGTTAAATCTGTTGCGTTCGGCCAGCACACCCGCGACAATTATCTTTCCCCCGCACATTTCTTATCCAACGAGGATCTCCCTTTAGGCTATATTTACACTCGATGCCGAATTTTCGCGATGGAATACCGCGTGCCGTTGTGTGGCTTAAGAGGAATATATAATATATGTCTCCCGCATCGAAAATAATCTCTCGTGGAAAAGCATTACGTAATCAGCGTCAAGATACGCGCAAAAAAAAAGAAAAGAAAACGTACTCCGCGCGTTTTTATCACTGCAAAGGTGGACGATGGTATGCCTATATCCCACGTGTATGAATGGCCAAGTAATTACCGAACGAAGCACTGGATATATCCCTTCTTGAAAATTTTTCCGATACTCGGCGCCGCCGTCGCAGTGAAAGTCCACTCTCAGCAATAATGCACACTCTCAGCGATCGTTTCTTCTTCTATTCTTCGATACAACGCGTGTGAAAAATTCTACCTATGTATATATAATATTACGCAATACACGAGCTCCGTCGACGACAGGTGTCTCCGTCCTGAAATAAAAATTCACACTCTCGCGGCGCACGAAAATAATCGAATTTTCCCGCGTGCGGTGACTCAAAATATATATATATGTATATGTCCGTGTGCGTAGAGAGTCAGCCGCCGAAGCCCCCGAAAAACCGTCCAGCCGGGTTCGCGATGCCGAGCGCACTGAAATCCGGGCGCTCTCACTAACGTCAATGGTGCATGCGCGGTACTATCTATGATGCTAACTGTGGTCCCGCCGTCGCTACTCCCTCTCTCTCTCTCTCGCGCGCGCACGCCTTCTTCGCCGCCACCTCCACTCGACTCTTCGGCCCGGCGAACAGCCAGTTCGCTATATACCTAATGCCGGCGCTGTATACTCTCCGATGCTCCGACTCTTTCTCCTTCGAGGAGAGTCTAGCTGACTGCTGCATATATATATATAGCCGCATACGTGCCCTTTCCTCGGAGACCTAGATGAGACGCTGCTTCTCGTGGTTAATGAGGACTTTCTTATACATAGATATATGTTTATCTGTGTTCGAATTTTTTTTTTCGCGGATTAATATACACGTTGGTATATAGATATAATACGCGATGAACCGGGTTTAATCAAAACGCAGTGTCCTTTGAGCGCTAGCTGCTATGTCTCTCTGCGTCTTTGTATAGATTAATGAGTTACCTCGGGAGCGAGTATAACACCGAATCGCTGTACGCGGGCGGCTAATTTTTACGAGGATTAATATATTTCCCCGGGATTCTCGATTTGAAAGTTGGAAAAATCTCGCGTAATTAATTGCTCGACTATACATACTCAAGTACCCGCGCAAGTTCGAATTGAAAAGAAAACTGACGAATCACGCGCTAGCTCGACGTCTATATTTACCCCCATTGCACAATACTCGCATTGAAACGTTGCGCGCGGGGTAGAGAAAGAGCCAGCTACAAAGCTTTGGAAAAAAATTATACGGTTCGACCAAAATTTCTCATTTCGATGAAAGCATGCGCACAATGCTGTCCCTCGCGTGCGCTAAACATTTCTTTCCTCGCTCCAATTTGCCGCGAGAAAGGAGCCGGAATTTTCCCACCGTTTGTGCTTAGCAAAAGAAGAAGCTACGGCTTAACATTTCCAATTCAGACAATAAGACACAGAGACTCGACGGGAGAGACAGACCGGTGTAGCTGTGTGTGTGTGTGTATATATATGAAAAAGAGGAGTGAGAGAGAAACGTGACGACACTTCGGTGTGTAGTATATATACTTGTAGTGGTAGGGGTTAGCTCGCGCAAGCTCATTCATCGCGATGGCACTGGTATATACATATATATATATCACAAACTACGGACCGGAGCGTGAAGCTGATTTTAATGCCCGGGAATGCTAGCGCTGTAATGTTTTTCTACGATGCATTTTTACGACGAGCCGTCCCTTTTTCTCCCCCCCCCCTCTCCGCTGTACCGCGGGATCTGCCAAAGAGGAAAATGCACGTGTGGCATGCGTATATATACATGTAGTCTTGTCGCGAACTGCTGCAATATAGTTGTAGCGACGCTTTTTACACTGCACGGCGACGCGACTCTAAAAACGTCATGTAATTATGCACTCGCAGAGCGAGTATAATTACTGGCAGCTGTGCAGGGGTAAGGGACCTTGAACATATATTGTTGAGTAAATATCGCTGCGGCCTCATTTCTTTTTCGAGATTTATCAACAGCATAGGTATATATACGCGATTTTCGTCTTGACATTATAATACGTGTAAGAACTACTCGTTGCGCTTCTATACACAAATTCGATAACAAAAGTCCGTTATTTATTATACGCACACAAAAGCGAAATGTTTGCGAAAGAGCTTATTTCTCATTAATATAACGTTGGGGATAAATTGCAAAAGTTCGTCGCATTTTTCCGTTAAACAAAGAGTCCGCTTTTTCTCATTTTTTTTTTTTTAATGAAAAATAGTTTTTTCCCGCATTTCATCGCTCTGTATCTCGCCGCGTATTTGACGTGACACTGTGACAGACGCAATGCCTGCAAAGCGAATAATTTTATATTGTGTTAAGAATGGAAATTTTCATGCGCCAGCGATCTCAATTCATTTTCCGCGAAACGATACATTGCTTATTTTCTTCTCAATTTTAATTCGAAGCGAAATAGGGTATTATACACGTATTTCGATGATTTATTAAAAGTCATCAAGCGCTGCTAGTGCACAGCTGCCGCAGGATAAGAAAAAGTCTTATACTCCGTGGCTTATTTACTATTCAAGACAGCAATAAACTTTTGTCATTAAATTCATTCTTACCCCCCACGGCGTAGGTATATTCTTTATGCTCCTTTTACTTTCTTCTCTCTGTCTCGTACTCTGATGCGGAGGCAATTTTCGAAACAACTTAAATTCTTATGACCCTTTGCGGGCGCGTAAATTAATGATTTTTTGAATCAACTAAACTAGAACGTTCGCTTCTCGTGCAGTTATATACACAGATAGATAGATAACATTTTATTTGTACTCAAGAATAATTATATACACAAGTTTCACCGAGCTTTAAGGTCGCCTATGTTGTTCTTGTATTCGACCGTACAAACAGAGATGTATATATATACTACACTAGAATAAATAAATTCCAAATAAAAATCAATTACACACGCGAAGTATCGAGGACTGAATAAGCAAACACGCACACACACTCGATCGAATGAAAAGCAGCAACCCTCGTGAAAACACTCGACGATTTTCCCTCATACATATACAGCGCACTCGAACCTCCTCATCATCGCAGCCTCGTTGACTCCCTACGTGTCTTCTTATTCGCGTTGCGTCGCGCGAACTTTTCGTCGTGAAAAATCCGTCATACGGAAACAATCAGTCATTTGCAAGAGACCAACTTGTTTTCGTGCTCGAGTTTTCGTTATTTATGAATGACTGACTGATATGAAGCAGATACGCTCGAGTATACGCGCTGAGCAAAACTCATCTTGAGCAACAATAAGGCGAGACGGCAAAAATAGAAAAGGGGAAGAATACCGCACGCGCGACCTCGATCTTTCTTATTTATATGCGTTTTCGCGATCAATTTTATCGAACACTCGCGGCGATTCGGGAAAACGCGCTTGCTCTAATGAGTCGTGTATAGCGTGAGAGGTTCTGGCTTTTTTTTCGTTGTATATACACAGAAGTGCGTCTCAAATATTTATACGTATATACGTACACACGATCACATGCATATGCAACAGCTGTGTATACTTATATGTAGAAGCGTGACATAAGGAAGTTATGAATACGATCGCTCTGCTGTTTCCGGCTTTAATTCATGCGATTTTCCATGCTGTATATATAGATATATATATAACGCGTTTTCCGAATCCATCAAGCTCTGAAAACCCCGTACAGAATTGTTTACCAATGAATATTTACCAGGTCGATTTATTCAAATCCGTGAAACTTCCCTCGAAAATTGAATAACAAAAAGCCTTGGTATAAGTTAAAAGCAAATTATTTGGTCGACGCGATAAACGAAGCCTTTCCACGAGCGAGACAGATACAGGCAAGAGAGAAAGAGAGAGAAAGGACCAGAGTCAATTTCGCCGTTCGGCAAACACGCGGCTTATCCCGAAAAAGGGACGCAGCAGCGTATAATCGAACGACGCCGGCCGTTTGAAAGCAGCAGTACGGCGCGTCCTTATTCCCAAAAGCGGCCTCCTCGACTTTATTCTCCTGTGGGTGCAGGAACGTATCGCGCACGTATATACATATATATACACATATATACCCTTTTACCCTTTTAACGTTCGCTATAATGCGATTACATAATATACAACCACGTTCTCGAGAAGAAGAAGAAGAAGAAGAAGAAGAAGAAGAGGATAAGATGCCATGGGAAATTGTCTCGAGAAGGTAAACAGTACAACGGTCTACTATACTTTACTGCGCACATATTATAGAACGTCCAATATATATGATAACGCGCGCGCACACGTAAATCAAGTGAATTTAATTACTGCGAGCGCAGCCTCGGGAAATTCGTTGTCCATCAACGAGCGGTTCGCCGAAATCCCGAGAATTCCATCTTCGCAACTGTGCAGAGCAGAGTAGCATCGGAGAGTATAATAGTAGTAGCTAATACTAATATCGCGGTCAGCGGTAGCGAGAGATATTACAGCGCGGCGCTCACCCACGCACGTTGATGCATTTTAGCACTTTCGCCTTATCTCCTCGGCATTGCGGCGGGCGGGAATCGGCTCGGAACGTAAACAATTCGATTATAATGCTCGCACTGTCCGCGCAAGCTCAAGCTTAATGCACGGCGCATCGATATTGGCGGCTGAAAGCTCAAATGGGCCGAATGCTCTGTATCAATTCGTTGACGCGCGTGTTGCGGACGACATCTATTATCGACTCGCTGATGGGGATTAATTTCGGAAAATTTCCTCGGCATTTACGCAATTGAAATGCAGCGCGCGCTAGAAAGTAGAAATGGAGTGAGATTCAAAGGGATGAAGGAAGCACTTCGCAGCGAGCATTGAAAGCGAGCGACGCTACAAAGACGAATAGATACTGGAAGAGAGTGAGAGAGAGAGAGAGAGAGAGAAAGAAAGGTGGGACGGATGCTAGCAGATTGGGACGAAAGCTGTCTTTCTCCCTTTGTTCTTCTTTGCGCTGGTATGCTAGCTTCCACTTACTTCGTATATACACATGTACAGACGATCGCAGACGATCGTCGTGTGATCTCGAATGTAGGAGTTCAGGAACCCGTCCCTGATCCAGCAGTCTCTTTATTCCCTCCCCCTCTATATCTTATATATATATATATATATATATGGTTAATCGTTATACGACTCTTTTTTGGGGGCTTTTTTGCCTTGTTTTTCCCGACGAGGCGGCGCCGCCGTTCGTTTTCTATAGCGGGTATCGCAGGCCCTTAACTGGAACCAGCCAATTGCAGATCGTAAACAATGGAACGACGTCACTCCGTATGTACGATTCATTAGCTTGTTTTCGGGCACTCGAGCTAAAATCGAATATCACAAAGAAATATAAAGAAAAGACTTTTTCAACAACGACGCACGCTCATCGGCTCAATGCGGAGAACGTGAAACGCAGACCAAATAAGGCTGAGAAAGCAGCTAGAAAACTTCAACGCTATACATGTATACACAGACACAGCATTAATCTTCGAAGGCTCGCGTATTTATCTTTTCCAGTGGCGAATCCTCAAAGCGATCGCAGTAGCTGCAATTCACTTAGCCTCCTTTCGATATCTCTCGCTCGAGCTGATAACGCGCCGGTGCGGAGCGCTGCTGCTTGCGCGCGGCGCTCAATCAAGAAACTCATTGATTACACTCGGCGGATTTCATTACAGAGCAAAGCAGCGCGCGGCATTGGAATTAGATAAAGGACTGCTTTTCAGCAGCCGGCGTTTGTTCCATTTTCTTGTTACGCCGCCTTCGAGATAATAATGCAATGTATATAGCTCTGAAAGAGCCTCCATTATCATATAATGTTCCGATGTCATTTATGCGCAGAGAATCGATTATATCTCGCGGTTTTCAAAAGTCCATTATACAGCGCTACGGAGAATCGAATCCAATTAACGGAGGCGACTCGACCGGTATTTTAATCGGAAATTCGCCTTTCAACGGGGACGATGAGTGTATACAGAAAAAATCCATCCCTGCACTGTAAGCAAGCCAAAACAAACAAAACACAGCCCCATCATCTCCATAAATGTAAATCCGTCCGTCCACTTCCATTATCCCCGACACGCTGGCCCTGCAATCTCGCACCAGTACACCGCAAGCTCTGTGTCTCTCTCTCCCTTTAATCCCGCTCATCTCGAGCAAGAGAAACCACGCGAGCGATTCGTCAGCGTGAAATCCGGACCACGACGACGACGACGACTAAACGACCAGTAGTAGTATGGAAGGTCAGTGGTATACTATAAGTATTATACAGGATGTATAATCGGCTCCCGAGAATATAGGGGGTCGAGCTTTGCGTCAAGTGCCGGAAGATCGGCGCCGTCATCGATCATCCGAGTAGAAGCCAAGCTTCTCTCTCTCTCTCTCTCTCTCTCTCTCTCTCTCTCTCTCTCTCTCTCTCTCTCTCTCTCTCTCTCTCTCTTTCTGGGCTTTTCCCTATGATGCTAGTTTCGATGCGTTCGATGCCTCCACTTTTAGACCGACGATATTATACGCAGACTTGCGAAAATAAATAGACGGGATTTTCTAATGCGATCGACGATTTTTTTGTCCACGATATAGAAACTTATGAGGGAAGGAAACGAAGAAAAAGAGATTGAAACGAAGCGATTAAAGCAACGGGAAAATGCCGAGGCTAAAACGCGAGCAGAAAGGAAGAGAAAAAGAAGAGTGTATATAGGAAAAAAGAGGATGTATATAGGTGAAAGCGGAAGAAGAGAGCTGGAAGAGGAGGGGAATAGCGCGCACAGTCTTTTTGATCGATGTTGCGGATGAAGGTTTTGTTCGTTTTGGTCCGTCGGATTCCTGGGGGAACTGCAGCTTCAGCCAAAGCGACGGCGCGCAACTGTTGCTCGGCTGCGCGAATTGTTTTGCGGCACAAACGCTCGTCGGACAGCTTTGGCAAAACGCTTTTCAATACCTCGCTCCTTTGATGCTCGCGCCCTCGGCTTCAAGTATCTTAATAAAAGAAACTTTTTATTTACCGCGGAGCTGCTACTGCACATTCGCCCGTTTTAATTGCGAATGTAAGGAACGCGCGCTCGCGCAACGAGAGTTAACCGAATTCAAACTTTTTATTCGCGTAATATATATATATATATAGTTACATCCAGTCTTTGAGTCCGAATCAATTTTCTTCTCTTTTTCCCGCGCGCACTGTCTCCGGCATGGAGATTCTCCCCGGTTTAAAAATGAAATGAATTTTCATTTTTAAACGGACAGAAAAATATCAGAAAATTTACCGTTAAATTAAGGTTAAACGTGGGGCAATGATGATTTATAGGCATATTTACAATTGAATTTCATAATTATTATCATTAAGCGTTGAATCATTATTTTACCGAAAATTAAATTTTACCATGAAGTCAATGTAATATTTCAGAACATGTAATCTTTACTAAGAAAATATGTTTAAATTATCGAGGATGCATATAAATTTTACGGTGAAATCCTCGTAATTTTTACTTTGAAGGTAAGTCGGCGAGTCGGATATGTCGGTAAAGGAAGTTTCCTCTTAGCCCGCCGCGCGTTTGTATTGTAAATAGAAGATAACCTATAAAGACTGTTGATATGCATTATGTAATTTTTTATTACATTTATATGTTTTATTCTAATTATTATGATTACTAAAGAGATAAATGATATAACGCTGACAAAATTATGGATTAAAAATAGTTATTATGCGATTTAATTCAAAATAAATGTTAAGCCCCTAGTGTTGTAATTTTTACGGTGAAAATCATGATAAAATTTTACAGAACGGAGGATGGTCCCATGTTTACTGTACTTCACCGTAATTTTTATCCTGTATTTAAGAGTAATTTTTCTGAAATATTTTAGTAAATATTATCTTCGGGGCAAAATCTTTTGACTCTCGTGGAGGCACGACCGCGGAGGGAATATCGCTCTCTTGAGCGGTAATCCCGAAAGTTTTTGTGTGGCTTTGCGGGTGATAGATTATAGGGCGAAAATACGAATCTCTCTTTCTCGAGCAACTTTTATTTTCTTCTTTTTACTTATATCTCACGACTATAAGTTGGCGGCAAGTTATCATTCGGGAATTAATGTAACTCAATACTCTAATCCAAAGGATACGAATATTTTTTCACTTAGACGTATAGTGATAATTTATGTACCCACGCGGCCAGTTGGAAATAGTGTAAACAAAGGAACAGGAACTCGCGCGGCGGACAAGGCGAATACGAAAATAGATTCGGGAATCAATTTATGGATTCTTTTCGCGCGCGGCAATGAAAGCCACGATACCCGCGCGTTCTATTTTCACTCGTAAGTACAAAACTTGGAAAAGTAAATAAGTCCCTGTAGCCGGTTACCATCGCCGCGCGTATAATACACATCGCGTGCATACGAGAGAGAATAAGCGAGGGAAAAGTAAAATAATGGGAGAGAGGTCATGCATCCACAAGTGGCACTGCATTAAAAAACAATTGAAACGATTTTAATTTTCTTGAAACCGCGCAGCAGCTCCGGGTACTTACGTTAGCAGAAGCATTTCTGCAGATCTCGAAGAAGAGAGGGAGGCTTTTATGCGAAAGGTTTATGTATACGTAGTCGAATGGCTCTATCGATTCTCTCCTCTCGCCGCGCGCGAAATTTTACATCCTCGCAATCGTAAGAAGTGCTTTTCGACGGTGTGTGCATTGGGAAAAAAAGCTGCTTATAGCTTACTCATAATAATAATAATAATAATAATAATCAATAGTTCAGTATAGAGATGGCGCGAGTTTAGGTCAGCTACCACCTATAATAAAAACACGTCAAGCGCTCGTCGCTGTGTAAACAAGCGTCGTACTTATATGCATACCTATATATGTATACATGTATAGACGCCGATAATGAGCGAGATAGCCGCCGGCAGGAATTGACGAGCGCGGCGTCGGAATATTAATCGACTAACCTGAACAATTCAGCAGTTGTGGGCCCTTTGTCCCGCGTCTAGCATACACCATTTCGAACGCGCGCCTGACATCGGTGGGATGTGTAGAGGCAAAGAGAGGGAGAGAGAGACAGAGAGAGAGGAGACATCTTTACGCACGCACGTGAAAGACACACAGGGTGAGGCTCTCTGTGTTATGCACGTGCACACACCGAGGGCCGGCCACTGTGTGCCGCTGTTTGCACGGGCTAAAAGCGCCGTATAACTAAAGCGAGCTTCAAGCTCAAGCTTGCGGTCTGTGTGTATAAGTACGAGGGATCGTCGTATGGAGGGAAAATTAAACGCGAGGGCCTTCGTCGTTATAACCAGTATATATTGCTCTCGACGATCGTCGATTGTGTATTGGTATATATACGAGTGCAGAGGCGATCCTTAGATTTTCGATAGATCAATTTCCTTATAGTATACACGTATAGATACTAACGATTTGTTTAACCAGCGGATAAAACTGAAATCCATCGCGTACACACGGTCTTCACGCGCATCATGCGGGCAGTATGCGGACTATATAATGACTACCGCGCGCTCGAACACGGCCAATCTGCAGGCTAAACAAAGTAGCTGTAAAATTTAGCCCCGAAGCGATAAGCAAACTCATAGACAAGGACGCCTACGCATTACACAGAAACGCACGCGCGTGTGCGTGTGAAATTTAATTAACCCGATTGACTCGTCGGTTCGCAGCATATAGCGCCGCAGGGAAAGAGACACGAGGCGCCGACGCGCGTGCATCAGGTGCTGCTGCTGCTGCTGCTGCTACTGCTGTGGCATCCGTCCAGGGTCAATATTTGTCAACGGCCTAGCACACCCCCCGCGCGAACGATCATCGGCCTAGCTAAACATATACATAGGGGTATACGTCTGATCCGAGCTTTCATCGCGTTTTGTCCCTTCCATATTCGTCTTTACGTTATAATATATATATAAAAATTAACGTATATGCCTATATATATACGTGCATAGAGTAATCGTCTGTGCGCTAATCATTAACGAAATACGACTGCGCGGAGGCGGCGCCGCCTTTGATATGAAAAAGCGTCGGCGTATTTAAAGCAAGCTCAATGTAATTAGTATAGTAGGGTAAATACACACGCGTGCGCGCCGCGTCTTCCAGCTCGAGAGCCTCTTTCCTCCTCCGCACAAAGCGCGGGCGGCGAATGAAGTGCATTTTTCAAGCGCGCCGCCGCGAGCGCACAAAAGACAAACTAACGAGAAATCAAGTTTCTCATTATTTGCAAGCCCCCGAGTTACCCGCGAGAGTAAACACATGTCGCCCGCAGAGAGAGAGAGAGAGAGAGAGAGAGAGAGAGGGGGAGGGGAAAAAGGGAGCGATTTTCATTGCTCCGCTCTTTCACAGTCCAACAAGGAGAATATAACTAGAGAGAGAACGAGAAAGAAAAAAAGACTTAATAAACTATGGGTATATATATAACGCCTACCTATCGTTGCTGCGCTGATGCAGAGTCGAACCGCATATAGCTCTGGATTATCCTCTCTTCCCTCCGTTTATTGTGGTGTTTTTTCAGCGAGGATTTCTTGCTGTCGACTTTTCTTTTAACTTATACATACACATGCGATATGTCACGCTCGTTACGAACACAGGCGCTGAGCGCATCTACTTACATATATTTCATGAAAAATCTCGATGAAAAAAGAAAATACTACACCAGCGAAAAACCTAATGAGGGAAACGTCAGTCAGCCTCAGTTCGGGGGTGTAAAACGCAAAAATGTTCTCATGTCTACGGATCGTCGTTCTCACTGCGCTTCGCAGTACAAAGAATGAGAGAAGAGAGAGAGAGAGAGAGAGCACGCGCTGTCGCCTCGAATTTTCTCGCCCCCGCTTCGGGAATTCATTTCGTGTGCGTCGAGTCGGTCTTCTTTTCTGCTTTATATACCTATACGCATATTTGCAGAGGGAGAAAAAAATTGCGCTGCGCCATCGGCGGGTTTCCAGCACCGACTCGCTGCACACACACACACACACTCTATGTTTGATTAATTTAGCGCAGGCGTTCACGCGAATACCTGCTGCTGTTTCATATATTTCTACGCTATAAAAGCGCCTTCTCGTGGGTGTCGGTGGGTTTTAGATGGATATGCACTTTTTTTAGTTATTCTTGCAGTGGCTGGATGAAACGTTCGAGTGCGGGTAATGGTAAACGTCGAGTTTAGTCAGACGCGCCGCGCCTGATCGGACACTGAACGTATCTACTTGTACGCCGCGCGACTGGATATTCCACGTATACAGGAGAGTCGGTGTATCACATTGGTTGACTTTGATATTTTGCTCAGCCTTCGGTATGCATAGACGGATCGAGATTTTTTTTTTCATACAACTCACGACTTTTTCGAAATTTCTTCATTCTATATAACCCGAAATCCTACTCCATAAATATTTTCATACATATGCGATGCGATAAAGCAAATAGTACGTGCTCGAGCAAAAATCTCCCGCTTTTAATACAAAATAATATAATGTTCTCGGTATTCGGCACACGCTTTACGAGCGGGGGCATGTAATCAAGCTTGTACGATTTTCATGTCTGGAAATTATTGTCATTGTTGTACGCGAATAATATGATATTAAAATTCTTTCGCTGTTATTTAAAGCACACTGTAGTTTGAAATATTTGAATAACTTTTACGCTGTAAAACGCTTTTCCTCGCGAGCGCACGATGCGAGCGCCTTGAGAAAAAAGCAGCGAGTAGCATTCTTCGACTTATACGGAAGGACTTTACTGCTTATATACCATAAATTTTATACGAGCCTTAGTAGGCACGTCAAATTTAATCTCGTTCCGCGCGGTGTGTAATAAAGGAGAAGAAAAAATATATCCCATAACGAGCTTTGTTCGATAAATATATCGCATCATTCATTTCTTCTTCACAAATAAGAAATCACGAACGCGCCACAAGCTGTTCCAATACACAAGCCATTATACGTCAGGATCGCGAATCAGAAGCATCTTGCGTGCGTGCGCGAGCAAACAGCACGCGCGTGTTTGCCGAACAGCGCACACATTTGCTTTCGCCTAAGGAGACGTTTAAGGGTATACGAAATGAGAGCTGCTGCGAGTAAGTCACGTCACCCTCTTTTACGCGTCTATTATATGCTGGATATTCTTTTCTTTGCCGCAATAACGAGATTTTGCAACGACAAACTTTTCGTTTGAAATTCATGAACGTCGACGATTCGAGAGTCATTAACTCTGCGGGTACACAATGATAGCCATCGATTTATTAGAGTCAGCCAGAAAGAGAGAAGATGAAATTCAAATTCCGACTTTCTTATTCTTCTTCTTTTTCTTCTCCGAAGATAAATCAAGAACTAACCTCTCGCGGCGGTGGGGAAGGATTATACGCTTTCAAAGAGGCCCTATAACAATTCAGCCAGCCGCCCAAATCCTTAATCCGCAGGGCACTCTAAAGTTTTGTCTTACGTACGCTCTCCATCACCAATATCGAGGACTATCCATTTTCTCCCTCTATATAATACTCTAGTTTAGCGGGCAGCCGAGTTTCGAAATTACAAATTCGTTTATACATGTTTTTCGACTCGCGCGGCAACCAACCCGACTGTCTGCGCCCGATGCGCGTTTTTATTATCAATCCGCGCGTTCAGCGCAAATTGCTGCGTCTCACGTATATAAATATTCATGAATCACTTTATATATAACAACAGCAATAACTGCTCGTTCTCGCCGAGTCAATCTGCATTTATCCATCGCGCATATAAACATGATTCATTGTATTATTTTCTTTTATATATATATATATATATATATATATATATATATATATATATATATATATATCATCGTCGAACGATCGAAATCACGCATCGAGGGTATAATTATACACGGTGAACGCAACAATTGCTCTTTCAGCAGAAGTTATTCCGCACTAGAATACGTGGAGAGCGAGCGTCCGTAGAACGGTAATTCATCGGAAATAGTGGCGGCGCGAAATTCACCCGATGTTTGCCCGGCGTAAACGCGCGCGGCGATAGCGCATTTTCTCTCCCTCTCGCTATACATATATATAGCGGCCGAAGCGCTAATTGTTAATGGACGATAACCGCGAACGAGAGCGAGCTGCGGAAAAGAGAGAGACGGACGAATCGTTGATTGCGGACGCCAGAGAGAGAGAGAGAGAGAAAGAGCAAAGTGGATTAGCTGCTGCAGACTGTACCGAATCATTGGGACGCGTTTGAATTACTATGGATATATATATAGCTCTGCGCGAACGAGCACGTTTTATTCATGCGACGGGGGAGTGTGATAATTGATGATCGGTGCCGATCGGAATTATTTTTTCTTTTTTTGTCAGGAGTCATCTACGCTCGATTATAAGCAATTTTTTTTTAATAAATACGTTTTACAAACACGTAGAAAATAATCTGCAGCAGAATTTCGCTCTTCTATTCATGCGGGGCATTCGAGAGAGATCCTTTTTATGCGCAGCGGCATTCACGATGAGCCCTCGATTTTTTTCTCGAGACGACAGCGCCCTCGTTGACCGCCGGTGCGCTTTTACTGCCCTCGGCGATTTAAAGCACAGGTCTGCTTATATATATAGGCTAACGCGATCCGAATGAGGCTCGCATATACTACTATATTTTGCAATAGCTCGCGGGTTGTTTATTTGTTATCGACGAGCTATATGTGGTGCTTTTGATGTAGTGCCGCCGAGGGTGAATAAATTAGTGGTATAATAATTTTCTGCACGCGGTATAGAGCGGTATGATGATAAATAAGAGTGTCGCGCCGCGCAACAATATTGTCCTCGGTTTTACCTGCGCGCATCGAATGGATGGAGCAGTTTAACGATTCTCACGCGATTCGCTACGAAAATGCCAAACGAATACATGGTATAAAGTGCGCGGCTATATTTTTGTGTAAATGGTGTATACATATGGAAAACACAGTTTTAGGGAAAACTTCATTTGCGTAATGCTCGAATCGCGCGTTGCCGCGTATTATGAATCTTGATAGATTATTCGACTAGCTATGTCGCTTCTGCGCGCACACATCCACCGACATATGATGCGCGCGCGCGTTGACGTCGATTATTGGCCTCGAAAAATGCGAGGCTATTGCGTAATAGGAGCTGCTGCGCGCATCAGAGAGATGTATATATATAAGCTTTCAGCCACTGCAGCAGACGTTTTTCAATCTTTTGTTGATACTCGCGGGAAAATGGGTTTACCGTTCGTCGTTAGCTGTTTGTGAAAAGCATTCAAATTCTGCAGTTGACGATTATGTCTGTTTCTCTGTTTTCTAGATTGACGTAGGTGCAGCGTAAAAGACTGCGGCTGCAGCGGTATATATTACAGGAATAAACTAGCTCTGCGGAAAAAAGGTTGCGCATATCGCTCGAGATTATTCCCGCGCGCAATATGAGAGACTTCAACTTGCAACGTAACGTCCTGGAGATATTTCCACGTTTTCCGATAGCTTGGCATGTTATAAAACTGAACGAGCCATTTAGAACTGACTGGGACATATTTTAGATTAGCCCCGTGCTCTCTCAACTTTTACTCCCTTTACTTTCCGAATATAATATCCATGGGGAAAATTGAGACGACTTATTGGACGGAATATCATGTTTAATGCCCGCATATAAATTCTCGCGCGCAAGCGAACAAACAATAGCGCGAGAAAACCAGCGGTATATAAGTAGCATCACAAGGCGAAAAGAGCATCGCAAGCCGGTGAGATAGCCATGTATATATATATATAGAGAGGGCACTTCAAAGCGACGGCCGAAACTCGCGACGTAAAATAGCTTTAAAGAGATTATTCGGAATACGCCGAGCGGAAAAAATCTCTATAAAATTTTACGCCTCGAATCACCTCTGCCACCTTACTTGCCCGTCCATTAAACGCCGTCGCTTCAGTCTCTCTCTCTCTCTCTCTCTCTCTCTCTCTTTTTCCCATGCAGCTTTTTACGATTCCGCACCGCGTGCGCGTGCGAATCTTCGAAAAAAAGAAGTAGAAGTACATAGCGAAATCCTAAAGCCGCACCGTACGTATACATTCACACGGGCCTAGATGCAAATGGCTGCAGGCGTACTGCCAGTTCGCGAGCAGCTATTAATTCGCGACTCGCTGTGTGCAGTATACACGTGTATATATAGAGGTGCGCGCTCTCTTTCCCGCCCAATCGATTGCAGCAGCAGCAGCAGCAGCAGCAGCCTCTTAAATGCTGCCGCCGCCGCTGCTTCGTATCTATATGTATATATGCACGGGGGCGCCAATCCCTCCTCGCTCACTCCCCAGGTAATAAACGCCGAGCGATTCGATACGACGCCGGCGTTTTCGGGTCGTTTGTAAACATAGTTAAGAGGGCGAACTGCTGCTTCGAATATTTTCCTTGCTTCTATACATATGCGCTAGGAGAGAGCGCAGACTAAGCTGCGGTGATTCGACGGGATTTTTGACGATCGCCGCTTTTTATAAATGTCACGTACTAACTCGCGAGCTTTTGTGTTTTAACTATCATATTTTTTTATTCAACGGGAAATCGGAACTCGACTGTACGCGGGGTGAAAATGTGCGCGGCTAGCCGTGCCCGACTTTTTCCACTTATGACTTTATATATTTGATCGAAACGACTGCAACGGCCCGGCGATTAAAGGGGATAGACCGATTACGCCGAGAGCTGGGTGTACAGTATAGTACAGTAGGCAGCCGAGATTTTGTATACTGATGGAAAATTATCGATCGCCAAACTTATAATTTACAACCTTGAGAGCACGAGTCGACAAGTCTCTCTCTTCCCTGTTTTTCAAAACTTGAGATATTCTATGCGATAGTTGCTCCAGCTAATCCAATTTAATATTCACACTCGATATACACACACGACACGCGCCTAATTAGTAAACAGCTCCTACTTATAAATCTACGAAAAAACACGTATAAACAAGTCGCGGCTGCGCATGCACATTCCGAGCAAAAAATATAAAAAGCCTCAGCATCGAAGAAGGTGCAAGAAAGAAAAAGAGCGATGATCCACAGGCCATCTGGAAGTTAATTAGCTAAATAGGCGAGAAGGAGACAGCAGCAGCAGCAGCGCCGCTAAAGAGGGTGGAAAGTCTCGACTGGCCGTGCCAGGAATAAAGCGAGCGTCGGAAAATCCGCCGCGTCACGAACTCGAGTGCAGCGCTCCAAAGCGAGAGAGAAAGAGAGGAAATCGAGGGCAACCGACACGCGACTTGGCAAGGCCGCGGGAAGGCCGTTTTATAGGCAATTAATTTCTTTCTCTCACTCTCTCGGCTCCCCCTCTTGCGAGAGAGCGTGTTTTCCATAATGTTTGCGGCCCCCGATTTGCCTTGCGGTGTTACTTAATGCGAGATGATGCTCTACTCCCGTGGTGATGATTTTTTTTTTCAAATATTTCTACTTTTTTTATTATATTTCTGATGAGATGACTTTCGTTATTTATTGACTGTACACTTACTTATCTACTTTACAAAAAACACGTCACCTGTGTTGAAGAATTGAACAGTCGGGCTGAAATAGAAGAAGTTTGATAAATTTAGATCGTGAGCCAAGGCCTTTTTTATTACGCTGGCGCGTTTACTTTTTCGTCGGCTTTCGTGTTTAAATTGAGAATGGATAATAACAGCGAGTTTAAGGAAAGCCGACTACGTTAGTTTACATCTCCAGTATGAACGGAGAGAAAGAGAGAGGTTATTTTTTTCTGATTAAATCTGTATACACAACGTAAATGGTTGCAAGGGTAGATGTAGAATTGAACGCAAATATAGAACAAAGCATAATTTTGATATTTCTATTGCAGTTTCGTTGCAAATTTTAAACTGTATTAATGTACGATATGCAGCCAAACCGAGTTAACAACAATCATTATACTCAGGAGTTACATTACGTTTAGTAAGCAACATAAATAATAATTTAATCAAAATAATTAATACATATTATATGCAAACATTTGCATGATCATTAACAGTTTAAAACTAGCAATCCGCAGTCAAGAATGTATTGTAATTTCATAAAATAACATTCATTTTTAATATACAGTTAAAATACTTCTGAAAATATCTTTGAATTTCTATATAATATGCGCTTTCAGAAATCTACTTTTCATTTAGTGTCTGCATTTAAATTTAATATCCACCTTTAAATATTCATGTTTCGTTAAATATGATAAAAATGTAAAAACTTATCATATGCTTTTAGAAGATTGAATTCGTATAGTATCTTTTTATAGATCAATGTCTGAACTGTTCCAGGCATTATCACTTATTAGACTTACGAAGAGGCTGAAATAAATTAAATTGAAAAATGAAATCGACGCGCGTGATAAAATGTTACATAACAACTCATACTGAACTGTATGCCACGCGCATAAAATGGTAATATTTCACGAAAAATCGCCTATACTTCCAAGTATGATAATCGACTTTAACACTTGCTTGAATTATGGTTATGCACTCTTACCCTTAATTAGGTTAATACATAGTACTTGTCTACTCTTAAACTTTGGAGTTGACCTCCTATATCATGGTCATGTATGAAATTGTTATATACTAGGCAAACCTAAAATCCGTCACTAAATTATAAAGATAATTTGCAACGTTAATATTTTCATGCCCAACAATTCCAGTAACAGAAATTACGTATCATTAGCACGAACTTAGCAAAAATAAAAATCCATGTGTCCATCTGCAGAGCTATTTGATATTTCCTACGTGAGAAGTTTTTGATCGGCCCTCGTTTCCCACGTTACTTTTTTCTTTATCTCTCCTTTTTTCTTCACTGATTGCTTTCCGCTGTCTTTCCCTTTATCTCGGCTGACTACTACTACTGTCTCATCACTCCCTGTATAACTCTTTCACTTCCTCTCTTAAATTAGCTTCATTTTATAAAGAAACGATTTAGCAAGCGCGCATCTTTTACACTACTCGGATGTGTCCGGAATTCTCGATGTATCATCAGTATATCAGAATATATTGTATATTCCAGAATCGAATAACAAGAGTACAGAATTCGGTCTAATGAAAAAGTCACTTATCACAATAATTATTGTTCCACTCGAAGTTTCCTGTACACAGAAGGAGTGCGGGAAAAATATAAACATATCCGCAAACCTCAAATTACCATGACCCAATTCTATCGAATTTAAAATTTAAACTCCCCGCAGAGCCGCGGGAGATCTTTATCCGTGAGCAATATCATTAATTCGTCGTCCTCGTCATTTCGAGTTTCTCTTCTTTCAGTCACGTGCAGAGCAACAGACTTTGCCGCTCGTTTCGTCGAGTCTTTTTGTCGTGTACCACCGCGTGTACATCTCCACCCGTCGTGAATTTCTTACAGAGAGAGCGAGACGGGCGCTAACGAACGGAGAGAGATAGAGCTCACAGCCGGTTTTTTTTTGCCTACTCTTTCTATTTCACGGCTTTTCACCTTTCACCGAGGTAAAAACATAGATGGTCCAGGACGTACGAGATGAAAAACCTCCCCTTTTTTCACCGACTTTCTTTTCTTTTTGTACGTGATATTTAAGCCCTGTCGCACACTTTGCTGGATAAAGTTTGCTGCTATCTTGGAGGCAAACTGGAGAACAGAGTTCAGTTTATCTTTTTAATATTGAAGCCCCCCGATTGATTCGCGATTTCAGAAGAAGAAAGAATATCTCTTTTTTCGCGCTCGGGTTCTTTTTCCCCCCTCTTCAACATTTAGTAGGTCAGTTAGCGTGATTCAAGCGGAAGAAACGCTAGGCAAAGCTCTTGTGAGTACATATACAAGAGAAATCATTGCGCGAAAATCCTCTATATTTTATCTATTTAGAGGCAATTTTAAAAGTTAAGCCAAAGGAAAAAATGTGCTATAGTGCGTTCTTATAATTTTCGTGGTAATAGTGTTAAAAACATTCCGAGAGAGCGTTTAGTTTTCTCTCTATCTCCCTTTCTCTCTCAGTTTTCCACTTTGCGCGAGCGCAATAAACTTAACTCATTCGGCGCTTTCGCCGAAATTATACATGAAATAAAATTATAAACGGCGTCCCGCCAATTAAATTCAGACCGTCGGGGCGCTTATTTGAAAATCCATAGCGATTATATAAATAATATATATTTACTTTGCATGTTCACCAATCAAACTCGTTTAATTATATTAAAGCTACACGCGGGATTAACGCACAATTATGGAATGTAAATAAACAATAAATATTATAATATATCCACGTGAAAGAGCCCGTACAGAGCTGTAGAAAAACGTTAAATAATTCTCGCAGCTACTAAATCGGACACGAGACAACTATGCGAGTGAAATATTCCGAGAGCTCGCGCGGAATGCTAGTCGAGTAATCTTTTTGCCCCCGTTTCCTTCCGTGCATATATAGGTACTTTTTAACCATTCGTTTACATAGCCGCGTATATATATATATATATACTGCCGCCGCGGAGTCGATATTTTTGCCTCCTTTTCGTACCTATATCGTTGACCTGTATCGAGCGTCAATAGTCTCGATTTCAAAACGCGAACTATCTGTCGGCTGCGGCAGTGCTGGCCGGTTCAAAGGGGCGTGTGCACACATTGTGACGAAACGAAAGCGCAGAAAACAAAAGCTGCCTTTGTCCAATTGGAAAAGGGGGTAAAACGAGACACGCGAGAGAGCGGCAGGAAGCTCTGGCACAAAGACTCGAGCAGCAGAAATTCTCTCTTCTGCGCCGTGTATATATATATATATATATATATATATATATATATATATACGTAGAAGCTAAACAATCCGACTTTTGCTGCTGCTACCGCTAATCTTCCCCTCGGAAAAAGGCGCCAGTGAAATATGAGAGAAAAACGCGTGTCACGACCAAGATGGCATAAGAGAGCGAGAGATGTTGCGAATGAAATTTAATTCAGTGTACACTCGTCGGGCGTAAAGGAGCTTGGGATTACCCAGGAAATTATATTTCTAAAGGACAACGCCAATCTCGCAACGACTATTCGAGTTTCCTGGCGCGCTTTTTCCGTAATTTTCACCGCGAGCTTATTTGATGGAAATTATGATAAGTCCGCGATTCCGATTAAACGAGTAATCAAGCTTGTATATTATATACACGCATCTTCAATAATTACCTGTTCATACGATATTCACGAGGGTTCAGTAGGATTAACGATTAATAATGGAAACAACAAGGTCAAATAATCAAATTTTGCGAACGTTCAAAAGTTGCCCGCGTTCCCGTATAACTGTCACGAGATCGAATGACGAGCAGACATAAATTAAATTTGCCAACAATGCCGATGAATTAAACAATAGCTCGTACACTATATACGCGCGTATATAACAGTGGCATCAGATGAAACAAGAAAGAAAGGCAAAGAGAGAATCAGGCCGAGCTCTCCCACTTGCGCGCGCGCGTAGCACTCGTTACAATGAGCAAATGGCAATTGGTCCCATTGTTCCGACGGGCTTTTTGAAACATCGTAAAAGAAGCTGAACGAATTACGAGGCTATAAGCAGACACCCATCGTCAAAGCAATCCAATTATTGTAATAAAACGAGAGCGAAAGAGAGAATGAAAGCGAGGGAGCGACTGAAAATTCAATTCCTCTCTCTCTCTCTCTCTCTCTCTCTCTCTCTCTCTCCTCCTCACGAATAAAGAAGAATCCCGAGTTTTCGTCCACGCGCTTTTCTATATTTTTTATCTCTTTCTTCTCATTTTTATTTCTGCGAGGAAGTAAAAAAAAGAGTCAGTCGGTCATTCATTCTAAAACGCGAGCTTACTCGGATCATTAATTAAAGCGAGACGACGAAGCATAAAGGCAGCACTTCTCGCGCTATACATCTATTTTGTTTCGCACCCTCCTGGCTTTCTTTATATTCGTCTTTCATACATACATATATATATATATATATATATATATATATATATATATATATATATATACCTGTTGCGCGAACTTTGCAGCTATATCGATATAATGCAACGAAGAGTAGTCTGCGGATCGGATATCCTTATCGAAAGTTTTCAAAACTATTATACAGCCGCGTATAATAGTTGAGTCAATGGAGTTCCGCGAGATTCGCTAAATCGCCGCGGGCGAATCCCGATGACATATTAATAGCTCGAGAATAGTTATATAACTCGCAGTTGAGTTTTCTTTTTTTTTTCATTATCGGAAAGAATTAAGGCTATGAGCAAAGTAGTTTTCTCTCACGTGAAGCATCGTTTTTTCAAGTCGAGATGCGGGCCGCCGATAGGTCGACGAAAAAAAAACAACGAGTGAACTAAGGAGATTATCTGGAGATCGTTGAGAACGACGAAAGGTCAGGGCGTACGGGTGCAAATAACAGAATTTTTTGTTCCAATGAAAAGTAATTCACCGTATCGTACAGCGATGGTCCTCTATACGAGCTCTTGTACGATATATTTTTTTTAAATATTTCCTCGTTTCACGATTGTTTATTTATAGATCGATCGCGGGAAAACGAATCGACGGATTGAAAACAAATATTAATGAAATTCGATGCCGAAAAAGATTTTTCAATATGGCTATAAAAAAAAAAAGAATGGGGACTCGATTATCGAGATCGCCGGTGGAGAGGAAATTCACCAATAAACGGGGTGAGAGCAAAGGTCGTATTTGAATGAGAAAGGCCGGCGTGGAAAAAATTTGGGGAAGACTATCTGGGCGAAATCGTATCGTTGTGCTGGTTTTAATCAACTCGTCCGAGCCTTTTCTTCCAGCCCTACGCAACTAACTTTAACGCAGATAAAAGCTATTCTAGCTAATCAGCTAAAACTTCATGTGTATATATGTGTATATGTATACATAGACGATTCCTCCCACACCATCGACAAGTTCTTCACAGTAGGTATACCGTGTGTATCTATACATCCTCGCAATCACTTGACGATGCATCCTGGCATCGACACCCTCCGCCCGTAACATTCCACATCTACTTAACCTTCTTTCTTTATCACCGCAAATCTCTCGACTCTTTCTTTGTCTAGCCCTCCGTTCTGGTAACGTATCTATAGGGGAGGAGCCGAAATCCGAGCTTTACGCGCTATACTAATATACTCTTATCGCAGTTGCCGTCGGTCCGTTGACCACTTTTCGGTATATATCGAGGTAAGCTCCGAAAAATCACTGTAGCCTCTGCCCCCCCCCCCTCCACCCGCTCACGATAGGTGTGTATATCGCGGATTATCGAACGGAGAGGTCCCTGCGCCTTTCTTTTATTGATTCGAGATAGAGGGAAAACTGAGTCAGGAGAGCGCGAGCTGTAAAATGACGCAAATCGACGATAAGATAAGGGTTGAAGCCGCTTGGATCTTATAGTGTGTACATTGGGAATCGTTTGTTTGCATTAGCTAATTACGCGAGTGATGTACATTTTTGCGTAAAATATTGTCGAAGTAAGTGTTTTAAGGTCGTTCAGCAAGGCATACGCTACGCGGTAATGTAAATCGATTCTTCGATCCAAATTTGATCACATGATACCAAAAGTATTACGTACACACGATTTGATAAGCGCACAATATCAAGCAGGTATTCCCTCTGCGGTGTAACTATATAACCGGAGCGAGAAATTAAGGATACTTATATTGATCACATGCGTGCGATGTCGTGCATTAATATAATAAACCGCGCGAGAGCGATCGTGAGCAAATAAGAGACTCGTATAGCCGGAGAGTATAGAGAACGTGCAAATAGCTGACTCGCGCGCGCAGGGGCCAATCGTCGGTGTTATTGATTTATCGTGTATATGCGTATATATTCGCACGAGTATAGGCACACTCATCGGAGATATATGGGACGAGGCTTTCAAAGGAGACTCGCCGGGCGACTTATTATTGGATTAGTATTGGTTTTCCAACCACTAACTGCCGTCCTCAAACTTCACTTGCGCGGGCCACTTTCTTCTCGATCGACGACTACTATACCGTATACTCCTGCGGCAAAAGCGTATGTAGAGTATAACTGTATATACACGCAGAGGGCGGAGGGAGATGCTTAGTAGAGCGCAGTGCATCGATTGTTCCCCCGAGTTTTGGCTTCTAGGTATTGCCGTTTTCATCAGCCGTGCAGAGCAGTCGCTTAGAATCCCGACTGCTAAGTGTCTCGGCTTGATGAATCAATTCAAAGTCGCTTCCAACAATGGCTATAACGAATGCTCCTATATGTATACTATATATAGTTGCCGCTTCCGAGTCATTTTACTTAGTGCACACCGCCGCGCTCTCCCGCTAATGCTTCTTGGCTCAACTCGAATTAGCTGTATACATATATATATATATATAAAATGCTGATGTATATATATATAGGGATCGAAGTTATAATGAGAGGCATGGGCCTATAGTCAAGCAGGAAGATTCCAGAATGGAAACCACAATTGGTAAGGGCTTCGCTAGACGCCGCAACATCGTCTCTGATTGATATTGCCTGCGAATTTGAACGGAATTCCTAGGTCGAACAGCACCTGTCAGCAATTCCACTTCTATTTCTCATGAATAAGGCGCGTCTCAGATCAGTCGAGTTTCGCGGGTATAATTAGATCCGTAGAGAGTGAGAAATTACGCAGAACAATTATTAGCGTAAAAACCACCCACGCGATTCGGCTTCAACCAAACGTAAACCCCGTAAAAGTATAATAGATGAGAGAAGGGACAACGCATATATAGCAGAGAGGGAGAGAGAGAGAGAGAGAGAGAGAGAGAGAGAGAGAGAGAGAGAGAGAAAGAGATAATGGCTTTGAAGCACAAAGCTCGGAGCGAATAAATGACCATGATGAATATTTAATTCAAAGATAAGTTCTTAATTAGAAATTTCATTTTAAAGCGCGATACCTACCCGAGAGCGAACTAGTCTATACGAGTGAAATAAAGAAAAAACAAAGAAATACTATACGTCTTCCTTTGTCGACGGCCCGATTCCTAATTTTTATTGTCTTCGCTATAGCCTGATGCATGCGAGTATAGAGTGAAGTTTGCGCCTCTGTTTGTTCGCGCCGTCGCGCGATAAATAATTCGTTCGAGTGTCGCGCCACGGAAGATAAGAGACTTACGATTAGTGCCGGAAAATCCTGGAGCTTTGCCCGAGAACGATGAGCTCGACCCTCGTTGCGCGCGGCTATCTTTATACTTTCTCTTCTTCTTCTTCTTCTTCTTCTTCTTCTTCTTCTTCGGTCCTCTCCGCTGCTGCCGCGGGGCGACGAGAGAGAAATTCGGCACAAAGCGAGCGATAAAGCGGGCGAAGTGACCGCACGAGTGAGTGAGGGAGTGAGATCCTGCAAGGGAAGGCTTTAGAGCGCGCGGCGCAGCTAGACGATCTCCTCATTTTTTATAGGATCCTAGCTTTTCTGCGGTACGTCGGATGCTTGCCGTTGACAGGGCTCGCTGCTGCAAAGGCGTTATACGGGCTTCTTTTCTCTTTGGAATTTCGCGCTGCTGCTCTTAGCGGTTTCTCGGCGCGGCCGCATGAGCGTCTTTTTTATTTTACGCTGTCAGACCTTCCCTATATATATATATATATATATATATATATATATATACACGCTCACGAAATGTTTTTTTCGATAATTTTATCCTGCGCTGTTGAATTTTAAAGTTTATATGTACTATATAGCTTCGCCAGTCAGGGACTAGAGAACCGGAAAGTTCGAGTTCGAGGGGAAAGGCCCGTCTAAAACTTGTTATATATTATACGGCTAGACTATTGCTTGCTGCTGCTATATATACGACTGTTGCCACGCGCATGCTCACATCCCACTATATATATATAGCATGGCGAATCCCTTTTCTAGCGGTTCGCCCGCAGAAACGTGCTTTAAAACTTTCTGTTATCGATTTTTACCCTATACAAGGGTTCAACTGCGAAAGAAAATCCGTCCAGCGGCAATGAGACATATATAATCTATATAGTTCCAAATATTCCGAGTTTTGAGAGGCGCGATCCTTCAAAAGGATATACTCGCGCACTAGGATAAACGCTATTCCTCTCCTATATATCCCTCTATTTTGGTTCGCTGCTCGCGACTATGCAGCGCGCAAATGGAATCGCCACTGCGAGTTCAGTCAACCAAATCCGCCGGCAGAGCCGCGCGCCAGTTCTATATGGACTCCCGTAATCGATATCGGATTGAATGTGTCAATTTGGAGCCGCAGCAGCGACGCCAAGCCGGCCCCAAGTCAGAGCATCACCAACTATAACATGGAGCGCGAGGAGAGAGAGAGAGAGAGAGAGAGAGAGAGAGAGAGAGAGAGAGAGAGAGAGAGAGAGAGAGAGAGAGAGACACAGACAGGAGGCAATTTTCGCACTGACCTCGACTTGCGGCGCATAACTGCTATATATATATATACTGGTGCAACTCTCTGACTTCGTCATCGTCTCCTCGATGCTATACATGCACTGCATACACGTCGCATCCTTCGGGCTTTGTCTTCTACTTCATATATATATATCCGAGAGCAACACGTGAGGGAGAATATTGCGCGCATGCAGTCAATGTATAGCTTTCCACGTGCATATATACAAGCGGTGTCACGTTATAATCAAGCGCCTACCTTACACCCCCGCGTTTATACTCGCGGATTAATAGTTTGCTGCAAAATCGATGTACTACCCACAAACACAAATAACTTGTTTCCCTCAGTGTATATATATACATATATACATATAATACGCACAGCGCGCGGATAAACAAGCCGGATCACGTCGGTGAGAATGAAGCGCTTCGCCAGTCAGAGTCATTACTACCCGACTAATTTAGTCGCAGCAGCCCACTATTACCGCGCCAATGACAATTTTCGACGGCTAATGTCGACTGCCGCATAGTTCTCGCACCCGACACGCTTCGAGTTTTATTGCCCGAAATTTGACGCTAACGTAACACACGGACATCGCGCTCTCGCATGGCAAATAAACAAAATCAATGAACCGATCGTGTCTGTCGTAAGACCGGAAAATCGTTTTGGCACTCGGACAAGAGAAATATATTTGAATTTTATATATACGCGCGCAGTCGGACGCACTCGCGCGTGTTGCTGTAACAATAATATTTTTCCACCTTGTTGCGCAAAGCGTCTCCGTCGCTATATTATGCGTGTAAATCGTGTCAATCAACAGCCTCGCCAATATAATGAGCTTTTTAATTTATTTCTCGAAAAAAAAAAAAAAAAATCCTCTCGCGAGTCAATATCCCATCTTTCATTTCATCCATCCCATTATAACCACGGGTCTTTTCAATCGCGGTAATCCCGCAGTTACTCGTCCAGGAAAAGAAACAGCCGTCACAAAGGAAGCGCTTCGGTATATATAGATATACGCTGCAGCGGAAGAAGAAATAAAGAAAGCATCTCGCATTGGCGAAGCAGAACTAAAAATGCAACTCGTTTTGACTCATCTCGCCACATAATGTACTCGAGGGCGTATTCGCGTGGGCACCGAGTCGAACGAATGTCGTCCGGAATTTTCTCTCTTTTCTATACGATGATTTATCCGAGAGGATATGAAAAGTCCCCAAGCTTATTATATGCGCAGAGAAGAACTAGCTCGTTACCGGCGAACTGTATATATACATAGCATGTTTCGCGTTGCGGCGAAGATTGAAAAGCGCTCGGATGAATGGATTACATGTACAATTATATGCGAGCTACGGAAGGACAGTATAAGCCCGAGGCATTTTTATAGAGCAGCGTACTTTCAGAGTCTATTTAATGCATTCAGTCTAAAACGTGCAGTTGCAAATGAATCGACGAATAACAGACGGCAGATTTGGTTTGAGGAAAATGAGAGAGTTAAAAAAGCACGAAGGCAAACGGTATACGTAATTCGCGCGCAACGGAAATGACAGTGTGAAGGAGGAGGGGGGAGGAGGGAGCAGCAGCATCAGCGAAGGCAAGTATAGAAGGGCGATAAAGCAAGAATGAAAGCGGAAGCGATTAGGTGCAGGGCGAGAAGGAGAAAGAAAGAAAGAAAGAGCGAAAGATGCTGCTGCTGCTGCTGCTACTGCAGACTCTATTGACCTTAATAAGTTCTCGGTCCCTCGGGAGGCCATAATTGCCTCGGCAACTGCGCTGAAGAGAAAGAGAGGGTGAGCGCTATCTCGCTCTGTTTTACACTCTGTTCGCTTCTCCACCTTTTCTCTTCGCTGCTCTCTACTCGGCTCTTCGGAAATCACTTTAACTCTATCTCGCTTCCGGCTGACGCCCCCCCCCCCCTGTACACTCCGAAACGTCTAACCCTTGTCGCGAGGGATACGCTTGCCTTGTTCTCTCTGCATTGTTACTTTGAATCGGACGTGAGCTATTAGTATACACAGATTTGTTGAATTTGCTGCTGCTTCAAATTTTTCAGGAGCGTAACCTGAATTTACATTACATCGTTAGGTAATTGCTAATTTTAAGGTTTCTATGTTTTAACTATCAACGCAAAAAATTCTCTTGTCCGACGAGCATCGCACCGATTTCAATTACACAAATAGACGCCTACACAGATCCGCAATTCCGTTACATTGCAGTCCGTGTCTTTAACACTTCGCGGCTGGTCGACTTGATTACGAGCACTCAACTATTTGTCGGCTTGGTGGGCGACTATAGGTATACACATATATAAAGTACATTGCATCGAGCTACATAGTGTCGAAGTTGAGCGTTCCATTCGCAGTAAATGTACAACTCTCTCGCTAAACCGGCTATTACTCGGACGCCCACCATTCGGAAAACATTCAAGCTCTCCTCGGCTGTTACCGTTAAAAGCGCCCAACAAGTCGACGCCCCCCGTCGACGGGTTCTAGCTCTCCGCGGAAAGCCTGAGCTTTATGCTAAGAGGCTGAAGCTGCGATTGCTTTGATTTCGGAATTATCCAGGACGTAACTACTTACAGGACGAATATTCGAAAATTCAATTCGCGAGAGTTCGTCTCATTATCTGCTCGTTGTTATATTTTTGAATCGCTTATATATATATATATATATATATTTAAGTGTACAACGAAACTTTCGCACTTTACGGCAACAAAAGATAAGACCCTCTTTCTTTGCTTATATATATATATACATATACATCTCTCTCGATCGCCGTGCCTATGTATGGCGGAACTCTGATCTTCCGCGAATAAAACTTTTCATCCTCGTTACTTCTCTCACCCCGCAGTAGTGCGAGAGTCGAGGAAAAAGATTAAGAGGACGAGACAAAGAGAGAATGCAGGGCGTAAAAAAAGTACAACCAGAGAGAAAGAAGCCACAGTGGAAAACTTTTCGAGAGAGAGAGAGAAAAAGAGATATGTATAAGGTGGACTTTTGTTGTACATCATATATATATACACAGAGCCGGATACCGCGGGTGATAAATCACGCAAAAGAAAATGAAATCGCGCCGCCGTCGGCGCTGACTAGTCTCGACTTATTGAATAATTAAGCCAGAGCTTTTGATTCACGAGACTACCGGCAGTAAATCAACCGCTTCGACGAGTATCATCCGGTAATTAGCCCAGGCGCGCGAATAATAGAGGAAAAGAGAGTAAGAGAGAGAACTTTTACGCCGGGCGTTTAATGCCAAAATAAGTTTTCAGGAGCAGCCGCGAGTAGTCTATTAAGGTCGCTGATACCACGCCGTGAAGACTGCGGCAAAAAGTGTCCGCATTAAAACGACAAGCCGTAAAGCCGGCTCTCCGAATATATCAGTCCATTAAACACCCGCACCCCCCAACGAGGCTGCTGGAAAAAAGGCAAAACACGTCGCAGCCAGAATCTGGGAAAATAAACACGATAATAAGGTAAGAACGAGGCGCAATAATCTGAGGACTTTGAACCCCGAAAAGTCGTCGTGTGTATGAAGCAGGGGGTCGTGCCTGCGTATGTGCATGTACATGTATATAAAAGGGAGACTAAAATTGAGTGTAGACTCGGGGATTCGCAATTTTTCATGGGTTCATTACAAAAAGGACGTCGACAGGCGCATAAACAAAAGAGAGCGAGAGAGTGTGTGTGTGTGTGTGAGACAGAGAGGGAGGGAGGGAGGGAGGGAGAGACAGACGAGCGAAGACCCGTGAAATAGGGCACTTTGCGCCGGAAGGCTTTCATTTCGCAATTCGGAGCCCGAATGGTATATAGAGTAAGAGTAAGAGAGGGGGGGTGCCGACGAACGAGTAGCATGGATAATGGTTCGATTTAAATTCACTTGGCCCGCCTTTCAAGAGTTTGCTCCTCTCGAGTCTATATATTATCTGCTGCTTCTGCAGCGCGTCTCTTTCGACGACGATCCTATCCATCGCCGTCGACCCATTCGTCGCACCAGAGATGAGGGATCTTTAATTCAAAAAAAAGAAGAAAAAAGACGCGCTACTCGTCCTACTGCAGTGCGCTTCTCTCTCTCGCGCTCTCTCTCTCTCTCTCTCTCTCTCTCTCTCTCTCTCTCTCTCTCTCTCTCTCTCTCTCTCTCTCTCTCTCTCTCTCTCTCTCTCTCTCTCTCTCTCTTTCTCTCTGCAGGTGCAGCGATTTGAGCGGTCACCAGCTAGCCGGCTAAGTCTTATCAAGATCCTGAGAAGGCGGGATCGGAATTAAGATAAAAAGAGAGGAGAGAGAGAGAGAGAAAGATATTTCCGAGATGGAGTCGAGGTAATACATACCGATGAAAAAAATGCATTTTCATTATATCTTCGAGCGCGAGAGAGGGAGAACGAGATTAGCCGTTTTTTGACTTCTTCTACGGTACAGATCCGCGGCTTACAGTTATTGAATTGCGGCAATCGAATCGCTTCTCGTAGCTACATATATATATGACATATATTTTCAAAATCAGGACTCTTAGCGGCTCGCTGATTGATCGGAATGCAGCAGCAATTCAAATAATCCTAGGGAGCATCCGCTGAGAGCGGTATATCATCGGAATACCGAGGGAAATTCCTTGATCGAATTGGTATTTCATCGTAGCTACAACAGAGCCGTTTCTTATTTTATTATTATTATATGCTGCTTGGTATCTGCATAGGCAAAAAATGAAACACTTCATCGGAGCCGTGGGAATTACCCCGATCCAATTATTTTCGATACAACAGCTGACAGTTCGGCGAAGAAACTACTGATGTAATAAAATCTCGCCAGCGGAATTCGGTCGAGCGAGTTAACGTTGTTTTCTACAGCCGAAACAATTCGAATCATCCCGGCCATAAATTAGTAGCAAGCAATTATGGTAGCCCAGTTGGAAAAACTATGCACATCAAGCTACCAACGCTGGCATCAATATAATAGTCCCCGATTCATCGCAGATCTGATATCGTCCATACGAATACTCTCCCGAGTCAGCTTGAGGCACAGATAAAGTGGCGCTCGCTCGCCAAATTTTAGCTGACTCGGTTAAAGGGCCGCGACGATAAGCATCACACGTGCTACACTCCCGGGGAAAAATATCTCGCGAGCAGCAACAACAGCTGCTTCTCCTCCCTCTCGCTCGGTATAATTAACAAGGCTACACTGCTCGCGAGCTTGCAGCGAATGGAGAGAGAGAGAGAGAATAGTGGCAGCAGTCTACACACGATAGCGTATCTGGCTCCTCTCCGTGGCCCATTTCGCCTTAATTGTAATATGGACAGGGTGGAGCTAAGTTTGTCCGAAGCACGGAACCTTATCGGATAACTATTAATAGCGCGAGCGAGTAGGTACACACACATACGTTACATAGACCCGCAGTTGTGTGTTGTTTCGAGGCGGTCGCAAGAGAGAGATTTGGATCGATTGAATGTTTACAAAATCCAACTATACTGTGTTCCTGCGAGTATACAGCTATACAGTGTGTGCACCAGAGCTCTCTCTCTCTCTCTCTCTCTCTCTCTCTCTCTCTCTCTCGAGCAAGCTCGTGTCCCGCTATAGAGTGTGTCGAACGAGCTTTTGTAATATCGTTTCTGTGCTTTATCTAGCGCATAGCATCCTGTGCCATCCTCTTTTTATTCACTCGATCGTGGTTCGACTGAACCATCCTCATAAATTTTCGTTTACTTCCTACGGAAGTGTGTATACATACATTTTTTTCCGACTAAAAGGTACGTAAAAACACGAATTATCTCGAAAAACGGATAAACCTACTTCGGTATATACGTA
Organism: Muscidifurax raptorellus; assembly: GCA_020010945.3. Taxonomy (NCBI): domain Eukaryota; kingdom Metazoa; phylum Arthropoda; class Insecta; order Hymenoptera; family Pteromalidae; genus Muscidifurax; species Muscidifurax raptorellus. The sequence goes on from CM052080.1 coordinate 1,674,558, forward strand.
TATAAGTAGACGGTAAAGCTTTTATCGTTTACCGTCTCTCGACTCTGTTCTAGCTTGGCTGGTGCTCAAGAGCACACGCGGACAGCAAAGCCAGAGCAACCGCACGACCGAAGAAGAGAAAATAGAATGACTTTTAGACCTGAAAATTAAGTATTTTCGAGCTCACGTGTTAGAGAGAGAGAGAGAGAGAGAGAGACGCGAGATCAGGCTTCGCTCAATTATCAATCTCCTTATCTCTTCCTCCGGAAAGTATTGTTTATTAATTCAAAGTATAGTTATATAATCGAAGACTTGGATTTTTTTTTCGTAAATTGAATCAGCAAAGGTCAACCGACGTAATTTTCCTGTAACACCCGATGCCCTCCATTTACATCCCAATCTCAAAGTTGCGTAATTCATGTAAATGAATACGACCAACAAGATTACGTCCAAAGTTTATACACATGCACGCAAAACTTTGCTCCGCAAACATGCAACCGGCGCAGAGAGCAGCTTCGATAACTGACTTCCTCTGAAAAGCCACATCAAACGTTATATTATGATGTAGGTACACACAGCGCAGCTTTTGTAGCAGCAAAACTGCCGCGTTAACGACAATGCTATCGCCGCACATTATGCGTGGGATGAACGAAACGCGCGAAAATAATGGAATATCGAAATTGCGCGCGCGACTCCGGTCGACACTACTGCTCGACAATCGCGATTCATCAACGGTTCGTTAATTAATTACGCCGATAAGGTTAGCGCTATACAAATTAATTAACAGAGCACCGCGGCGAGATTATCGAGCCAGCCATCCCCAGCCGTCTCTTTTTGCCCGTATTATAATATGTAATGTACAATACATAAACGCGAAGGAGCGGAAGCGAAGCGGGAGAGAAAAAATAGCCGCTCGGTCAAAAGCACAGTATATATATATATATATATATATATATATATATAGAGAGAGAGAGAGAGAGAGCCGTTCTAGAATAAAGAACACAAAAATCAAGCCGCACGCGACAACGATATTTCAAGTCGTCGCCTTATCGTTGCGCTGATACAAGACGAGATAGGTGCTCTTGGTGGTAAGGCGAAAAAGTTAGTTAACAAGAAGCAGAAAGCCTATCCGTGAGCATCGCGCATTCCGCGACCTTTGCTACTCCCTCTCTCACAATAATGTATATGATGAATATGCTCTCGCGGTGTATTTAATCGTTAGGAGATAAAATTGACTAATATGAAGAGCGAGGTGTAATTTTTCAAGAATTTTATCTTCTTTGAGTCTGGATTTCGCTTCGAGAATTATTTCGGAGAGATGCACCTTCGATATTTTTAGCGGTATTTAATTTACATAAAATGTAATGATAGCTTTTGAAAAAAAAACTTTGTGTTTTTGAAAAATATTTTTAAAAAATATTGAAATGCAGTAAATACTTTCGATCGAGTTAAACAGCAGTCGGTCTACTTCTCGTTTCCGTCATTATCGTTTCTGTCCCATCAGCAATTTTGTGCTCCAAATCGGAGGAGACTCATGCTCTTTTTATTCTCTGTCCGTATAGCGACCATTTCGCCCTTTCCTACTGACATTTCATGACAATAATTGCCGAGAGAAAGTGAACTTTACGTTTATTTAAATGTCTCTAAGGTCAATCGTAAGATCGATATAGATTAAATTCTGGATATGAAATTTTTTAAACTTTCACACGTGAAGCGCGATGTTAGAAATTTGTATTCCGTACGCCTGAGAGCAAATCCGATCACTTACCAATACATTGGGGACCTTTCAAGACTTATACGCAAGGCAATTTTTTGCACTTTTCAGCGCTCTTTTATTTCGAGCAAGAATTCAAAGGCTCGAAAAGTCGGAAAATTGCGAAAAATGTTCACGTTGGTGGGATCCTTCATAAAAGTAAAATTGCGCACTATTTAAAAAGATATTGAATACCGCAAAGATGAACAGCAATTATAAGTGATGAGATATATCACGTATGTACGTATACAACTTTTACCTTTTCTGAAATATGCGCAAGGTCCGAGAATTAAGCGGCGCTCCATTTTTACGTATTTAACTCTGCTAAATGCGGGTGGCATATTATAAGTGCAATTATTATCTATATACATATATACAGCAAAGGCACGCGAATTTTATCAAGGCACTTAGCACGTCTTGTTTGAAATTCAACGCAGCGCGTCGGGGCCAAGCTCCAGCTGAAACGCTCGGGCAAAAACTTCCTCTCTCTCAGCTAGATTGATTGGCGCGAGCAAAACCTTCCCGCCGCGGCCGCTAAATATAGCGCTAAATAATTATCGCGCTCGTTATACGGTAAAAATTATCGCGGCTTCGCCTCGTCTCTCGCGCGCGCGAATTATAATACGACGGCAAATCGCCAGGCACGAAGAAGCATATAATAAAGGGCCGCAATTAAAATCAATTTGCATACACTCGCGCGCGCGCGCGCGCGATCCTATCTTACCCTCTCGGATGCACGAGGGCTGAATTTATCATCGTTCACGACTCCTTCTTTCTCTTGTATACGGATACTGTGTAGTAGCTGCTTCTTCCGCTTCCGCGTGCAGGATCCCATCAGCTGCAGAGTGTACACACGTATGCATGCGCATCACGACGCGAGGCGAGGATTTCGCGAATCGTGGAATTCCTCCGACTTATCCGATATGTATTGTACCGTTTATTAGCTTTACGCGGTAAATATTATGCGGAGATTAATGCGCCCTTTCGTTCGATCCGATAAAATTAACGCTTTTTTGTGCTTGGTTTCCGCGACCAAACATATCTTACGCGAAAATTACGCGTCGATAACAATCTACTCCGATAAATTATATGCGGATTGAACGAGGAATTATTTTTTTTATTATGCGAAATATTCCAATGAATAAGGAGTCGCTCTGTACATATATATATACCTATGCATATTATTCGAGATTGGGGGTATAGACTTACATTCGCCTTGTGGACAATTGGGAATTCGAGGCGGAATAGCTGTGCCTTATGCGCAATTGGGAATTCGAATCACATGCTTCGGGTATGATTGGAAATTTGTCGAACACTTACGCGGATATAACACTGCTCAGAGAGCGAGAGAGAGAGAGAGAGAGAGAGAGAGAGAGAGAGAGAGAGAGAGATCTTGCTCTATATATAGTCTAACTTCGAGGGATCGATCGCCGAGAAAATTACGTTGATTGGAGCAATAAAACAAAGAGCGGAGGTTAAATCGAACAATAAATTTTTCCTGTCATTTTGAAAATGACGCATGCGATTTAGAATGAGGTGAACGTATTTTGAAGAAGATTTGGCCGAAACGAATCCAAAGTCCCTGATTGACGAAGAAGGCAAAAAACTTTATCCTCATATTTATCAGTGTTTCGCCTTTTATCATCAGACGCGAGAGCTGTCAATTTGAAACATTACCCATATATTATATAGGATAATACACATGAAAAAGCTTTATTATTAAATAAATGGCAAGCTTTGAATTGCAAAGTAAGTATAAATGAGTAAAAATTTACTGTTGCAGATCATGAACATTAAATAGTCGTAGTTATATATGGTAAGTTGTTTTTCGCGCATAGCCGATGCGAAATAAGAAGTTGCGGTACTAAACAAAGATTTACGTCCACTCGTTTCGCAAAGCGTTGGTAACTGGTGGTGTTACGTGTTAAAACTCTTCTATCTTTTCCGAAAGTGTACTGGCGTATAGGTCAGTTCAAATGTAACGGGCTTGCTTTTTGTAAACCAAAAATCTCGTATGATCAGCCGCCGTATAAAAAAATTACTATATATACATACCCCTCATAAATTTGAATTAGATCGTCTAATCGTCGCAAAAGCGAGTACTTTTCATTGCAAAACTTTGCAGCGTAGATCTATCCACAATTACGCACGATATATACTATTCCTTATCCGAAATCGCGCGCTGACCGTAAGAATGCATTCGGTCTCTATAATCCTCTCTACAGAGCTACTGCTGCGCAATCTATAAGGATTCATCGCACCGGTGTTTATATACACGAGAACAATTCGACCTATGACTGCTGCAGGCCGCGCGTAAAATAAGCACTCGAACAATAACGCTATATATCTTGCGCTGGTTGCAGCCGTTATAACGCGGATTACTCGTCGCGAAAATTCCTCCCTCGACCGAAACAATTGCCGGCTCCGGTTTTATCAGGCGTCTTCCAGACGTCGCATTATCGCAACTTCTCTCCCCACAGCAGCGCCGGCCTCTTGGGAGGAAAGAGGAGTCGAGGGACTTTTTTTTTCTCTCCGATGCCGCAATGAGAAAATCACCTGCATGCCGCCTGTTCGACAAGGGCACGCGTGCGTAATCTTGATGCGCTACTGCTCGGGGTAGGTATAATGTGCGACCGGGGGAAGGTTGTAAGTAAGTATACTCGACGGAGATTATCGAAAAATTTCGTGCGCGCGTGTTTCGCACGGATTTATACAAATTTCTATGTGTGTGTGTGTATGTGTGTGGGTGTGTAATATAATGGCAGAACTCAAGGCTGGTAGAAAAGTCGAAGGAAAATTGGTGCCACTGCGCGCGATAAGACTGGCGTTGCACGAGGATGATGATGGCCCTCAGGTGTGTTATATGCTTTAAGAGAAGTTTAAAGACTGCGTGCTGTTCCGCGATTTTCTGCTTTTTACGGATCGATAAATATTCTCCATAGAGGTTTGTGTCATTGTATTTCTGGGAATGGAAAAATATTGGCTTTGTTCGATTTTCGCAGGCGACGAAAATTCAAATACACACGCACACACACAGACGCATCTTGCCGTGTAAAATACAATGAAGCCACTGTTTTAGAAAATCATATACGTTACAGAGTACGGGAAAAAGGATATTACAGACTGCAATATACAGCGAGGAGAAAAAAAGTAATAAAAAAGCGCAGAGTTGTAAAACGTTAATGCACCGCGAGCTGCACTCTCTGTTCTCGTTTTTCTCTCTTTTTATCGACGCTGAAACAGAAATTATAAAGTATCACACAATATACTCGCTCACTCATCGATATATATTTTATAAGCACGAGCAATCCCCGCGAGCCGAAGAAATATAAAATGTGCTTTATCCCCCCCCCCCCCGGTCCACAATATAATACGAAGCTCGCATTATAGCGCGTAAATCATTAAAAGCTTTTGCGATCACAAAATTTTCTCTTTTTCCGGCGGTATATAATGCGCCGATTGCGCAAAGCGCGCGCGGAAAATCGAATAAAGAAAATCGATAAAAATCTCCGCAACAAGTCATAGCTTTTTCCTTCTGACTATCCCTCTCGCCTTTTATTTTTATTTCAAACCTCGACATTGGAAAATTGTAACTTCCCAGCAACTCGATATCGCGGGTCCAGCGCTGATTTTCTCGTTGCGGAAACGCACCAGCAGCAACGGAGAAAAAAATTCCCTTTGCTGCGGTGGCGATTCTATTACCCGATACATATGTGCGTCGCTCGAGAGAAATAAAAAAAAAACCAGAAACTATATTGCATTTACAAAGAATGCATATAGCTCTCTTGATGGCTGCACACGTGCGAGAGTTTCAAATTGCAACGCCCATCAGCTCTCTCTCTCTCTCTCTCTCTCTCTCATCTTGCAGAAAAATAAATTCCCAAGAAGGAGGACGATGCAGATCGGAGAAAACAATCCTGCGACATTAAAGTGCGTATGTGTGGAAGATGCGCGCAGGAAACTGGATACACACACACATATATATATATATACAGAATATACACGGGCCGGAAACGAGAGCTGTCCGGTGTAGGACACAATGGATTTCCTTACTCGTCGAAACGCTTCTTTTTGCTTCAACTCGCTTGTAGTCTAGTCCGACAACTGCGGAGATGGACGACGAGGATTTATGGAAAATGGAGGAGAGAGAAAGAGCGCGAGATAGAATTCAAAGGGCTATGGGAAATGAAACAAGGGACGCGGACGAGATGCGTGATTTGATAAAAATACGTCTCATGCGCGCGCGGCGCGCTCCGCTGCTTGATGAAAGGGAATTGTTTCTCTTGTAATCGGATTTCGCGAGCGACCTCGACGATATGGCTCTCTATATATCTGCGTATACACACAGAGCTATGTCCATGTTTCCAATCGAGCGAACCCGTTGCGCGCCGGGGATGTAAGAAACGATCGAGGAAAAAAACAGTCTCGCGTAAAACGGGCAGATTGACGAGAACCGCGAGAAAGAAAGGGAGAGAGAGAGAGAGAGAGAGAGAGAGAGAGAGAGAGAGATAAAAGGGACTCGCCAAGGGTCAAGTTATACGATACACTAATATATCGGCCACCTGCGGTTATATACCTCGTTTGTATTTACGAGCTCAATCTCACACCCGCTCAATAGCGAATTCTCGCCAAAGGTATAAAAGTTTATCAAACAATCTCGTCTCGCGCTGCGTTCGCGCGAAGCAGAGGTATGCGATCTATAACACTCGCGCACACAAAGGGGATGTATATAGGTGCGTCAGGTCGTTCGATGTCGCAAACGAGGTCCCGTCCTATTGTCTTCGCGCGAGGCGGCAACCTGGGAAGGCGGGAAAATGTGTGCAAGGCCGTAGCCGGAATTGCCAAATCTGACCAACTTGCCCTCGCGCGGGTGCGCGTCTATTTACCCTCTTTTATAGACGTCCTACATACGCGAGCTGCATCTCTCACAGAAAGCGAGAGAGAGAGAGTGTGTTATACACATCAAAATCGCCTGCTGCACGTCCGCGCCTCGCGGAAACGAAATGAGGAAAATAGTATATATATATATATATATATGCGTCTAAATAAGTTTCCAACTTCTTTTTCGCCTCTCCTTCGAAAGAGGCAGGCGTCTTTGAAGGGGATTTCTCAGGAGAGGAAAACGAATTTCAATATTTCAATGCAATCAATGTGTACTGCTACTGACTTTATCAACCGCTAATCCGCTGAACACGATATTCACTCGTGTGTGTATACTTATAGACCGAAGGGGAACTTTTTTCGCTCTACGTATACCTATACATTTATATAAGTATCCAACCGCAGGAATTAATTGACTTTCGTTTCGCTGTTTCGAGTACACACACACAGACAAATTCGGGGAGGCTTTTTTATCGCGGATCTCCCATTCCGGCGCTTTGTGTTGTACGTGTAGACTTTAATTGATTTACGAGCCAGCCGCTAAATTGATCGCAATTGAACGCAGTACTGCACGCGCGAGACTCCAAACGATTTATTATTTATAAATCGAGTTAACGCTGTAAAACCCGTATAGCCCAACTACATACAGATATACATATACATATATAGCACTACCGTGTTTACTGGAAATTCCTTCTTGATGAACCGGCAATTATCGCGTCGAAGGAATTTTCTTTTTATTCGATTTCGTTTATATACTCGTATGCTGAATGACGTTATCGCGCGAGAGCGATGACGACTCTCGCAGGTGAAATTTCGATGTATTGCAACTCTGTATAAAACATGTAGTATTTCCTGGAATCGAGTCACGGGCATCATTATATGTAACTAATATCGAGTGTTTTTATCGGTTGCCTAGAACTGAGAGCGGAAAAGGAAAACAATATTTAGCGTTCCGTTCGTTTGTACGGAAGGTCATAATGCGAGTATATAGAACGTATAGTTTATGGGCTTCTTCCCGAAAATCACATAACCTCATCTAGCGAAGCCGATACTCATAAGGGCGTGATTCACCAGGTGCGAAAGTTATCGGGTCGTCCTTATTATCCGCTGTTTGAATTCGATTAATTTTCGGTCCGTCGACGCGTGATTATAGATGTATCCGACTCTGGTATATGTGCTCGCGGCGGTAACGGGAAAAATCGTCAGCTAGTAACGTAAACCAGCAGCAGGACATGATTAAAAACAAACACGGTTGTCAGAAGTAATTGAGACTCACCAAAAATGATCATCGGCGTATTGGCGCGCTGCACCGGCAGGTCTAACTAGAAAACCGTCACATGAATTATCATCGTCCAACTGCATCGGGAGCATACATCGGTTGAGGCTTCTATACTCTGACACACACACTGCTGGCCTGTCCACTTTATCATTTTTTTTCGCATTTGCCTATCTTCGACTGTCCTTCACATTTCGCTCTTTCGCCATGTGTCAACTGGCGCAACGACGCTTCGGAAAAATTACAAAACGCGCAAGTATCGGAACGACACTGAGAGTCAACCCCTTGTCGTCGAAAGGGACGCATGAGACACTGATGTTTTATAGGAGATGTACGCGGTCTTTTCGTAAAAAGTGGCGGCTTCTCGGTGTCACGTGATACGTGCGACTGCCACTGGTTGGAACATTATAGCGCGAATGAGTGCAAAGCTGGAAAGGAAATTTCTTTATCCGCGAAAGTGCGAGTATGGACTTGTGCGATTTGTCGTTGATGGAGTGGACGAAGGCGGCGCTAGGTGTCGACGAAGATCAGCTGTGAATCAAGTATGCTGGTACGTATGCGTTCGCACTTAGCGGCGATGAACAAGGTAGGTTTCTGCGTTCCTGCTGTAGGTGGCGCCAGTGTTTAATAAGCGGGATTTCGTAACTCGTATGAATTAGTTCAACAGGTTCATTAAAACATACTTAAGAGTAGAGTGTTGTGAATAAGTGATTAGTTTATACTTGAATAGTTGCGAAACGCATCCAATTGGATACTTGTCGAGATTGGCCTGACAACTCCAGTAAATCAACGAGCCTATATAGCTTTTGGTCTTATAAAAATTTATCAACGAAGTAGAAGCTTCTATTTAAAAAAAAAATGTCTCTCAGCTGTTTTGATTTTCGCATGTTGGTTTGTTTTGATTGGTTATTAAGCATGCTACTCTAAATTTAGGTCAACGGGCGTGACTGTTTTCGATTCTAATTTTCTATTTTGACGTACGACACAAACAATTTACACTTCAAAATTTAGACGGTCGTGCCTAAACATCTTATCGGTGTATGAATACGTAATTGATAGTTAAAATCGTTAACATATACTCGGATACTATTGATCGTGCGCTTCATTTTAAAATGAAAACGTTTTCGTGATATTCAAATGAGAGGTCCGCGCTGATTTTCAATGGCCGGAAGAATATATTTGAATGCTAATCGAAATTTCAAATCCCTGATGCGTTTCACAATTTGGATAGAAAAACAACGAGCGAAGATTTGCGTTGTAGACGTTGGAATTCGCTAAACATGTTTTTGCCAATAGTACACGAGTGATAAAAACATTGTCGCGCTTATCGACGAGAGTCAAAAAAAAAATCCGCGAATGTTTCTCAATACACCGTTTGCCAATACTAAAATTAATCAGTTATCGCGCGTATAGTTGTTATCGTTGGCGACGTGATGCATAGTTAATAATAGGAAAATATAGTAATCAAGTGCGGGTTCAAAGCAGTTAAAAAAAATGAATATACGGATTTAAAAATCGAAAAAAATGTGTTTATATTAAAAAATTTCGTAGTATAAATATATGCTCATGAACATATGTATATACAGAACAAATAAAACATGTACAACATTATATATTCTTTCACATATGTGTATATAGGTATAAATGCACTCGAAGTCTTCGTATTCATCACATATACTTATATACGTGTGCGGCGGATGGTTCAAGGCTGCGTTTTTATCTTTTTTCCTTCTCGCAACGCTGATTCACAGTGAGTTAATTGCCTATTCGTCGTCGCAGAGCTAGTAGCTCCCTTTCACCGCCGCGTAGCGCTCACACAATATATATATATCAGCAGCCTCGCCTAGTACTTGGCCTGTAAGACGACGTGCTCAGCACCCTTGAGTTTGAAAAGTCACGCGTCGAGGCTCTTCTTGAGGTTCTCGGCGAGCTTGTCGAGGAACTCGAAGGTGTTGAGGTAGTCGCTCCTCTTGACCTCGTCGGCCTTCTTGATGCAGAGCGCCAGGTCCTTGGTCATGAAGCCGGACTCGATGGTGTTGACGCAGACCTTCTCCAGGGTCTCGGCGAACTTCTTGAGCGGCTCGTTGTTGTCGAGTTTGGCTCGGTGCAGGAGACCCTGGGTCCAGGCGAAGATCGAGGCGATGGGGTTGGTCGAGGTCTCCTTGCCCTGCTGGTGCATGCGGTAGTGGCGGGTGACGGTACCGTGGGCTGCCTCGGCCTCGACGGTCTTGCCGTCGGGGCAGGTGAGCACCGAGGTCATGAGGCCGAGCGATCCGTAGCCCTGGGCTACGGTGTCCGACTGCACGTCGCCGTCGTAGTTCTTGCAGGCCCAGACGTAGCCGCCGTTCGACTTCATGCAGTAGGCGACCATGTCGTCGATGAGCCTGTGCTCGTACCAGATGTTCAGCGCCTCGAACTGCGACTGGTAATCCTTCTCGTAGATCTCCTGGAAGATGTTCTTGAAGCGGCCGTCGTACTGCTTGAGGATGGTGTTCTTGGTGGAGAGGTAGAGCGGGTACTTCCTGGCGAGGGCGTACTTGAACGAGCTGTGGGCGAAGGCGCGAATGCTCTCGTCGGTGTTGAACTGAGCCTGGGCGATACCGGCGCCCTTGAACTCGTGGACGGTGTGCTGGATCTTCTCGCCGGACGAGCTGGTCCAGCTGATCTCGAGCTTGCCGGCACCCGGGACGACGAAGTCCACAGCCTTGTACTGGTCGGCGTGGGCGTGACGACCGATGATGATGGGCTTCTCCCAGCCGGGCACCAGCCGGGGAATGTTCTTGCAGATGATGGCCTCGCGGAACACGGTGCCTCCGAGGATGTTACGGATGGTGCCGTTGGGCGACTTCCACATCTTCTTCAGCTTGAACTCCTCGACGCGCTTCTCGTCGGGAGTGATGGTCGCGCACTTGACGCCGACGTTGTACTTCTTGATGGCCTCGGCGCACTCGATGGTGACCTTGTCGTCGGTGGCGTCGCGATTCTCCATGCCAAGGTCGTAGGTGTGCAGCTCGATGTCCAGGTACGGGAAGATCAGCTTCTGCTTGATCAGGTCCCAGATTATCCTGGTCATCTCGTCGCCGAGGACGTCGACCACGGGTCCAACCTACGTAGTTAACATCCATTAACATTCAACAATTATTTATTTATGTATAAATTAATACATTGGGTTATTGCTTGCGACGCTGAGCAATAATTTGTGTATATACCTAAGTGTAAGACCGATGCAGGTACGTACAAAAGTTATCTCTAAATGACATTGAAACGAATTTTAAATTCTCCAAAAAACCTACAATTAGAAGCATCATCATCGAATTCAATGTCTAATCAGAGCGATTTGCATTCATCGCAACATCAGCAGATCTCAAATTGGCGCAATAAACTGATTGACGCTCCCATTTCTTGAAGCTAGATAACGCCCCTGAGTACACGCACACACAGTCGCATCAATTTCTATTCTCTGGCCTGTCGTAAGAAAAGTATAGAAGGAAAGCTCGCGTATACGTATACACGTATAGATAAAACGAATGGCGCGATCGCGGTTCTTGCAAATCATGCTGCTGAATTTCAATTAGCTATATACAGAGAGATATACATATATATATATATATATATATATATATATATATATATATATATATAGGGATAACACAGGTATGCCGGCGCGACGCGTCCGGTCACGTAAGCCGGCCGAATAAAATATCGAACGATGCATATATGAGCTCCACAAGTCTTATACGTGTATATATACATCCCTTCTCCTTTGACACGGAGTCAATGAACCTTTGATATACATATAAGCAAAAGTAAAAGACATGAAATCCTCGAAAATACAGTATACGTGGTACACCACTGCGACCTCAATCTTCGAAGAGTCGAAAGTCCCGAGAAGCATCTCGCTGTACAGCACACATTGCTGGCAAGATTGCGTGCCAATATTTGCAAGCTCTCGCGTTCTAATAGATACCCTCGCCTATGGCATTTAAATCGGTCGAATGTTATCGTAAAAGTCACATAATCATGACACTTATCATATTAAAGCAGCGTTACAACAGGATGCGGAGACAGACAATTAAAGTATTCGCGGATGTTTCAGCAAGTAGACACCAGCTATATGCAAAAATAGCGAAAATAGATAAATGTATTTACCTTGATTTTTGCAGCCATGGTAGCAGAAGACGCGCTAAAGCACCTAACGTCTAGGAAAGTGGGAGCGGCCGATTGGCAAAGAGAAGTTTCTTCGGCGAAGTTGAGACGTCCCGACGAGAAGAACGACGAAGCGACAATGGCACTTCGAGCTGGCAAGTGTAGCCGAGCGAGACCAGCAAAGCCAGACCGACAGCAGAACTGGAGGGGACCGGCCATAGCGACGAGTAGTTGGCACCTATATATATTTATATATATATATATATATATATATACACGACGTCGCAGAGGGAGATGTGCACACAAATACAAGTATACTACAGTCTGTGTGCAATATGCGTAATGTAACGGCGCACACTTGAACTTTCCAACCTCTCTTCCTTCCGCGCGCTTCTCCTCTTCTTCTTTTTTCTCCTGTTATTACTGGCGAAAATCTCACGACGGTGTGCAATGTGCGATACGTGGCACACTGATTCGAGATCACGGGACACTACCAAATACACTCGGCACTGCGTCGATGATAGAAATGGGCAGAGAGACCGATGGATCTTGCTTGCGACCGTCCTCTTTTCCCCCCGTTTCTCATATGTACATACATACACTCGCGGTATTACTGCGTACACAGAGCAGGAGATTCTTGTATGAGAAAGAGAGCGGGATGTTATCTCGCCGAGAACTTTGTTTATGTGCTCATCGCTTGACGATGATTGATACGAAAATGTGAAGCTTTATCTTCGGTACATACGAGAAAGTCTCTATTACTTGCTGGGCCTTGGGTTTTAAACTGTCCTCGCGCATATTTGGAGATAAGCCGGGGCCGGTCCACCGATTCATCGAGATAGGCGTCCTCTACTGTGGAATTTATTTTCTGTTTTTTTTTTTATCGGAAAAGTATTTGCAATAATTCGAAAAGAGCTGAATCTTTAAACACTTTAATAATATATGAAATCATTAAACAAAAGTAACAATGACGGTACATATTTATAAATACATTTTTTGTTTTCTTAGATAATCTTTTTCTGTTTTTATAAAAGTCGCACAGTTTTTGATTCGGTAAGTTTAGTAGTTACTCTCGTCTCTCCTTTTTTCCAGCAAACAACACGTAAACCTCACGAATTTCATCAGAGTTTCTATCTAAGTTCGCATCGATTAGACAGCTGAAGTAAACAGAACTATATGGATATTTTGAAAATAATACTCTGCTGCACTTAATCTTTGCGTGTGGTATTAACGCTTGATAAAATTTATTCCTTCTTTTCCACTGTCAATTTTTTTAGATGTTAGAAAATCCATTACGTTACTGAAAATGGCTTTGAATAAACTTTAAATAGACAATATTTTCATTTACGATGTGTTCTTTTTTTTTGCTCGAGGAAGTACTTTTTACAATTGATTTAATTATTACAAAAGTAAAAAATAATTGTGGCATTGTTTAAGAAATATAACGACTACGTGTCTGATGTTGAGAATCAATTAGAATTGGCCAAATTATCGCATAAAATTTCTTATACAAAAAATTTAATCAAAAAACTATTTTACAATGTCCTATACTATATTTACTGAATGCATCGATATTGTGAGTCAATTAAATTGCGGCCAGCAAAAGGAATGAACAAGGATGGTCAAAAGTACATTTGTCAAGATTCGAATAATTGAAATCCATTACAATAATCAATTTTACTGAGTGTTTTTTTTTCATTCTTAAACTTATGATAACGCTTCATGAAGACCTGGGTTATTAAGATCCAAACCCGGTAGTTTCTGAAAAAAAAAACACTATTATGCAAAAATTATAAACTGATTAAAGTATTGTTTTTTTACACTTACATGTTTGTACAAATCCCTTTTGATAGGATTAGGCGACGTACGTGTAGACTTTTCTGTTAACGAAACAACGTGTTAAATGGAATAAAATCAAATTTAGAAATTATATTTTGTTTCAATAATCAATGTACTAACCTATCTTCCGGCGTACGGGCTAAATATTCTCGTTCAATTAAATTTTCTAAGCGCTTTTTAATAATAACTGGTGAAGGTAAAAATCTCGCTCGTAGCTGATCTGTTACTTCGGTTACGAGTATGTTGTGCTGAAAAAAAATTATTTCGTTAAGAATAAACGGAGCACGAGAAAAATACTTTAAAGCTAGAACACTTACTGCCATTCGTTTACGAGCTTTCATTATACGAACTATGGCAGCCTCTATTTCGTGTTTTCTGTCTTCATCAACTTTACTTCTTGTTTCTTTCCGCTCAGGTTCGCATTCACCTTTTGCTGCGACAGTCTGAATTTTTACTCTGAAAAATTAAAGTCGTAAAGTAGTTATACACTACTAATAGTAATACATGTATAATTTTGCAAAAAGGAATAAAAAATTCTACCTATGAAGTTTGCTGCTAAAATTGTCATTTACACAGAAAGAATGCGACGGTTCAATTTCTTTTGTTCGAGGATATTTCAACAACACTCGTTGTGTTGCTTTACCCATGGCCAAGGATTGTAGTGCCCTTATTAGATCCCTCTCAGGAATATCGGTTTCGCTTTGTATTTCTTCGTATGTTAATTTTTCTCTGTTGTTAAACAGCATAAGAACGCACATTTGATACGTAGAAACTTGAATGATGTGTTTTCGGGTGGTGATTGTTCCACTGCTACGCTGACCGTTACCGTTATTACCGAACCCTGGTGAAGTTGATGAACATTCTGGCATATTTTCTTCTCTTCGAGGCCCATAGAAAGTGGCATTTAAATCAGCTGAACCTATAAACAAAATTTTTTAATTAGTAATATTTCACAGTTGTAATAAATCATTTGGGGTGTTAATGTGAGCCTTTGGCGTACCTAATTGTGGTTGTAATGTTAATTGACGGCCACTGTGTTTACCCAGATAAAAACGACGAAAGGTATCGAAGGCATCACGAGGTGCAGAAGGCATACTGCACTTAGGAGTTGCAGCTTGAGTGGGCCAAAATCCAGTTGTTAAAACTCGTACACTCAAATCCACACCACTCAGAGTTATCTGCGAATAAAGCAACTAGAAATTTGTATTATTTTCATTAGAGGGTAAGAATAAAAAAATGGAAAATTTACTCACTCCATTAGTTAGCGTATGTTCTTTGAACTCTTCCATTATTGTATTACTAACGGTTATGTCTTTGAACATGCCTTCTAATTTCGATGTAAACTGGCAGCCACATTCAGTCTAAACAAACAGAAATTAATAAATTATTTAATATGATTGTATTTATACTATTGACTTATTTTGCATGCAGTTCCGGAACGCAATTCAAGCGAAGGTCGAAATTTTAGGACACGTGTCTTTATTACTCGTGTCTTATTTTATATGGCATGTTAAGCCCAAGGAATCTTTGACAGGATCGGGACTCGGTGTTCTCATAGCAAGCAGGATATTTAGGTCGACGTTGAAAGCTCCTTGACTCTGTATATTTAAAGACACGAGTGGCCAAAATCACTCTATTGAGAATTATTTCCTTGTAGTATGTGTCAAGCTCACCTTCAATTTAGATATCATGTTCTTCTCACTATCATCAGACACAGATTTGTTCAGCAAAAGTCGCTTAGCCAAATGTTGTTTATAATAACGTTCGAACACATCTTTTTCCTGAAGGAATCTAAACAAGACCATTGTTTTATCCAAAATGCCTTCGATTTCTTGCTCTGTCATCTTTAAAAAAATAATTTAATTCTTAACACTTTTGTTATACAAAAAGTTGTTGAATAGAGCATGATACAAAACTTACGCCTTTAAGACCTTTCTTTAACTTGTCATCAATGAACAAAGAGAGGTATTCAGGGCTCTTCGTATTTAAATTTAAAAAGTATTCAAAGTCTGACGCAATCATTTGCTTAAACTGTTTGTCATTGTTGAACGAAATGTGAAGAAAGTGTTCAAAACGGTCCTTTAAGTCCAATAAACTTTGCACAAATTGAACTGCATTAGTACTAGATTCTTGTTCTTCTTGAACTAACGCGCGTCCTCGTTCTCTTAAATACTGTGATACACAGCCACAGACAGTATCCAAGCCATCAGAAACTCGAGAGAATAATTTATACATGCACCCAAGATCCTGAGTCTTCAAATTTTGAAGCATGTGAACAACACCACTGTTTTCCATCTATGAAATAAAATATTAAAATCAGATATACAAGGTCGCCGAAAATAATTAAGACCACGATGCTTTGACATACTTCGACTATTGTTTTCATATTTTTCTTGATTAACTCTTCTTCAACAACTTCAACTATACGAGGTTCTGTAGATTCATCCAAATAGTGCTTTGCCCTTTCTGATTCTTCTGTGATTCTGGCTTCAACTTGTTTTATGTATACGGATGCACTATTTTCTTCTAAAAATTTCTGAGATTCCATCTTATCACAAAAGAATAAAAGTTAGTAATATTGTAAAACAATCTGCAAAAATGTTGGCAATTCATGATTGTTTAAAAAATACCTTGTAAAATTCTATGCTTTGTTGTAGAAAAGGCCGCTCAAAGTCTTCTTCGTACACTTGTCGATTTTTTATACCTAACAGCATTAACATTTGACATGCATTTTTTATCGCAATGCGGTCAACAATATCACCGTTTCTTTCACGAGCAATCATTGTTAATAAAGTGTCTCGCAAATGATCTCTTATACATCCATATCTAACGACCTATCGAGATTTAAGATTATGATTAAAATATATATATATATATTTCAGCACTTGTCAATAAAAACAACGTAATAACTCACCTGATCACGAAATATGATTAAACCCAAATTAAATACATTGTCCACATTATTTTGCTGTACATAAACTCTATCCATGTACATGAGGATATCTCTAATCATCACCATAGAAGTTTGATGATCATTCCATGCTTGATTTAACGTTTGTAGAAAATTGTTGTACAGAGACTCCAGCACATCATTGCGCACTTTATTCACTAAATGCTGTGTAATGACTTCCTTTAATCCAGTGTACAGCCTCTCCCCGTACTTGTGGAGAACCATTGTGTATGCATTGCGGTAGAGTTCTTCAAAACTCAGACTGGAGTTATTCTTCTTTTGTATCTCTTGGATGGCATTTTTCAAAAGAGCCCATATATTTTCTACGTATCTCTCATCCATAGACGTCTGTAAACAAACATACACATAAATTCAAACAGAAAAACAAATTACACTTGTGTAACCATGCTCACAAGTCTCTCTGTGATCATGAAAGAGTGAGATATTTGGTTATTGGACTTCCTCGAGGTTAAACTGTTACAGCACAAGCTTCTACAATTATTTCTTGTGGAGTCTGTAAACTGAGTGTGGTGCATGGTGATTTTTTTTACTATCGAAAGAAGGATCAGCAGTGTATATGGTGCACTTAAACTTTTTGACAGTTAACTCCAGCACTAAACACTTTGAACTGTCGGTAGAACCTACAGATCATTTTAATTTAGTTTCCAAACTTTTCTGACTAAATTGATACGATTAACAATGTTGAAAACCCAGTGCCATGACAGAATATCACATTTCAGACTTGCAATTTAACAAGAAATACTAACCAAATTTTTTTGTGTTTTCTTTTTCGTATAAAATTTGAATATCAAGAATTTGACATTTTGTTGTGCAGTCTCCAAGGAGATCTGAAATGGCAAATGGAATCTTCATAACCTAAAATTGATCTAACAAGAGGTGCACAGACAATGTTTGCAAATAAAGTGACATCATCACCATCCATAGTAACTCCTCCACTTGCATTTTTATTGTCTACTAGAATAAACACCACAAAGGAGAAGCTAGCCTGAGCCATAACAGATTTATTCTTGTCGTAGAACAAGAAAACCTCTCAAAAATCTTTATTAAAAATCTTTATAAAAAAAAAAACATGTTCGACTCACAGGAAATGCCCTAATGCGCATCTTGCTCTCCTTTTTGGGCAGAGCACTCTTCATTTTGGGGATTTGTTGTTGACTCGGAGTGTACTACTTTTCTGCCGTTAGGCAATGAGTTCCTTTATCCACAACTCGCACATTGACAACAGCACTAGGGAGCAGGTCCTGGAGCGATGCCCAACAATATCTCAGCTGGAGCTATCCTCACCAATTGGGAATGTATCTCAGAAAATCTGGGGAAAACAAAACAGAGGGGAGGACTAAGTAATAAACACAATGATCGATCTCTTTGTTCGTTGACACCTCTCTTCACCCGCGTCACGACCCGCACTTTCATCGAATCGCGAAAACACACGGACGAACGGCGTGAAAGTTACACTCTTAAGCTTACGGCTTCATCAGACAAAAAAGTGAGAAAAGGAAACCGATGGTAGGCTAGAAAGAGAGAGCGAGCAGTGTGCGCGTGAGGAAAGGGTTACGCAGAGGAAGGACAGTACCAGCAGCCAGGAAGTCACATCACATCAGATCAGGTCTGTCCGCACGACGAGAGAAAAAAGAACGGTCAATCCGTCGGTGTTACTCCGATGTGAGAGAGACGCGCAGCCTGCTATCTCTTGCTCTCCCCCGCTCTATCTCTCTCTCTCTCTCTCTCTCCGTCTCTCTCCCTCTCTCTCTCTCTCTCTCTCTCTTGCTCTCTCTCTTGCTCTCTCTCTTGCTCTCGGCCTCTCGGCCACTATGTAGGACTTATAATGTATGTGTACATGTATATGTATACATATATAGTAGATATCAGAATAAGTACACAGAGAAGAATCCCCGACGTGTCGCGGCGCAGCGACAACGGCGTCAAACCAAACAAACAAAATTTTATGTAAAATAGGACACCTCTCACTAAGTGCAGCTTCTCCTCTCCACGAACGCTTTGCTGGGTCGTAATGGTCTCTGTCCAGCCAGCAGCAGCTACACCAGAACAACGGACCCGTGGACACGAGAGAGTAGAGATCACAGTGCGTGGTATGTTATAATGTGTACTAGACTCTCCCTCAGGGAAAATTCCTGTCTGACTCGCAGCTATGCTTTGCGACACTACCGTTTTCTCTCTAAGGGCACTTCATGGAGCGATGGCGGTGATAGGTCCCTTGCGACATGATTGCTGCAGGTTAACTCTTGTCGTCGTAGATCTGTCGATTTTTGCAAGTTATACAGGATATTTCCAGAGGACAAGTACACAGTATACTGTTTATACGACACGGCTGCGCTTGGTGCGCTCGTGTCCACCAGTGGCAGCACAGGCAACAGTACCTATATAGCAGCTATCTACTGCTAGAGTTATAGTACCACAAGCTTCACGTCAGTGAAGTCACTTCACGCCAGTGGCAGCACAGGCAACAGTACCTATATAGCAGCTATCTACTGCTAGAGTTATAGTACCACAAGCTTCACGATAGGCTACATTATTATTATTATATGCTGAGCTCTCAAAACCTATACTATACTATAGTAGTATATAGGTATACTATACTACTTACTATATATATGTATATAATTACTACAGATTACAGATATACATCACATTTGAAATTTCGATGATGAGCTTTGCAGCTATGACCTTGATGGAAACCTCATCGTTTTAAAATCTTTAATAAATGAAATTTACAATATGTGGGCAAAATTAATAATCGGAATTTTATTGAAGAAAATCCGATATGTATAGATAAAATAATAATATGCCGATGCCTCGGTGATGGACAACGCGATATTTTACGGATTCATAATTTAGCGCACTTTTGAGCTCGACCAACCATAACTTTGAGATTCACACCAGCGATCTTTCGATTGGCCGTTTCAGTGACATCGCTGTTCTACGCGCGAAGCACAAATCAGTCACACTGAGCCTATGATATCTATCAGAGAAAAGCTTTGTAATGCGTGTTGCTCATTTTCGTTGTTTTTCAAATATGAAAGGTATTGTTTGTTTGAATAGACGCCAAATTAAATTTAATATATTTTTAAAAAACTGCTGCTATTGAAAAGAAAAACAAAATTGGTTGCTCCTTATTCATATAGCTTATATGTGTATAATCGATCCTTATACTTGACGAACAGAGAACAAGGCCTTATTTTTTCAAAAGGTAAACCGAGTCAAAAATTTTGGCGCAACGCGTGACCATCACATTTTGTAAATAAAATATGATGACTTTTTATTTATTAAGATCAATTTTCGCGTGGTTCTTGAAAATAAAAAATGAAATCATTTATACAAAACAATTTATTATATAAATATTTATAAGCAGCATGCTCTAATATAAATTTCGGACTCTAACATAAATTTCAACTTATAAATTTCGGATAACTTTCAATCTACCAATAAACTTTCATTTCTAGATAAAGAATTATGTACATTTATATTTCTAGTTTTGTGGCTTTTGAATATTTAAAAATAAGTTTGGGTTTAAATAATATGGACTTATTGATGCTTCATTTCGCAGCTGATTTTCACTTAAAAAAGGAGTCGTAGTTGAAACTAATTAGAGGACCAAATTTTTGGTTTTGATCTACACTAATCTAGGTCAAGGATAAACGTGCAGAATTAAAATACGTATAGATGTTCCAAAATTAACTAAATATGGCATAATTCTCAAATTGCATTATTTCGCGAAGAACATTTTTTTATCTAAATGCTATTTTATTAGAAATGTTTCATTAAAATCTTTAACATACAATGCCGGTACATGAGTGTATTTACATATATTTACACTTATACTTGCCATCGAGGCATTATCACGCTCTTCGATAAAATATGCAATTGCAAACTAAAATCACTTTATCATAAGGTGAGCGTCGATGGTATGTACAATGGATATGGTTAAGCACGCGGTTAACAACTGCTACAACTCGTCGTGTTGCTGTTCGCTGATGATGCTTCGCAGCTTCTCGAGCAATTCCTGATGATGTAAGTTTAAGTTGTCACCGTCGTCGTTTATTTTGGGCGAATCGCGATACCTGCTCAACATCTTCTGTATTTCTGATAACAGCACTCCTTTTTTATTTGCGAATTCGTCTTTACATATAGCACTTAAAGTTATCATACTCTCATAGATGACCTCGTGAAAATCGTCAATGTCAGAATTTATCCTCAAACTCCTAATCATTAAATCGACTAAATTTTGACAATAACTGTGCATCAAAAGTTTTTGTTCGAAATTTGTTAAATCGTACTCCTTTGTTCTTGTAAGTCTCTGATGCTCGTCCTGAATTTCTTTGAGGTTTTGTCTTTCGATAGTTAAATCATTAATCAAATTTAATACTCTAGTCTGAACTGGAGACTGTCCATCAATTAAAATCTTTCCAAATACTTCCAAACCACCGTTATTAACGAGGGCTTTTTGGGCAGCAGGAAAATGCCTCACAAGAGCTCCAAGAGCAAACAAACACCGCGATTTCACTTCAACTTTGTTGTGAACAGTCAGCATATGCAATAGTTTTTGAACAAAGTCACTCTCCAGTGCTTTAAGTTGAACTTTTGGATTAGACTGAACTGCTGCACCTAGCAATTTCAATGCTTCTGCTTTTACTTCCCAATTAGTTGAGTTTAGAGCTGGAGAGATGATTTTTGCCATTCTGAAAAGAAAGTATTCCTTGATCAAAATTAACTGGACTTATCTATTTATAGATAAATAAGAAAATAGCCTACCCTCCCATATCTGTAAATAATTGTGCATTGTCTATTTGATGAATAAGGTATTCCAAATTGTTAAGTATTTCTAGTATATCTTCAACTTTATTGGTATCTGTGCTCTCTGCAGTCATAGAACCTTTATAAGACTCAAATTGACTAAACAAACTAGTAAGTACTTCAGAGTCCGTAGATATATTCATGTTTAATGCCTCCAGCTCTTCCTTCAGTTCAGAGTAACTTCTAAATTTTTTTCTTCTCTCTGATTGAGGTTCATCAACATTCTAAACAATGTTCATTATTATTAGAATATTAATAACAGTTATATTATGTTATTTTTATCATTGAATCAATTCTGGTCCCACCTTTGTCTGCAATAGAGCATCAGATTCATCCGACTTCATTTTTTTCAACATAGCTTTCAACTCTTCAAAAGGAATTTTTGTCTGTTCAGTTGGTTCGTTCTTCTTCTCTAAATTGCTTTCCTCATCTGTCAGAGACTTTTCTGGATGTAGTGTTAGGGAATTTTCTTGCAACGTGCTGATACTGTCCTCTGATTTATCATCGGATTCATCTTCATCCATCAATTTGGCTTCAGTGACTCCAGTTTGTAAATTGTGCCTTATGTGAAGACCGGCTGGTATAGGAGTTCCTATGGAAAATGTAAAAAAGAAATAAATTATCATGAAAGACATGGAAAAAAAATATCGAAAAAAACGTTCAAAATTAAAGAAATGATGACAGAAAATGTAAGGTTTATTCAGTCTTTATTCTAAATTTCAGTACTATAAACTACTTATATCTTACAAAAATTAGAGCAAAATAAGACGTTGCCAAACGCAATCTGTCAAAGCACAAAAGACTGACGTGGTCTTCCGAACCGCTTTTTCATTATATGTACATACATATATCGTTCTCTCTCCAAGTATCACCGAATACAAGTGGTTTCTCAAAATCTCCCAAACTCCGAAAAAAACTTACCCTTTTTCACCGTCTGCCACTCCTTGGTCGGCACGAAGACACTATCGTTCTTATTCTTGGCCCCGTCAGCGGCGAAAACCGCTACGAGTCCGCAGACTGCCAGCACGAAAATTGCGAAAATGAAGCGCATGTCGTCGGTTCTGCAGTTGGTCCACGTTGGTGATGCGCCTGGCGCGCTTTTCTGAGAGAAACACCGAGCACTAATTGACTGCGAAGCTTCGGGATTTTCACTGTGAGTAGCCGCTTTCAACTTTCCTCTTAATTCGAAAGTGAATTACGTGTCCCTTTGGAGTATTTACATCGTGTATATAGTCGTTGCGCTACCGCAGCTCCGCATATAGGTATTCTCCCTCTCGTGCAGCGGACGAGGTATATGTACAAAGTCAGCTGACGCGCATGCGCAATAGGCGATTTTTGTCCAATCGCGTTGCGCCGCGACGTTGCCGTTTTTGCTACTAGCACGTGTTCTGATTTCGGAGCTCTATTCGTCATTGATGTGCATACACTTTTGTTTATCGCGTGCGAGCTTGCGGTCAGCGCTGTCTAATATTATGCATAACATGGATAATTAGGTTCGGGTTGAGAGATTTAAATGGATTTGCACAGCTAGTGCAAATTCGTCGCTACATTTGGTTGTTAATTATATATAAATAAGACAATTAGAGAGGAAGAAAGTCGGGGGAAAATAGGGATGTTTGTGTAAATCTAGAACTGTCTTACAAAAAGATATCTGATGAACAGTTTTCAAAAATTTCCAAACAAACTATACATTTAGTAGCTGACCTTCAAGCCTAGCAGTAATTACTCTTACTCCTAGTAATAATTTGAACCACAGAAAAAAGATCGTTTTATTTAAATTAGCGAACACCAACGTGTCAGCTCCAATGTTTAGAACAAAAGAGTTAAACTGCAGAACACAAGCTTAAGTATTCTAGCGCAAACTTTTTCATCAACCGACGTTTGGCAACCCTGTTGCGCATGCGTACTCGCCGAAATTTTTGCGCGCTTCGTATATACCTAGCTATTATGTGCTTGTACTACAGTCTACACTACTACCGTACTATCGGTACTATATACCTATACATAAGTGCTATACTTAATTTAATACAGTATCTCGCTGTAGTCGCGAGATTGGTGTGTGACACGACATTGTAGGTGGCTGTTATGTGCGGGTATTACGCGTTGCGTTACACCAGAATGTCCAAGAGGACGAGGCGAGAATCTTAATATAATGTAGGTTACCCTGCTGGTGGGTACTACTTATTATAGAATCTAACTGTCGCGCGAGCGTCTTTTCTCTACACGCGCAAGATCACACAAGGTATATACTACTTATAAACTACGAGTGTCCGGAGAGTCTTGGAAGACAAAGGTGACTCTGTTATATTGTGATATCCGATATCCTTGGTCCTCGATGAATCAACGACTTCGGGAGTATAATAGATGAGCCTGCAGGACAACTTGTTCGCCGAGGACGCGGAGGAGGACTTGCAGCTCTTCCTCAAGAGCGAGCAGCGTAGGAGGTGAGTTTTTTAGCGTTTTACGCTGTTGTCTTGTAAAGGGACTCTTTGGTAAGTAGTGGATAGGAATGCCGAGATGGGCTGCTGCAAGATAGAACAGGCCTAACGTAACATAACCTTATAGCTATGCGTAGGGCTTGTTGTTTAAGCTACTGATGATACGGTCACGTAGCAGTGCGTACGTGCTTTCGCAATTATTTTTTTCGCTGCTCTCGCGCGGATGTGTGTGTGTGTGTCGATTTGTCATGCCGGCGCTTCATTTTCATTTAATTTATTTTTAGAGTCTGGGACCAAGTATGTAAAAAGGTCGCTTTGAATGCTTGGGTTATTTTTGAGTTTTATGGCATTTCCTATATACATTCTTATGTGCGGTATAAAAACTTCGCTTGACAAACTAGTTGTTTGATAAATTTTTTTTCTAAAAGGCAGTATTGATTGGCAAAGAAATCGTAAAAATAGCTTCAATGTTCCTGGTTATTTCAGTCTGCTAAATATACGAAAATCGCGGAGAGTTTTTTTTCTTTAAGAATACACCGCACATCGATGGCTCTCCAGTTTACAACAAGTATAAACAAACAACGACTAAGTATAACTGAGATTATAATCGCAAGAAATTAACCCGCTTACCGCGAAACTAAATCTCCTAAAAATATATCCAAACCACAATTACACTCTACTGTTGATCAAGGGACATTAAAAACCATTTAACAGTGTAAACAATAGCTTGACAATTCGCCAACGCAGTAGTTTCACGCATCATCAAAAGGAGACTCATCGGAACTTGTCATTTATCTCGCGCGCGGGCGAACTCTTTCACCACATTTTCTTCGCGGTGCAGTGCAAATTTAGCGAAGCGTAAAAATGGAATTATAGAGCTCAGAACACGGTTGGGGGACTGCCGAATAGTCGTTTTTAGTAAACCGGGTAACATTGTGAATCGGCTAATTTATAGGTATAGTTCAACCATAAAACCCGTATAGTATCGATCGACCCATTCTGCATAAGCGAAAAAAGCTACACTTGCACAAGACAAGCTTCGCGTATAATAAACACACACAAACAGATCGGAGACAAAGCGGGAGCAGCAACAGCGGGGATCGTCGAAAGAGAAAGTGCCGGTGTTATGTAAAAGTTATACTTGAGTCCGAATCTGCAGTACAACCGCGTGCCGCGACTGGTGTAGGTACGTTGCATTCACCTTCCGAAGGCCGTCGCGCCTCTGGCATATCCAGTATTATACACACATCAGTGCTCTCTCGACACTTGCCAGTGGATACACTTATTCGAGTGCGATCGATTATCGTACAGCCGCATGGAGATCGAGTGCGATTGATTTTTTTCTCGTTACATACCTATAACAGCGCATCGCGCGAATGTACACTTTCTTCGAGGAAGTGCAAAGCTGACGCTCTGAAATGAGGAAGTTTTCGTTGTTAGGCTTGGGCCGCTGCTCTGCTAGTGCGAAGTTTGTTGCTGTGAGCGTTGAGTGCATCGTTTCAAAGTGATTGAGATATACGTAAGATTATTATTATTATTGTTATTGTTGTTATTAAGAAAAAAAAGGTTTGCGTTTTTTTTTTGGTTATTTGACGTTTCGAACGTGTACGTACATATATGACCACCTGTTGAACGCGATGATCGTAAAATGAAACGGCTTGTTATGATTTGTGATGAATTCGTGCGCTATCACTTTCTGCATACGTAAAAAAGCTCGTAATGAACTTGACTCTCGCGAATGTCACTGGTATATCGATCTCTCTCTCTCTTTACCTGCTTTCGGTTTTCCAGCGAACTCAAAAATATAGAACCCAGCGTACCGCTTATAAAACATACAGGTTGTAGTAATCTTTTGGTATGCGAATTATGAGTAAACTTACATAAGTAGAAAGCTTCATTGAAACCGAAAGTATTCCAGAGCAACACGCCGCCGTGATTATTTTGCAATAAAATAGTTTTCTGACGTCGACTGCGATATCGTGTCTTTGCAGAGTACTCCTTTTCCCGCCGGTCAACAATTACAGACGGTTTCTCATCCACCAACTGGTCCAGGACAACTTTGGCGATTTGCTGCAGACGTTCTCCATCGGCCAGGGCTACGCCAGGAGAACCGTCGTCTGCTACAAGTCCGATTTCATAGGGTACATTATCAATTTCCACTAATTCTGATGAGCTTTCTCAAATGGTTTTCCACGTTTCTGTGCGTCGGCATAGATGTTTCTATTGTATACTTTCTTATACGCGCAGGCCACCGCAAGTCAATGGTGTTTCGTCGCAGACGACGAACAACATCACCGGCAAATCTTCGGACAGTATGGGAATCGAGAGTCAGTGCACGCCTACTGCCTCGCCCAAACACAACGCCGCTAACAAAATCAGACAGGGTAAATATTGCTAAATAATTGCTCAAATAATTCTCATCGTTGCAGCAATGCTGCTGCCGCTGCGGCTCGGTTATTGAGAGATGAATATCATTTTTAGTAAAGTCCACACCTGCCTACGAAATCTACCGGCCGCCAGCGGCGAGAAGAGCGAGGCTCGAAAAATCCCCCGCAGGTCCAGCACCAACTGAACAAATGCAAATGTCTGCGGACGCTTCTGCGAGGTAAATAATACATCGCGTACGAGCAATGCCGTTTAAATTTGTCTATAAACAAACGACTATACTAATCGATCTATACATCTTCAGGGCAAATCGCCAGAAACGACCGGATCGAGCGGTATACGTTCCTCGTCACAGACGCGGGACTCTTGACGTCGACGCTTCTGTACAGGATCCTCCTACTCCAACGAAACCATCCAGAGAGTCGTCTCGTACGACTCCCAAACCTACACCAATTGAGAAAATGCAGACTGAACCAGAACCGTCGCTGCCCAAGGAGATGCTGCCACCAGCGACTCCAGCTCCGGAAGCCGTAATCGAAACAATGGACCAAACGGTTCCGAAGGAGACGCCGCCGACGAACGATCTCACAGACGAGAGAATGGAGGAAGACGTCGTCGAGAAGTCGGAAGCATCTTCCGAACCGGTTTCTCCCCCGGAAGTGTTGAAGGAGGAAGCGAAGCCCGACATCGCAGAATCACCCGTTTGCCTTGACCAATCAGACGAGCGAGATCGGAGAAAATCCGTCGAGGTTGCGCGCGAGCCCGTAAACGAAAGCGCTCAGCAACGCGACGAGGCGATACGCAACAAGCGCAACGATTGCGAAACCGTTAAGAAGACCTTGGTCTCGCCGGTGCTTATAATTTCGACGAAAGAGGAGGAAAAGGAGACGAAAAAATCGCCGGTCCCGGTTGTACCGGTCGTTGCAATGAAGCCACCCGAAAAGAAGATCAAAAAGGTCGAGAGGCCGAAGAGCAAGCCTGCTCCGCCACCCGCAGCACCCGTGAAAATCAATCGAGACGAGGCGGACTGGGACAGCTTGTTCGACGACAACGGAGACTGCCTTGACCCTACGCTAATCGAGGAGGTGAGCCTGGATATACGTGCGATTTATATAATGAGGAATCTGTTAAATCTATAATAAGTGTAACGTTATTCTGTTCTCACAATCGATTTATTACTGTTTCATAGTTATCGTCTGCAGTGGGCGAAGTAGTTATCGAGAAACCAAAAAGCAAATCTTTTACGCGACCCGTCGAGATATCGAACGACGAGTACGGTCACGTCCTGGAGATTTACAACTTTCCATCCGAATTTAAATCGAGTGATTTAGTCGCCGTGTTTAGTCCCTTCAAGAGTAATGGCTTTGAACTGAAGTGGGTGGATGATACACATTGCCTTGGAGTATTTAGCAGCCCTCTAGTTGGTAAGGATGCAGTTTTCACTGTGACGTAAAAATAATTTTTTTTTATTGTTGAAATAGCTAAAACTGGTTTTTACAAATTATAAGGAATGTCAGCTTGTTCTTGAGTTATTGATCGTGAATATATTGTTGAAAATATTACGTGCTCGAATGTTGATATTTGTAATCAGTTTATTTATCGAAAAATATTAAAAACGTATGATTAGGTTACTCAATGAATCAGCATAGATCGCATTCGTGCATATTCCGCTACTTTCTAACTTTCTAGTACCCCGCTACCGGTTAGGATTATGTAATGCTATCCTTATAACATTTTTTTTTATACGAGTTATGTGCTCAGAACAGGTTCAGTGCCATGCCATTAGAAATACTTGATAATCTATTTTTTTACTACGTTGCTTTTTGTTTTTTCAGCTGCTGAGGTTTTAGCTTCAGATCACCCATTTGTTAAAACAAGACCCTTGAGCGAAGCTACTGCTTTGAGTAGAACAAAAGCTCGACGAAGTTCTGAATTTCTTCAGCCTTATAGAACTCGTCCGGAGACTTGTGCTGCGCTTGCAAGGCGTTTGGTGACAAAATCACTCGGAGTGACTCTTGCAACTGCAAGACAGGAACGAGAACAAGAAAAAATACTATTGCGGGAAGCCAAAGGTAATCTATTAAAACAAACGTGTTGTTTCTAGTTATTTATTTTTTTATTATATAATATACCTTAGCTATTATTAGTAAATTAAATTTATTTATGTAAATGCGTATTTTCAGAAAAAAAGAGGCTAGCTAACAAACAACGTGAAGACGTTTGGGAGGGCATTATTGCAGAAAAGACAACGACGTAGGTTCTTTTTTTTACATAAAGTTTATAGACTATACACCGATGCCGAATTGCATTGTAGTTTAACGCAACTGTAAGTGCCTTGTACTGAAAGGGTTCAGAAACATTATTAATCAAGTAGTATGATTCCCACGAATCATTTTGATTTTCGTTTTTCATTTTTGAGACTATGAAGAGTATGAAAATGTATTCTTACACTGCAATGGTACACATAAAAGTTTTTCTAAAAGTAACGTTAAAACTTTTATTGCGAAGAACTTTTATTAGTTTATTATTTAGTTTTTAAAATATTAATTCTTTTCTTTTTTATTCTTTATTTTCACTGTCGAAAAAATCGGCCCAATCATACAATCGACTTTTTGCAATTTTTCTCGTTATTATTCACAGTAGGTGTAACAGGCTCAATTGATAAATTACTAAATTATTAGGAATCTATTTTACTCTAACAAGATATTAATTCTAATAATTAGGAATGATGACGGGGTAATCGTTATTTTTAAGTTTCATATTTAGGAGATTGGTCAGTATGTCTCCAATTACTTAGACAAATATTTTTACTATTTTTATCGATAACTCTTAAATTCATTTTATCTCGCGCATTTGAGACATGTAATTTCACTAGAAAATTCATAGAAAAACCATTCATCATGACCATCTAGACAATAAAAAGTGATTTTGAATTACGAGTATCAATCCACCCTCGTATATACTGTTATTGAACATTGATAGATTAACTGCAATTTGTGATTCGGAATATTATTCAATGAAAAAACTGTTAAGTCTGAAGTTATTTAACGGGTTATGTTAACGGCAAGTGATTTTTTACGCACAACCTTACGGATGATATAGAAACAAAGACTCATAAAAGTTTATGACAATTAATTATCATTGTACAAGAAGCGTATTTTTGTAAACTATCGTCGTTAATATTCGAATTGTAAGTAAATAGAATTGTGCAACGCATGACCTAGTCATTATGTCAGAAGTGTGTTACCTATATTTGATGTTACTTCATCATGTATCCAAGGGAAAAGTTTTGGTCAAAAATGTAATAAAAATATTTTATAAAACGTAATAAGTAGTTTTATTGCAAATCCAGTTATGAAGATATAAGTATTTATCATTTCTGTAAGAATACGCACGTATCTACAAAAAATTAAAATTCAAAATTATTATTCATATCATACATACTTATTGTAAAAGCTCTGTATGGCAGTGAGGATCGATCAGCAAATGGTATGGTTTTATAAGCAGATGTTAATATGACAATTTTCGATATCATTCAATTACCATTTCCCGCCCTTTTTCTTTTTCTTCTGTTGAACTTTCCGTTGCTGCTGTCGAGGCCCAGATGTCTCGGCAGCTGGGCTTTGACGAGGATTAGGAGATGGTTTTGTGTTTGCCATCTTTGTAATATCGCTGAGAATTCAATCATTCAAATTAAAATTTAGAATATTTAATTTTGAGTCTATAAAATAAGTATCTTACAATTGATCACTGGCTCCTGCTGCAGCTCCTTGAGTTCCCTTCATAGCAGCATCGCGATTTCTTCTATCTCTCTTCTTCCTAAATCCACTACGTTCGTGCCTAGGTAACCACCTTTCTGGATCTGGCTGAGAATTAGGATCATAATTTTTCGGAAGTTTACCCTTACGCTTCCTCTTTTTACGCTTCTTATCGAGAGCTTCCGGTTTACTGTTGAAAACATGTGAGGACGAACTTATTAAATAATTGCAACGAAACAAAAATAACAATTAAAAATTACATACCCAGGTGAAGGTTCAACTTTTTTCTTAACGACTTTCATACCAATAACCCAGTTACTACTTTCAAGTGCATCAACATCGGTCGATTCTGCCAAATCGTGCAGGGTCGGTAATCTCTTCGACAAACTTTGTGCCTTCGCAGGATCGAATTGAGCATATGCAACGATCAATTGAGCCAAGGTTTTTGTATCAGAAGGTGAGGCAGCCAAAAGTTCTTCTAAGCTAGCCGCAGCAACAGCAACTTCTCCCCCACGTAAATGAAAATCTGCTGCTTGACGCCACAGTTTACTAAGATTTCCTGTACTTTCCTAAGTTGCAAAATAAGTAGTTAATAATTGATGTTACGCCTTTTCTTATTTAAAAATTATAAAAAAATACCTTGTTCTTCTTATAATAATTTACAGCGTTTTTGAGAACGGCAGAGGCTTTGTCTCTGTTACCATTAGCCATATGGAGAGTGACAAGTGTACTGACTATTCCAGGTAGTGATTTTTCAGTTTCAGTCAAATTCTCCAATATTCTGATGGCTTCTTCTCTTTCATCATTGCTTAAAAGTAACTGCACACAAGCCAATTTAGTCGGGAGATAATGTTCTCCTTTCGCTTGTTTATCCAGCAGTGTTGCAGCTTCCTTTGCTTTTCCTTCTCTTGCTAATTGAACTGCCTGTACAGTAGTTGCTTCTATGGTCATGTCAGGATAGTCTTTAATAAATTTCTTGCACAAAGATTGGCATTGCTCTCCCTAGAAATTTCAAATAAAAATAAGCTCAATTCTGCTTCAAATTAATAAGTACTCCGTGATATTAGTACCTGGTTAGTGTACAGAGCTAACAAGCAGTGATTGTAAGCGATGCTCTTTCGCTGCTTAGAAGTCAGTTTGTGCTCCAGGCCATCTTGTGTTGCACTCTTCATTCTCTTTTTGCTGTCAAAGACGTTTTGGTCTTTATTTAGAGTAGCAACATTGTTACTTGCTACAGCAACCAGAGCAATATCATCGGGCCTCTTTTTGAGAGCTGCAGTATATAATGCTTGTGCCTCTTTCTCGCGTCCTTGTAGTTGATAACAATAACCAAGCTGAACTCTGATTATTCCAAGCTCATCCTCAATTTCTTCTTCAGTCATTCCATCTTCCTCCAGGGAATCGCGACACAATTTTTCAGCAGCTTTCAACTTCTTTTCAGCTTTAACCAAGTTGGACTTGTCACCGTTGCTAGTAGTTGCAATGAGTTGACAGGCAGCGTTGTAAGTTAATTCATAAGTATGTTCTCTCAGAGCAGGAACTTCTATTTTCTAGAAGATAATGTAATTTTTAATGACTAAACAAGATTTAGACAAGCATTTAATAAAACATACTAGCCACTTACCGAACCTTCCAGGGCCAAGTGAACGAGAACTGCAGCAAGGTTGGTTTCTCTCTCATCTTCATAATCATCATTAGAGTTCTTGATGATATCGCGGTAAACAGCAAAACATTCTTCATATTTCTCTAAACGATAAAGTATCTGAGCTTTGAGCTCTTTTACTTTTAGAGATGGATTCTGGATATTGTCAATAATTTTGAATGCATCTTGTACCTGATTCAAACGATAGAGGCAATATGCTTTCTCAAACTCCAATTTCCTGAAATAAATCGAATGCATTTGTTATTCCAAAACTTAAGAGCAGTTTCATAAAAAAAAAACATATCAAAATGACTTACGGCAGGAGTTTGGGAAATTTGTTAATAATTTGCAAGGCATCGTTAAACTTGGACAGCTGTATAAAGCTAACGACTTTGCAGTGCAGTGCAGCCTCATCATCTTGCGAAAGTCCAAGAACTAGAATTTAAAATTTTATTAACAAGTGCTCTTATATCCCTATTTCAAAATAACAGCTGCTATATAGAACGGCATTTGGGGTTATAGGTATTGATAAACTGCGTGAGGAGACTCACTTCTGTTTGCGGTTTTTAAGGCTCTTTCGTATTCTCCGTTTTGGCCCTCCTTGTAGAGCTCAGCGAAAAGGCTGTAGAGATTATTTTCCTTCGAAGCCATGGCTAAACTTTTATTTATTATTCACATTCACTGCCAACGGGCCATCTAAAAGTTTTCTCGACGGTTTCTAGCTTACAAAAATGTGTATGTAATTATATGTATATGAGCGCACGTGTAAATGTGTAATACGTGTGCATGCATATAGTGTAACATGCTCAAACCCACCAATAGATGGCGACACGTGCAACGGCGCCGAGCTAAAAGAAATTCAAATTATGTACAGTTCGCCGCAGCATCTTGTATATACAAAACGGGTAATTGTAATAATTGTTTTAAAAAATCAGCCACTTGGCGCGTATCGGAGTGTATCAATATTTACAAAATTCTAAAAATTTCTCCAATTACTATATGTATAATATTTATAAGTATACGATATATTTTGATTCTTGAATTACGGATTTTCGTAAAAATTTGCATTAACTCGATTCTAATCTATTCTCCGTTGTCTCATAACAACCGAGTTTCAGCATTGTCATACAAATCAGCATATAATGATAAAAATACGACACCGAGGAGTTAAACGCGTAATCAGCAGGAATAACGCAGTAGCCGACTCTAGAGCCCCGCGACCACTGACATATATGCAAATCTACAAATTTGCACGTGCAACTGGTCATCGGGTTTGTGCGACGACACGAGTGAACATTCGCAGACTTGGCCCGGTGCTCTACTGTGGCAGATTATCCTAATAGATAGACGGAGTGCCTGCATTCAGGCATGGATTATATCACGATCTATAATATTAAATAATATTCAATTGCATTGTAAATTGGGATCAGTTATAAATAAAATAACTCTGATAGTTCTCAAAAATATTTTATTTAACGTTTTTCGTTTAAATTTGTGCTATAAAAATAAACAACTTATTTTATTCGCTTTATTCACATTTTTGCTTTGCGTATAATATGTACTCTCTAAACATATACATTATACATCATACATTATCACGTCTATTTGCTTGTACGAGATATCTCACATTACACAAATATTAATTATATATAAGAAACCCTTTGAACATTCAACTTGAAATTTACAAGTCAACAGTGAGGTAGACTGTTTAGTACGTATACGATTACTCACCGCAAAAAATAAAGACATGCGATTTCACGTGTTCGCGTGTCGTCGATTGTGCTGCGAGATTAAGTAGGCAGATATATACAATCATTTTATAATAGCGTCCGAGATATAAAGATCAAAAATACATTCTGCTTTTAATTCGT
This sequence comes from Muscidifurax raptorellus, assembly GCA_020010945.3. Lineage (NCBI taxonomy): Eukaryota > Metazoa > Arthropoda > Insecta > Hymenoptera > Pteromalidae > Muscidifurax > Muscidifurax raptorellus. The sequence continues at coordinate 1,708,312 of CM052080.1, forward strand.
TACTTTTTGTAAGAATTTAAATACTTGAAATTTAATAAAAAAAAACATGCGCGCAGATAATTTGCGCATAAAAAAGTTCTGAAAGGAATACATATCTTTTTGGAGAATCAGAAATATGCCAGTCTTTTCGAAGAGTTACGTATATATAGTTTCCGTGCACACAAATACTATAGGTAACACACAATTTTACTCAAGTAACAAATCTAACAGTACAACATTTCGTCTACGACAGTTTATGCGAAATTATAAATAACCCGCTCATTGCAGAATTATATAATTGCTCACTCATCTTCGTGACGTTTGGCGTGTGAAATTTTTCTCTTAATTTTCTTTTTATCAACAAACTTTGGCGCTTGTACGCCAATATGGGAACCACGAATTTCCAACTGCTCCATGAAATTGTGATTTCGATTGCGTGGTGAATTCGGTTGAACAGAGTGCGATATCGGACTTAGGGAATTTCGACTACATCGCATTTGTATGCTATCCGCAGTCTTGTTTGGCCTAAAACGATCGATCAAAATCATCCACTTGAATTTTTTTAGAAGTTCTTAATAAGTAGAAGAAATGCCTTTACCTCTGTTTACTACTTGGCAGTCTGGAAGTGTCAATAGGAGTGAGCTTAACGTTTTTAGGATATATTGCTGGTAATAGAGACGTATTCCATGGCGCTTGAACACGGGGAACCAAGTGCGTTTTCCTTGTCGACGAGAATTTCCGCTTGGCATTGTCCAGCTTCGAGCCTGAGGAGGTCAATTAAAATGATAGGATTAGATATTGCTATTCTAGTAAAACTATAATTACGTACCTGAACGACCATTACAGGGCACATGATGGTCCTCTTTAAAAAATTGAATCGGAGTCGTGCGAAGAGTAGAAAAGCTCTCTCTCGCAGTCACGACAAACGGCACTGGACTCACGATAACCCTTTCGTTAAAAACCATACCGAGTTTGTTCCTTCCAGATTGCAGCTCTCGTTCTCTAACGTTAATCCTCGTATCCTTATCCTTAATGGCTGATGCATCGACACTGTCTATTTTGTAATGAAAATTATTGCTATTCAGTGGATTCTTGCCGGTACACGTAGGAGCCGGCGTGATTTTCAGGAACTCGTCAAAGTTATCGCTAAATCGATCTTCGGCCTCTCTTTCAGCCTGTATCTCCGCAAGCTCTTTGCATATGAATTCGACGATATGATCCAAAACTTGTTCTTTCGCCTGTCTCAAATTCGGCGTGGTATGACAGCTCAGCTCCTGTAACGTACATAAAACAATGAGAATAATAACGCTGAATCAACGTACAATACAACATTACTCACGCTCATTCGCATAGACAAGTGTTGATCGTAATTCACGGAGACATTAGCACTACCATTTCTCTGCGCGCTTCTCTCATCTCTAATCGGATGCGACGCCGAGGCGATGTGGCTGTTACCCCCAACAGCCACGACAGCAGGATTGTCGTAACCTGAGCCAACGATCCTGAGATGCGGCAGTTGACTGCGCCACTGCAGACACTCGTCGTAGAGCGACGTGCCGGGTGGAACCTGGGGATTCTCCTCGTCGTACAGCACCGACTCCAAAGCCCTCCACTGTTCCAGGACACGACGCGCGGGTACGTCGCCCACGTCCTCCGACCAGGAGCTCTGGTCCGTCTCCAGCTCCCAGCTGACCGACGAACGCATCCTCTTCTGTTGTTCTGCGCCGTTGCTGCTGAAGCCCGAGTTTTGTCTGATCGTCATCCTCGAACTCGAGTTACTGGAAAATACAATGTATATGCACGTGGCTGAATGAAATATGCACTGTATTGTAGAGATACGCCACAGACGCGCATGTAATGTCAATATATATACATACATATAGCTATATTGACAGACGCGGTTAAGTACATACATATATAGACATAGCCACTGCAGGCACGGCGTCAACGACACCGGACACAAACGCGTGTATGTATATACAATAAATATATAGGTATGAACTTATAAAGCCGCCGACATACATCAGCTATTACAGAAATATATCTAAAGTAGAGCACTCACCGCTGGTTTTTCGCCGTTTTCTTATGCATCGCATGCTTCTTCCATTCGTCGAAAAAGTGTAAGTATCCCCTTATATACGATTTCCTGCTGCTGTTGTATAATGCAATTCAGTTCAGCCGCTCCCGCTCGCGACAGTGTCTTCTACCTTATATATCGATTTTCCTCGACTGTCCTCCTCCGGGAGAACTTTAAACGACTGACTCATAATAATACGGATTACGTGCGATAAGCCTCAAAATATAAAAAGGTGGTCGCGAACATCCGGCAGTCAAAGTGGCTACTGAGAAGGAATATCAAACACCAGTATAGTCTCCGATACATAAGCATAGTCCAGTTGTGGAAAGCTATAGTATCTCGCACTCCGTCGAGCGTGCGCGCGAAAGCTAAAAAGCTTGATAATCAGCTGCGGCGGCTCCTATATAGGTATATAGCAGTCACCGCTACACAGGGTTAGATATATACCTATATAGGTAGTATAGAATGTAGCAGGTATATAGAGTATATAAGGCGACAAGGCCATCGGAAAGCCATCTCCGATCTCTCCGATCTCCGATTCTTTCTCCCCTTTTATTGCGCGCGGGGCGCGACGCGAGATACGCCACCTCCGCCCCGCTGCAGAGTGTCGACTATACTGACCTAACCCGCTGCGTGTGTTTTCTGCGGCTTCTAAGTAAGTATAGCTTTGCTTTGGATACGTTGGAAGCGCTGTAGGTATACCTATCCTATACTATACTATACCTATATAGGTATGCTAACTGCTCCCCACTCTCTCATGTCCTTGTTGTTATTCACGGCACGGCTGATTGTGTACAATATAGCGCAGCGACGTTGCCTCTGGCCACATCGCGCACGGTCGGTTTATCTTTGCGAGTACAACGCGAAAAATTAAAGCAGCGCACGCGAGAACGCGCTTGATTACATCGAGATTTCGTGCGAAAAGGAGCGTTATCGCGTTACCGTATTTTATTCAGATAAATGGCGCAGGAAGAAACCTTCGAACAGGTGAGAAGCGAACTTGAAAATAGCGTCTATACATATAACCTATAATTTCTCCTTCAACTTTGTTGTTGTTGTTGTTTTTTTCGATATGCATCGCGTTAATTATTTTTCTTACCTTTATTTAATTACAGTTCGAGGATGAGGAAAGCGAGATTCCGATCGGTGGTAGTTTGACCAGCGGCCGGAAAAGATTGTTCTCGAAGGAACTGAGATGCATGATGTACGGTTTCGGAGACGACCAGAACCCCTACACCGAGAGCGTCGACCTCCTGGAGGATCTTGTTATCGAGTACATTACGGAAATGACCCACCGGGCTATGGAGATTGGAAGAACCGGACGAGTGCAAGTGGAGGATATTGTATTCTTAGGTGAGACACTTGGTTCGATACGTAAATTTTCCATGATTTTATACTGCGACTGGATAATCTGAGTTTTTTCTTTTCTTTTTCAGTGAGGAAGGACGCGCGAAAATACGCCAGAGTTAAAGATCTCCTGACAATGAACGAAGAGCTGAAGAAAGCAAGAAAAGCTTTCGATGAAGTTAAATACGCAGGTAACGTCACTCAATAGTGTGCTTGTGTTGGTTATCAAATTTTTCGCATAACTGTATTTTTTTTATAAGTTTTTCTTATCTTATGTAATTATTATTATGTCATTATTTTTAAGTACCAAATTTGAAAAGAAAGCAATATATATATATATGTGCATGTTCCTTAATTATTTTATAAGCATGAATTAGTAGTTATTGTTTGCCTGATAGTTTTCCACATTCTAGCGATAATTTGTCATTACTTATTTTGTAAAGCGCTTCAAAAGTGTATTTAAGTGCAGTCTTATAAATTTATTTTATACAATATAAAGTTTGTTTATTTACAATATAAGTTTATGTTTTACAAGCAACTTTTTATTTACAACTACATTTTACCCATTGCTGTTTGTAAGTCAGCGGGTTTTTCAATGCATGCATGCATGGAGTCTATTTTGAGTTAAAAAAAAATAATGAATTAAACAATGTCGGAAATGGCTCGTTTTGCTGACAGAATAACGTCGTTCAGACCAACCCCTTGATATGACGACCCGCAGAGCACCAAAGGGATTTTATGCGAGGAGATATAGTTCTGAATGCGCTGCATTCTTTGACTATGACCAACAACATACTGTGGAATACAGTCCTTCAACACAGATACATCGCTCTCCACTGGATCTTGTTGTATGTTAAGTATATTTTTTATATGCTTAACTGCTGTGGATAAGAGTTGGTCATTTGTTACGCTGTTTCCAAAGTATTTGTCAAACCATGCGCCACCCATCATTACCGTTAGTACCTGCAAAATGATATTATTTTAGCACATTAGTATTATACATAAAACTTTAAGTATGTATTAAGCATACATATGTAAAATGAACTTTTTAAACTCAGAACAGATCTATTCTTTTTGTATCTTTATATTTTAATAAGAATATATGGTAATACAGCAAATCACGATATATACTTACTGTACTGTTATTATCATCAAAAACGCATGAATCAAAGATAACTCCTAGAATAGGCAAATTTTCAGAAGGTGGTACAAGAAATCCAAAACCTTCCAATTCTAAAACATCTCCAGCAAAGTGAAGATTTACTACAGCTACTGTGGCAAATGGTATTGCTTCTAACTCTCTTGACAATTGTGGATGTTGTCGTGTAAGCAACGGAGCAAGATTCTTGGCAGACAAACTTGAGATCACTCTGAGACAATTTTCAACTTTGCCATTAACAGATAATTCCACCTGATTTGGTTTGAATGTAATTTGTTCACAATTTGTTTCAGTTTTGAGAGAAACGTTAGACTTAGCACTTAGTGAATCTTTCAATGCTAATGGAAATTGTTCTAACCCCCCTTTAAGCCTCCAAACTACCCATTTCTCCATTTTAGACTTCGCAACTAAATTTGACTTGCTTGGATTTGCTTGATTGTTTTTGATATTTTTATTAGATTTCTTTTTTAATAATTGCAAAAAAAGACCCTTAGTCACTGAACCATGTTTCTGTTCCAATTCAAAGGCAGTTTTCAACAAAAATTTGACACTAATTTGCTTTGCATCTCCTGCACAAATTCCACAAATCATTGGACTGATTAAATAATCAGCTATGTCTTTACCCATTCTTCTTTCAACAAAACTATAAATACTTTCATCTTCCTTTATTTCCTTTGGAGCTCTCAAGTCATTCCAAACTACTGATGCCAAACGTCTGTTAAATGGTTCTTGAACTTTGAATAAACTGCCCAGTGAATGAGGCAATAGGTGCAATTGCTTGTTTACATAAATCATTCTGTATTTGGCAGATGGGTGAATAATGTTGATCGATGCAATTTTATCATTCAGATTGAGATTACTAATAAGTTCCAGAGTATTTTCTCCACCCACACCTTCGACTCTAATCGTGCGAGGACCTTTTTCGAATATAATTCCACTGGGTGTTGTTATGCTTTTTATCCATCCTCCTAAACGACTAGATGCTTCGTAGAGAACAATCGATCCTAATTTTGAGTGTTCAGCAGCGTAGTACGCCGCACTGAGGCCCGATATTCCTCCTCCTAAAATAGCTGTCATTTTTAATAAAAGTTCAATTCAGAACATTTACAAAATATTCAAAATTTCCCTGAGATCCCGGTATGCAATTCTAACCTCGTCAACGATCACACAAGTACATACACGTCGTAGCTCGTGTTAGTTATTTTTATTTGTAATTATTGATTATCGGCTTATCTGGTTAAGCAACGCATCGATGCAGGCGACGGTTATACAATTTGTATATAATACGGTTTAATCCACAAGGGCAAAAGGTGTAAGCTTGCGAAGCTCAGAGATGGGCACTTCCAACTTTCTACATTTTAACCTAGCATAACCTGCGCGCTCAGTTAGTAGCAGTAGATAATATTATTAATATATCCACGATCATCGCAGGTAGGTATATATAGGTATTAGGCTTCATACTTACCTCTTAGTCACGAAAAGAAAAAAAGCAGACAACTTGACAGTTGACAGAAAAGATAAAAAAAATAAAAGTGTGCGTAAATGTGAACGTTTCGTGCTGTTCTTTTAGGATACAATTTCAAAACTTTATATTCTATGACTGAGGATACTTCTAAGAAGGTAAATAATATCTTATGTTTGAAGCGAAATGTTTAAGAAAACTAGCTCTTTTTAGTCCTGAATAAAAAATATCGAAATTTTAGAGTTTAATATACTAAAACATAAAAATCAATATTACCAAATGCTTTGTAAAGCTTAATATTTTAATTGATGATTTTTGCAGATTGTTGAAAGAATATTTGACTGCCTACTATTTAAACTTGCAATTAAATGATTCTGATCTCAAAAAAAAAACAAAAAAAGAAAAGAGTAATATTGAAAAACATACTGTACTATTGATAGAACAAGGTTAAGTTGAGCTTTAGAATATGATTTAAACATATAATTTAAATTTAAAAGCATAAATTTGTATTAAAATATATGAATGGAGCGTATGAAAGAAAAAAAATTCATAGGCATTGTCAATGAAGCTGAATTTGAATAACAATATCATATTGACATAGCCTACTATAGTCTACAATAAAAGTTGATGTTCTTAATAGAATTACTTTGCTGTTATACAAGAGAGCTACTTTCCTATGGATTCTCTTGAAACTTCAGTTGCAGTAGCGGAGTCAAAGACTGTAGCAGATATATTAAAGACTCTATTTCTTATATTTTGTAGTAAAAGAAATCCATATAAAAGATGAAGGACGGTAGTAGGCTTCTACGGGTTTTATTAAAAGTATCCGAAAAAGCAGCTAACATTGCACGAGTTTGCAGACAGGATAAGGCACTTTTTGCGTTACTTGTCCAAGAAAAATCTGCTGCAGAAAAAAATCCAAGGTTCTTTCAAGATTTCAAAACTTTAGCTGATGTTCTTATACAGGAAACAATTAGACATGACATTGGATTAGAGGTAACATTCTTTTTTTTTTTTTAATATAGATCGTATCGATGATTCTCATAGTTTTAGGAAATTAATGTATATGGGTACTATCAGTTTCCAGAGTTAGCTGGTGCAGTGAAAGGTGAGGAGAACAATGTTTTCAGCAACACCCTAGGGGAAACGATCACTGTTGAAGTCTGTTCTACTGAAAAGCAGACTTCTGAACTCTTGAAAAAGGTATTGGATGATGATGAGACAATCGCAGATTTACTTGCTAAGGAAGTGCATAAGGATATACTTCTGACCAATGTAGCTATTAGTTCAAAAAATATTCCCACAGATTTTGAAGTTGACATTTCTGATCTGGGAATCTGGATTGATCCAATAGGTACGTTTGTATAGGTAAAATATTCAGGGAATGTTAATTGCGAATAAAAGCACAGAATAGAATTTTAAACTTTTAGACTCAACGGCTGACTATATTAATGGAGGCGAAGTTGTGGATGAAGCAACTGGTCTACATCTGAGCGGATTGCGCTGTGTTACTGTACTTATTGGAGCTTACTCACAGAGTTCTGGCTTACCAATTATAGGTGTAGTCAATCAACCATTTTATACAGAAACAGACTCAAAGTAAGCATTGTAACTTTAATATCGTTAAATATTAAGTGCTTTAAATACTTTATAAAACTATTTTTTATAGATGGAAAGGTATGTGCTACTGGGGATTTTCAAATGATGATATATCCTGCTGTTCTATACGCAACAATGAAGAGCCAACCAATAAAATAGTTTTGACAAGTAAAATGGAAGAAAGAAGTATAAAGTCAAAATTAGAAGAGGCTCAATTTAAAATTATAGAACCTGCAGGAGCAGGCTACAAGATTATAAGTGTTGCACTTGGTCAAGCAGCTGCATATGTCCTTTCAAGAAGTTCTACTTACAAATGGGATGTATGTGGTCCTCATGCTATACTGCGATCCCAAGGTGGAGGTCTGCTAAATTTTAAAAAATATATAGATAATCAAGATTGCTGTGATGCTAGCATAAAGTACTCTAATGTTGACAGTAAAGCTGCCAACAAAGGAGGTTTGATTGCTTTTAAGGAAAAAGAGATTCTTGATAGTTTAACAAATGTTTTGTGTTAAAAAAAGATCTCATTATTGTGCAATAGAAATAAGTGTAAGGTAAAGAACTGAAAGATCTTCCTCATACATGTTTTCATGTAAAATTGTGTCATACAAAGTTTGAATGTAACGTAAAGTCAAGGATTTTAGTGGTTCTGTAAATGTTTTTAATGATTTATGTGACGTAATATTTATCTCATCCAAGCATGAAGAATATTCAGGTGCTATAACAATTAATCTATTCCAAATGACGGATCTCACTGTGATCATCTATTTTGTTGTAATAATATTTTATGGAAGTTGCCCGTTTGAATAAAGTTTAAGATGTATTACAATGTATATCATAAATAACGACTGTATTTTTATTTCACTTAATTTATACTTTGGTATATAACTCATATCACAAAGAACGTCAAGTACCACAATGACTTTCGTTTATTTTATACATTTATAGAGACTCTTCCGGCTGTACTTCGAGGTGAATGAAATGCCTGTGCATAGGTCCCGAACTCCTCAGGGAATTGTTGCACCTGAAGCTCGCGCTTCTGGCTGGTGCTCCATAATTGTGATTCGTTTTTCTTCGTACGCTAACGTACGTCGTACAAGTGTTTATTCTTCTTAAACTAGAATGGTTTTGCCCGTCGAAACCTGCAAAGATCGTGAGAAATAAGATCCTCGCATCAAATAACAGAGTCGATGCATATTTTATCCACGATGACATTTTCTGTTAGTAAAAAAAAAAAAATATATACGGTTGCGAAAAAAAATAATTTATTGCGATACAACATGTCACATTATACAGTGCAATATACATATAAAAGCGAGGCTTGAATTATTAACGAGCAAACAAAACCTATAATATAAAGGCCGTCGTACAAAATATTTATCGCTTCTGCCCTTGTCAAAATTTATTACGTCAGTATGAGTGTATGTTTACGAAATACGCAAAGAGCTGCAAACAAATTGGTGAAAATGCAAATTGATGGGTGACAGTGTGACAAATCAATTGCGTTATACATAATAAAAATATAAATGCGTCAAATTGAGTGAAATCAAAATTATGTCATACATATGGTAAAAATAAAAGCGTCAAAGTAATGAAAACACATGCAATAGAAAAGTCATAATTGTCTCGCCTACACTACGTATAATCATATAAGTCGTCGCATAATAACTATATTATAAAAAAAATATAAAAAGACATACATTATATAATATAAAAGTGGTCATGCACTATTACAAAAAGAGAAAAAAAAGTATAATTCGGAATGATAAAACAAAGCGTAAATTTAGCTTGAGTCATCAGTAATGATGGATGAATTTTCATCAGTCTTGCCCATGGATTGGCCCATACCAGTGAGAGGAATGCCGCCAACGCTGGTGTTGTAAGCGTGGCTCCTATCCGGCACAAAGCGTCCGACCAACGGCACCCATCTCAGCGCGTTGTAGAAGCCTTGCCGGAATGTCGTACTCATCCAGCAGTAGATGACCGGGTTGTAACATGCGTGAGACATCGACAGCCAGTGCAGAGTGGCCCAGACGTACGGAAGCCCGCTCCAGCTGTGTATGCCTTGGTTGTAGTCCATTATCATCTGTTGCAGAGAAAGAATCGATATAACGAAGATGTGCACTTTTTGCCTGTTTCGTTGAGATTGATTGCAAAAAATGTAGATTATCCATACGGATATAATAGAAGCTTATTATATTAAAAAAAAAACCTTCGTAGCATAATTTTTCAAGAGAGATGCAACTTGATGAACCAATGCTGAAACTTAGAGAAATGAATTCATTTTAGTATATGGGTTTAAATGCTGCTTGCACCTTTTTTCTATACGTACAGGCATCTCGCCGTTGTAAATATATCATCCGCCCAAAGAGTAGTAAAATATTTCATTTTCGACGAAGAGAATTAGATCTCAATAGTTTTGCCGCGAAGAGTAGCTTAATTTTTGCCACGAAAACTAAGACATGTTGACAATTTTTCATGTATTTAAAGATCGATCGATAGTTTTAAAGTTTTAAAAAATAATACGCGACTAGAACTGTCTACTGTGAGTATTTCAACTAGATTGACAGCGTTTTCATCGAGTTATCGGCAAAAACAAAAAAACCTCCACCATCGACCATTAAACAAAGCGAGAAATCGAATATAGTCGGCGAAACGGCTGTATGGAATGGGTTAGTTTTCGTGGCAAAAGCGTGAAATCTGGCAGTTTTCGTTGCTGGAAATGAGATCTACCAGTTTTCGTGGGGAATTCGGGATCTCTTACTCTTCGTTGGGACCGAGGATATATACTTGACACATGACGTTAACGCCTACAGATTGGTTCTCCGGCTCTGCGGCAATTGAATTTCACGCATCGCTGTATAGTCACGAATATCGATTGGACGGATATTGGATTCCATTAACGCATGAGAATAATGAAAAGTAAGAGAGAGAGAGAGAGAATGGGAACAGTTCCGTGATGATCCGCAGATATACGCGCTGACCGGCAAGTCACTCTCTCTCTCGCGGTTGATTGTTCCGGGGAACAAATGATAAACTCCGGACGGTGCGATAATGCTGATCACTGACTTTTATTCCATCAGAGAAAGAGAAAAAACTATGTATATGTATGTATATATAAATATACTTACGTTAAGTACGTTGAAGGGCAGCCAGCATATCGTGAATACGATGACCACCGCCATCATCATCTTGATCATCTGGAAAAGGAGAAAACATAAGAGGATAAGTTTGAGTTACAGCTCGTCACCGTCGTCATCATCATCATCATCATCATCATCATCATCATCATCACCTTAACTATCCGTTGTCGTTCCTGCAACACATTTAAAAATAAACGGAATGAGTTTGAGTTAGAGTAATATATACGTATACCTCGTGTGCGATGGCGATTGAATTGCATATAAGTTCTCGCGTAGTTGTAAATCCGAATCAACAAGTGTCCCCCCTAAATCAGCTGTATATATACCCCGTGTGCGTGATATACGCATTTATCTGCGTTAGCATAAAATCCAATTTGCTAATCCGGCTGACTTTTAATCTTCGTATATAGTCTACAGCCTATAATAGGCGTATATATATATGTATGTGTGTGTGTGTGTGTGGAACGAGTGAAAGACCCTTTATCAAGGCCACCCTACATAGCATCGGGCGGGCGTAAATTCACCGGGGGCTCGGAATCGCCGGCGTCCGGCCAATTGGATACTGGATCGAAGAAGAAGGAAAAAAAAATAAAAATAAAGGCAAAGGCGATAAATATCTTATAGATGTAGAAGACGAACGAAGACATCGTCACGCAACGTAGCATCTTTGCGGGTATATCGACGTCTGTGTGTGTGTGTGTGTGTGTGTGCGTGTGCAGATATATATATAAATAAGGTCATAGCTCACACCCCGTAATTTCGTATATATGGCCAGTGGGCATCTTAGGTAGTAGCATCACGATCGTTCACCTATTTGACGTATTATTTCGACTCTCTTTTCTCTCTCTCTCTCTCTCTCTCTACTCGCACTCACTATATAACTACTCCCGCGTGTGTGCGACCTCGCTCGGTTAAAAGTATCACGAGACACGCTTCTACACACACACACATACACACACGCGCGCGCGCCGCGCGTTTTATGCCGTAGGCTCGTAAAAAAGGGTAGAGAGGCCACACTGCCGAGTGATAGCTGTTGGCGGCGGGCGGCCGAGGGTCGTGGTGATTTTTCTTCGAGGATGTAGTATAACGCACAGCAGCAGTAACGGCAAGTGGATGCAGCTGAAATATTAATGTCGCCTTGGTGGACATAAACTTTTCTCTTCCTTCCCCCCCTCGATCGACCATCTGGATATTACTCGTTCTATATACGCGCGGCTGTGTATATAGGAGGGGAAGCTAACTCTTGGGTCCATTTTTGTTTCTCGACGTAGCGGCGGCGGCGGCGGCGGCGGCGGCGGCGGCGCCTCATCCCCCTTATTCGAATTTGCGAGCCGACGGGAGTATGTGCAAACGACTTTTATTGATACGCCGGGATCGTGAGCTTTTAAATATTCCTTTCGAAGCCCGGATGGGGGGAAGGAGAGGAGCGTCTACTTCGTATTCTTCTTCCTCGTCTTCTTTTTTCGTTTCTTCTCGAGAGTCGATCTCCCGCAGCCTTGACTCGCACGCTTCCCTTCATCCTCCGAGGCTTTTAACGCTCGACTCGAGTCGTTCCGCGCATACAACGATATATGTATATATATATATATATAGGTACGTAAGCCTCGTAAAGGGCAGCGCGAGAATCTAAAAGAGATTTGGCCATTTCGAGCTATTAGTCAGTCCGAATCAAAGCCACGAGGCGATTTATTCAGCTGTATATAGGGGAGAGTCTTGCAGTATGGCTATCCATAGCTAATTTGGGCGTAACTTTCCATTTACCCGATTTTCATATACTTACTTATTTGTCGTAGAAACTCTTGCATCTCAAAGTGTGTCCTCCAGTATGACTAATTATACGTTTTACTTTTATTTTTGAGGTCGATATACGAAATGTAATGCAATCTTCGCATATTAACTGTCATTACGACCATTTTCATCGAATATCGATATTTTACGCTTGGAAATTCCTATTAGCCATACTGGAAGAACGAGGAAAGAAGTAATGAAAAATTCTGCAAGCTCAAGATTCACTCCCCAAGGACCTAAACTTTGAGAACAAACAAGCATTAGACGCGGTAAACTTATACCTGGGGCGAAAGTGGTGAGTCTCGAAAATTAATTTTTGACACGCCACGAGCTGATGACAGATTTTTTCATTTTTCAAGTGCCGGACTTAAAGTACCCCTATATATCTTTTGAAAATTCCTATGGAAACTCGGAAATAGACATTCTGCGTGACTCACCCGAAAATTGGGATGCCTATAAACTCTTTATCCTTTCCAATCGATTTCAATATGCTTAATTGCTTCGACTTTCTCGGATTCTTATGCGATAGAAAAAAAGGCAGCCCTTATATGCGCGCTTCAAAGCAAATGAGATACCGGTATATATATATATATATATAAGCGCGACCGGTAGTCGATTAATCATCGAAGAATAAAGCGCATGAAAAGGCGCGGAGGAAAATCCCTGAAAACTAACAAGTTGAGACGCAAACGTAATATTACGCTTCTTTCTTTCCGCGAATTTCAATGCGCGAGATGCGGTCAAGAAACGCAATAATAACGCGCGAGTCTCGCGGTAATGGAAAAAGCTCAGCGGAACACAATGGAAGAAAGTGCATATACAGACGTATATACATGATGCGCCGCGGCGGAGATAATGGAATGATTAAAGTCGAAGCCATCGGTGTACTATTCATATATATATATATATTTTTCCTTACGCAGCGCGAATTTGCAATTTCTGCAGCGCACAGAGACCCGCTAATTCTCCGTGTACGCACGCTGCACTTTGATAATTTAATTAAAACAAAATAAATTAAAGAACCTCCCCTCACAACTCGCATCGGCGAGGTTTTCATTAGAAAACTTTTTCCGCAAACGTCACGGTTTCTCTCGAAAAATTTATCGCGGACACGCGAATTTATCCGAAACGCGCGAAGGCTTTTTTTCCCCGCGCGACTATATTAACGCACACCGGATTATTATCTTCGAAAAAAGCCCTTTTCTCCGCGCGTTTCATTAACATTTTTATTACAAGCTTTCGCCTAAATTATGAGTCCGCTCCCGCGAGAGCAAAGTCGTACCGGATTATGGATGAGATTTTCCGATTTTGTTTCCTGCGTCCGCGTCGCGCGTAGCTTTGGCGCCAGGTGCGCGGGGCAAGAATTTCGATATCGCGTGGCGCCGTGTACACACGACAAAGAAATCCGACGTCCGCATAAATCATGTTCCGTTCATTTCCACATACCGCTTCTTCATCTTCTTCCTCTCGAATGAATTTTCACCGTCTACCTTCCGCCCGACGATCGAGTGGAAACGTCGGCGTATAGTCGGACGCGAAAATTCAGCTTCTACAAAAGACACTCGACCTTCGACCTTCGGAGGAGATAGAAATCGGGCATACAAATGCGCGCAGTCGAAATTTCCATTCGACGCTATATACGTCTATATCCGTCTATATACACAAGCGGCCTGGCGGTATAGTCGCGTATAGACGGGAAAAGAGAGGGAAGGATTGAACGAGGCTATAGCGAGGGGCTATGGGAGGAAATTTACAGTGGGCGAGTATAGGGCACTTAGAGCGCGCGTTCCACCTGTCCGATAAGTGCGTCGAATCAGCCCGCGAGTTATGGCCCTCGAGCTCGTGTCGTACATCTTTGTCCTCCTTTCGTGCGTTTTATCAAAGCTCTCTTGAATCGCGATTTACATGTCGTTACTCCGCGCGCGAGCGGAAAGCGAGGAGATTATGTGTGTATATATATATACATATATATATATATTTTTTTTTTCCTGTTCCTCCACTTTCGCGCAGCTATATACCTTTTTCTCGAACAATGTATAAACAAATATACGGCTTCGACGAAATGCACTTTCACAGCCAATCGCCGGGAGAGACTGAACTTTTATCATATAGCAGCCGTATCTCCCGCGGCGTAAAAACGATAACGCAATATAATAGCGAAATATTTGCTAGGAATATACGGGACGAAATTCTCGCGGCAGTAGTCGCGCAAAGTTGCATTGCGTCTATGTCGTACACGTATGAATATATATATATATATATATATATATATATATGTAACCATCTGAACGAAAAAGCGCGAGAAAAATTTCTTCCCGTCGCCTGTGCTCTCGAGCTGCCGTAATCGACGGAGTGTACACATCGGATTCGAAAAGATTCTCTCGATGACACAAATGTTGAGGACGCGCGATACGTTATCGTGCAATTGTTAAAATTGTTCCGATTCGCCCAATTAAATTTTATAACCATTCGCGCCATCCACGATTTATCGCGTCGCGTTTGTTATACGGTAGAATGACACAAGAAGTTTGGAAAATTTTCGTCGCGTCAGTGTCAAATTGTAGAAGAAGTTTGGGGAATACGGGACTTACTAATATGACGTTGAAAAAGCGTTATAGTTTACATTTCTCTTGACGTATTCAAATTGAATTTCCGGCAAACAGCAAGAGTCCGTTTACCGTAAAGAGATAGATAACGCAGCATTATTAACTCCGCAAAATTGATTCATATACTCTCAAACGCATGATTTCGCTTCCAAAGCCGAGTACAAGTATAGAAGTACAATAGCGTAGCGCTGGTCTCGCCATTGAAATTCAGGCTACGCGCGTCTATACGGCCGACTGCATAATATCGTAGCAATTAAGGCAGATAATGAAGATTAGCCGATATATATACCACAAAGGAAAAGTTTGGCCAACATCGACGCCGGAAGCGCCGTGTTCTATATATTTGATGAGGGAAACCGAAGGAGGAAGCGCAGCCGCTTTGATTTATATATAATACAACGCAAGCGACTCGGTCGTCTTTTTTTTATCTGCTCTACGCACCTCTGGTCCTTCGACATTTTCTCGGGCTATTATCGGTCGCGCGCGATAGTTCCGGTTTACTGGCGACGCCATAAGCGTCGGGGGCTCGATTGTCCGCCGACAAGCCATAAATTTCTAGCCGCGCGTGTATACTCCCCGAGCGCGATATATAGAAATTACGCAGAAGCCTCGTGTCCGAGGCGATGCTTTGTTATTCGCGAGCTTGGGACGTGCGTCGAGCCGCGTCACAGTAGAGAGAGAGAGAGAGAGAGAGAGAGAGAGAGAGAGAGAGAGAGAGAGAGAGAGAGAGAGAGAGAGAGAGAGAGAGCAGTGCTAATGGCCAGCTTCTTTTTCCTCGTCCATCTCGTCGTCCTCGCGGCTCTTTGCAGGGGTGAGTTATATTTATGTCGTTGGATATATTATTTCCTCGAGGCGGCGACGTAAGTATACCGAAGTTTCGATTCGCAGTGGACGGACGGAGCGCCAGGATCGAGGATGCCCTGAAGGAAATTTTCTTCAGGCTGTATTCGGCGTGAGTATATATTCGCTGCTTTGTTTTTCTGCCTCTGATCGATTCGCAGCCGTGAGTATGCGAATTCGTATGTCATCGTCTTTTGTATACATACAGCGACACAGAGCGGTATACCGACGCGCCGCTGTACGAGGTGAGGAATCTCGTGCCAAGGATGGATCCGGCGAAGCCGACGGTCTTCTATCTGCACGGCTACACTGGAAGCGCGAGAAGTAGAGACGTAATCGCGGTTGTTAAGGGTAAGCGAGGCATCGAGTATAATTTAATATTCCGACTGCAATTATTATCCAATTCGAGGATTGCGCGCTGACAAAAGAAGTGAATTCTCATCGCGGGGTAATATTACTTAAGTACGCGCTGCGATAGTCGTTACATCGATCGCGTCGAGCCTCGAGTGTATAGAGAACGTCGAAGCTGTCGAAAACGCGCTGCACGTTTTGCACGCGCGTCATCGATTCGCGACGAAGAGAATCAAAACGTCGGCGCGTCCGTCGCACGCGCGGCTGTATATATGAAAATCGGAACTGGGACGAGCGTGAAATGGCCGCAAATTAATCACCGCCGCGGGCGACGGTTATTGCGCACTCGAAAACGCATAAATTTTTTAAAGAGACGCGTATACGAGACGGCTGCGTTTCTCACGCAAGCGTCTAATGCGAATCATCGTATTTAGCTCAAAAGCCGCGCGCGCTCGCTTTATTCGAGAATAATGAAGGCCTCCCGCGCGCGCGCGCGCGCGCGTCGTTGTATATTAAAGGAAGCGAGGCATACAATTAGACGCGGGCTTTTCAAAAAACGCTTTCTATACACACCGCGCATAAAGTGCGCGGCAAACGAGGGCACGTGTCCGGTTCGCGAATATATGTATTATTAAAAGGAGCGACGAACAAGCGCGCGAATCAGCTGTATACCTTATATATATATATATAGATAGCGCGCGGAAGAGATGCGAGAGGCCGATATAAGAAAAAAAAATAGACGCTCGTATATGTGAAGGCACATATAATATATCGTGGATGCGTTTACGTTGTCAGGCTATTTGGAGCGTGGCGATCACAACGTGATAGCGGTGGATTGGAGTCCAATAGCTGGGAAGAGCTACCCGAGCGTGGTGAGCAGCGCAAAGTCAGTCGGCGAGGCGGTGGCTGGGGCAATCGACGAGATGGTAGAGCAGGGCCTGACCAGCCAGAGTATCCACGTCGTCGGTCACTCCATGGGAGCACAAGTCGCCGGATACGCCGGACGTCAGACCAGCTTCGAGCTCAGCAGAATAACCGGTGAGGGATCCTTGGAAAATTTTCTTATTCTCTCCCCTCTGCATAGCTGCTGCATCAAATTACGTTTTCGAAGAGACGCGCCGGGCGTCGAGTTCAATATTACCCGGCCGGGAAGATTTTCTCTCCCATTGTTGTTATTGTGCGCGCGGCCGAGGGGGGGACAGTCGGACTCCAGTTGCTCTCATTTATTTTCATTCTCCGCCGCGGCGACTTGTTTTCCAAATAAGTGCCGCGAGGATCGGATGAAACGAGCGCTAATTATCTCGAGTCATCCTCGTATACGTGTATTTATACACACAATGTGTACACAGAGTCGGGGAATGGCAGGGTAGAGACTTTGCTGACAGAAATTTCGTTTAAAATTTGCCCAGGTCTAGATCCGGCGGGTCCGTTTTTCAATTTCCTAGAGGCGCATCTCACGGCAAGCGACGCGAGCTTCGTTGATACGATTCATACAGACGCCGGCTTTTATGGAATAAGTCGTGCCTCCGGCGCGGTGAGTTTTTATCCGAACGGCGGTAGGCGAGTTCAACCTGGTTGTCCCAGCAGCTACGAACTTTCCAGCCCAGAAGGCAAGTTTCGTTTCTTTTTTTATTATTCCTCTTCTCTCTCTCTCTCTCTCTCTCTCTCTCTCTCTCTCTCTCTCTCTCTCTCTCTCTCTCTCTCTCTCTCTCGCTTTCTGTTCTAAGATGCGCCCACGTGCACTGCGCTCTGTATAATGCCTTTCTTATATATACCACTGCAGCGCTTTGTACGATACTTTCGCAAGAGAGCTTTGTTATTTCCTTTGTTTTTTCTCTTTTTTCGCAGATTATTGCAGCCATCATCGCTCTTGGGCGTTTTACGCCGAATCGTTGACAAAGGAAAACTCGTTTGTCGGGACAAACTGCAGCTCCTACCGCAGCTTCGCTCGTGGGAGTTGCAACGATAACACAAAAGTTCCCATGGGATACGCGACGCCAGCTCACGTGTCAGTTCATATATATACATATACACGCATATATGCGTATATATATGCATAGCGTCTTTTGAAAAATCGCTTTATTAATAATTTACACATGCTCGCGGCCGACCGCTGGGCTGTTATACTTTATGGATTCTGCAAAAACAAGCGTGTTCTTTTTCTTTCTTTCTTTCTTTCTTTCTTTCGCCCTCGCATACCCGCAAGTTCACGTGGAAATTTCGGTGTCTGTTTCAGGCGAGGAGTGTTTTTCTTGACAACAAAAAGCGATGCTCCATTTGGCATGCAAATGGACGGGGCATTATCAACGAATTCGAGACCTGACAGGAATATTAATAACGCCGATAAGAATATAAGGAGGCTTCGAATTCCTGAGAGAAAGACAGCCGTGTATACCTATGTAGACGCGGGGGCTACAGCGCTGTATGCTGCGAGAGGAAGAATTTAATCGGAAGATTTATTGTGTCTATACGAAATGAATATGCTATACTATATACAGACGGAAGATTCTCTGTTGGGTATCAAAAATTTTGAGAAATAAAAGAATCTTTCAACGCTCGAGGCCGGATTTTCCTATAGTGAATATTCTCTGCGTATATATACTTATATATCCGAGAAAAAGTTTTTACTTTGTACACTGATGCTCGAGACCGCAGTCACCTCTCTCTCTCTCTCTCTCCATCTTCCTCCTCCTCCTTTTGCCCTTCTTAAACTCCTACGAGCTTTCATCGTCGGGAAGAAGATAAAATAGATACAAACACTCGGTTCGATGTCATTTCGAAGTTAATGCGGAAAATTTGAAAGAGTAATTAATTTCGCGGAACTTTTATATATACGCAGTGTAGATACGCGCATTGAATGGATGGAAAAAAAATCAGAGAATTCCCACGTTAATGGGAAAACTACTGCTGCAGTCGCGGAGAATACGAAGGAGCGGATGAAAAAAAAGAAGACTCGCAGGATAGAAAGTAATCGAGTCAAGCAGCTTTAGTTCAAAGGCAAAAGCGACGCGAGCAAATTGCCGAAAGAAATCGATCTGTCCGCTCGTTAAAATGGAGCCTATACCTTTTTTTTGCTGCGCGTCATCCGCTGATCCCGATTATTTTCAGCTTCGCCAGGTGGTCTCTTGCCCCACACCATGATTGCGATGCTGATGTAGTTAAACATCAGTATCAACAGGGGCACCAGGTACTGCAGTATCAGCAACGCGATGGTGTAGTAGTACCTGCGCACGTAATTAAAGTAATTGGGTCAATCGTTTCGGCTCGCCAATGCTAACTGCATGCCGAAGAAAAGCAATTTCATTCTATACAGCGAATTAGGGCGTCTCGCATTATTTCAGTGAAAATTGTTCGCACTTACTTCTGTTTCGGATTAGACCAGTCCTCCTGGCAGACGTAGAGGCCACAGGCTTTGTATATATCGTGAGGTTGTTTCACCCCCGAAACGACGAGTATGGGAAAGGATATGATGATAGCCAGCAGCCACACCACGAATATCGAGAGTTTGGCGTATAATTTGCCCCCTCTGGGCCTGAAAAGGTACATTATTGCTATGTACCGATCTATGCTTATCACCACCAGTGTGTAACCGCTGACGAGCACCGACACCGCCTGCGCACAACGTACAGATTATGTAAGAAAAAAACAACAAAATTGCACAATAGAGAGAGAGAGAGAGAGAGAGAGAGAGAGAGAGAGAGAGAGAGAGAGAGAGAAGAAGAATAGCGAGTATATTTGTATATATGTATATACCTGTGAGAAATTGACGATGGGACATAATTCGTGCTTGAAGGGCCAGTGCTGCAGCATGAGCGTACTGATGAAGCTGGTCGGCACGCAGAATATATCTATCAATATATCCCCGACGGCGAGATTGACGATGAAATAGTTGGTGAGATTATTATGTTTGGACTTTGGAGCCTTGTAGACGACATAGCAAACTAGAACGTTTCCCAGAAGCGCTATGAAAAATACGCCCGTATAGAGGATGTACAAGACGACCCGGAACCATGCGGCTTCCAGAATGCCCTGGGGAAAATTTTCGCAATCGTAGAAGGTTTCGTTGGCCAGAGACACGTTGAGCCACCCTTCGGTCGTGCCGAGCTCCGCCTCTTCGTTCATGCTGCTGCTGCTGGTGCTGCAGATTTCATGCTGCTCCTCAGCCCTGCTCAACAAATGCATCGATAAAAACGTCCGTATAAAAATATATGCGAATTCAAAAGAAAAAAAATCATTCTTACAAGCATTGGAACAACATGATTATGAGATTCGAGGATGATCGGCGCGATGCCTTGGACTATCCTAAAGTCAGCTGAACTTGAGAGGAAGAGAAAAATGAAATGCTCGAGCGGCGCGAAAGAGGAGATATCCGTGACGCGCGACAATGCGAGAGAAAGAGAGACCGCAGAGGAATGCTAATAAAGCCCGGGGATCTACGCGCGGATGATGCCGAGCGCGTCTGACGTTTCGCACGCGCAAGAGAGAGAGAAAGCTGCCGAGAGCTTATAATGCCTAGCGCTTGTTTGAAATTACATTTTACACGAGAGCTAACCCCGTATAGTAATCAGCGTGTTTGTGTCCGCGCATATATATACACGCACACGTGCTCAACTATATCCTTTTCATTTGGCCGCCTTGTAAACACATCGGCCGCATCGATGTTTACACACTTGTGCGCGAGTCCTGATAATAATATAAGTTTCTAAAATTTCGAGCGTAATGTGGTCGACGTCGAGCGTCGGCTTTTCCGGGTTACGCGTATATAATATCAGAGCTGTGTGGAATTGTCGAGGATTACAACGTGTATTTTGTACAAGTCTTCGGCGCGCAGTTGCTTATGCGTACATTATGCGCGGATTTTCAGATATATATATATAATACACCTATTTGCGGCGGTTTGATTCATGCGATCTCGAAGAAAATTCAATATTTTCGAACGGGATATATCACTCCAGCGCTCCGCGTAACATCATATATCCCCCCCCCCCCCCCCCCGAGAAAACGTGGGCCGCACATCAGAATTTCGGACGTTATATATACCGCGTGGATTAGGTAATATTTTTTCCCCTCAATCAATACCGTCTCGAGCATAAGGATAAGTTTTTTATTCCTTCGGCAGGTAAAATACAGGATTTCGAGGACGAGTTTATTTGTCATCGAGTTTTTTTATACATATCCAAGCTTTCTTAAACGTGTGTATATACTCGTAGAGTATTCGAGCAGCACAAGAGCTCGCTTAGCGTATAGCTTTATAGGGCAAACATCGTAAATAAAAAATGTAGAGCAAAGAATGTTTTTTTTTACTCTCCATAGTGTGCAATCAAGCTGTACTTGAGAATAGCCGAGATATTTTCGATGAAATTCTTTTCTCTTGGCTGGTAAAAAGCATTAAAAGAATTGAGAGGCGCGATCGGAAAAAAGGACATGTGTCGCACGGTACACGGTTGCGCGGATGGGCTCGTTTATCACGCTTGATTTATGATTTACGAAGCTTCGATCGTTGCGCGGAGAATACGCGGAAGTTATAAGCAAAAAGACGCACGTATACAGTCCATGTGTGTTCCATTAGTGTGTCCAGCTTTATGAAATGAATTCTGACGTGCGTGGGATCTCCTTCTTTTTGTTATAATGTTGTCGGTCCGCGCACTGGATTTTCGAATCGTTTCGCTTCTATATTAACGCTACTTTTCGGATTTCATGAGCCGAGCTTAGCTCCAGCCATGCGTTCATTATTGAAGAGTATAGCGCTTTGTTTGTGTACAATGCAATGGCGCTAAATGACATTTTGTAGAATTTGAAATTTTCATTGTTCGCCTGTGTTTCTACTTCGATTTAATTTTCCGGAGAAAATAGAGAGAGAGATAGGGAGAGATTCCGTAAGAGATATTCCATAGAGTTACGTAAAATATATAACTTTTTATTACACGATTGCAGACATAATATCACCTTGAAACGATCCTAAAACGGTTGAAGCGCCCCCGAGTAAACTAGAGACAGAATCTGATTGCCTGGCATCAAATAGCCCGCGGGAACAGCATCTCCAAATTGTTTCCCACATAGTCCTACATAGATATTGCGCGAACCCTGTAACTGACAACACACGCGCACACATATAAGCGTGCGCACTTTCGAACTTTCATTTTGTTCTATATCAATGTATTTTAAAAGTATAATTGCCGATTTGAAAAACTGGGAGCTTCCGGAGTATTGTCCCTCCACATTGTTCTTTCAATATTTTCTCATTTTTATTCGAACAATAAAGCTCTTCGGACGAAACTTTCGACCGATACATCTCTGCAGTACTCCCACTCTCTTGTATTCGCGATAACCACTCGCATACTTATACGCAGTTCGGACTCGGCTGAGCCTCCAATGCAGCGACAGTCAGCTGTACGACGAGCACAAGAGACCAGGCCGCGTTCGCGAGTAAATCGGTTTTAATCTGTGTACCGCTAATTCTTTTATTCAAAGGCTCGATTGAATTTATCACGCGTCGAGATGTTAAGCTGGATAAGTACGACGAGTGCGCTGTTATTGTGTGATTCTTAACATGTAAATGATCGATTTATCTACGTCAAGATAAATATTGTTATTGTCAAGTATTTCTCGTGGGCAAATGTGACTTTGAAAAACTGCGAGCCATGTACCTGCGCATATTTATGTTGTGTTCTCTTTTTGCTGCGCGGAACGTGATTGTCGCTGCCGACGACGACGCTCCTCCGCACATTATCTTCATCGTCGCTGATGATTTGGTAATGAATCCGAATGGTTTGTTATTGTGCCAGAAGTTTTATATATGTAGGATTGAGCGCATAGCATAGAGGAGCCGTGCGATGTATGTATTATGTATATACACTCTGAATTCAATCAATGCGCGACAGCAAGCGTAACGGTATTTTTCGATTCGATATATTTTGCGATTGAATTATCCGATATGAGATTGGCTGTTTCTGAATAATCTCTTTATCGATTGCCTACATGAATTTGTGTTTTAAAGTTATCATTAAAATCACACAGCTGCCTCTAGATTTTTCTAAATAATAAAGTTCTCCGTGGTTTTTGTAAAAATGCAATTTTAATGCTCGCCCTGCTGATCTGCAAGATCGGGACTAAGATAATGAGTCTCGGTAATTAAAAATTATCCAAAAGGGCATCGATTCGTTTTGGTTCTTCGGCGATGAAATATGTGATTAACGTTGATTCAGCATTTTACTTGAATTAAATTCTTCCAAGAAGCACGAAACTGGCACTTGTAATAGTGACACTCGATATTCAGTTTTTATCTAAAAAAAGTCGAGTATATTAAGTCGATTGGCGACAAAACTGAATTCAGGATTTTTAAAACGATTAGAATGATTTCTGGATTGTATATTTTAGGTATACATAAATTAATCGCGTACATTACAAAACAAGATAACAAATTTGCAATTAAAATCAAAGTATGAAATTACTATTCAGTCATTTAGTATAACATTGTGTATGTACCAGACACTGCGCTGACAAACGCATTAAAACAATCGATTGTTTTGGTTCGAATGTAAGGGTTGGAACGATGTCGGTTTTCACGGATCTGGACAGATTCCAACACCCAACATTGACGCACTGGCTTACAGCGGTTTAATCCTAAACAGATATTACGTCACCCCAATATGTACTCCCTCCCGAAGCGCGCTGATGACTGGAAAGTACCCCATTCATACGGGTATGCAGCGAGGGGTAAGATTTTATCGCCAATTTCACAGTATTATTTGCTTCTAAATCTTTTTCTGTATAAATGAAACTGCGCACGCGGATAACGCGGGCTCTGATAAAACGGGCTTGGGGGGGGGATTGGCCTTCGTAAAAAAAAAACTTACAGGCCCCTTTATCAGGTGCTCAAGGGAGCGGAGCCTCGTGGTCTGCCGCTAAAAGAGAAATTGCTGCCCGAATATCTTCGGGAGCTTGGATATCGCACGCACATAGTTGGCAAGTGGCATTTGGGCTTCTACACAAAGGAATACACCCCGACCTACAGAGGTTTCCACAGCCACTTGGGATATTGGACTGGTCATCACGATTATTACGACCATACCGCCGTTGAAGAGGTAACTTGCGTTTTAAATACGAGATAACTCGATCGAAGAATATAGCTTATTTAGTTTCGAGCCCAATTTGTTCAGATAAATTCCATGATACAGGTAAAAGCGTGCGCAAAGAAAAAAAAGCTATACTGCCGCTGTCGGCTTGAAATTATTGCCGCCAGCGGCATTTGTGTATCTTGATTTCTTTTGCAGTACCTTTACGTACATACGCGTATAACATCGCCCGGTATATTCTGTTCGGAATATAATGAGAAAATAAAATAAATTCTTTATATATAAAACTTTTAATCACCTTTGTTAAGCAACTTAATCTCATATAACACTGCAGTTCAGTTGAAGCGAAATAAGTTATTATATATTATTTTAAATAACTTAAAAATGTTCTTAACTAAACTAATAGTAAAGTTGTGAGAATTCTCGAGGGACGATCCATCATTCGTATCGATTGAGCGAAACTACTTGCTAAAGTAGATTCTGTTATAAGTATTATACTAATACATAAGAGCAATCTTGTAATACACTCGAAAGTTTTTTTCTAAATCATCATTTCTTAACCATCGGTTGTCGGTAATTATAGCGATAGTTTATTAACCGCCGGCTGCATCCGGCATGACCTCGCTTCTGCGTTCATCGCCGCGCACTACATATTTTTTGCGATCAAAGAATGTATAATTTATGCATAATATCTCAATTTCACAGTTCTCTCTTAAATAAGCATTAGAAATTTCAGTATACACGGAACGTTGTAAATACATAAATATAGATATTCATTAGAGTCTGGCATACCTTGCCATCAATTCGTGGAGAAGTGCATGTGTATATTTGCTATCGTGTACATGCAAAGCACGCAGTTATAATACAGGCGGAAATATCGTTACCTAACAAAATTCATGAATTTTAAAGAGTTTTGCGGAAAAATATGTCTCCTATATTATAAACCGTCGAAGAACAAGGAGTATTTTTATGCGCATGCATCGGTATAGACAAGGCCATAAAATCCTAGGATTTTCTTTCTTAATAAAAAAACTCGCGATAACTTTTACAAAGGATATTACTATATGCTCATGTCGGAATTAAAAAAAATCCAATAACTTGGAATGAGATTTTTGAATGGAAAAAACAAGATCCGATCAATTCCCCGATTTAGATGCATCGCGGAGATCGATTTAATTAACTTTCCAACTTTGCCCATCATCGCTGTACGCATTTCGTCAATACGAAATTTTTTATCAATCGCAGCCCTACTGGGGTATGGACATGCGTCGCAATATGGAGCCAGCCTGGGACCTTCACGGGCAATACTCGACGGACGTCTTCACGAAGGAAGCTGTCAAACTGATAAAAAACCACAACTCCAGTCAGCCGCTGTTTTTATACTTTGCTCACGCGGCGGTGCACTCGGGCAATCCTTACAATCCTCTGCCCGTGTCCGACGAAATAGTCGATAAGATCAAGATACCGGAGTACAAGAGACGACGTTTTGCCGGTCAGTTGATTCGCTGCCATTACTCATTGTTTATACTTATTTTCTCCTTCTCTCATTTCTCTGCCCCAACTGCGTTATATATATCTGTTGCGCAAATCCCTTTCTCGTTATTATTCATTTTATCCCCGGCACGGCTTTCTTCCGCGCGCGCGTTAGTTTTAATTCTTCACTTTCAGCCCTTATTCTCGTTCTCTCGCATCTTTGTATATATACACTTTATAATGAAGCTAACGAGAGAAAAAAATTACAATTTCCTTCGTGGTAGCACTGATTGAGTTAGAAGGAAAGCGCGAGGAGCGCGTTCGCTTTGTTCCGCGTTTATATTATAATTGAAATTTTCATGCATATATATATATGAATAAAAGCTCGAGAATTAATATGCGGCTGCGTTATCGTCGCGCTTTAAGCGGAGAAACTGCGCGTTATTGTTATAATTTCCAACATTAACGCCCTGGGCAAACATTGAATCGTCCGAAAGGCAGGCATGGCAAGTGCCATGGACACGTCTGTCGGAGCAGTGGTGGAGGCGTTGGAGAAGAAGAATATGTTACGGAACTGCATAATTGTCTTTAGCACGGATAACGGCGGACCCGCCGAAGGCTTCAACCTAAACGCCGCTTCGAATTGGCCACTTAGAGGAGTTAAGGACACTCTGTTCGAAGGTACACATCTATTAAGATAATATTACATTCCGTAAAACACATAAGCCCCACTGCTATAATATATATATATATATATACACACACATATATAGCGCGTTTTTGGCGATCGGGATTATTAATACTTTTTTCGATTTGTGCGCGCGCGTAGGTGGAGTACGTGGGGTCGGATTAGTCTGGTCAGCGCATTTATCTCGTCCGGGTAGGGTATCGGGGGAAACTTTTCATATCGTCGATTGGCTGCCGACATTGTTGAGGGCTGCCGGAGGCTATGTCAACGTGACGGAGAAGATTGACGGCTTGGATGCATGGGAAGCTTTCACAAAGGACACAGAGTCGCCGAGGAAAGTAGTCCTGCATAATATCGACGATATTACGGGCACAGCCGCGATCACGATCGATCAATGGAAACTGATTAAAGGTGCGTATTATTCATATATATAAACTATATAATATGGGGAAATTCTACCGCGTCGATAATGAAAATTGGATATATGTCGCTACTTATTTATGCCATGTGTGTGTGTGTGTGTGGGTCGTACACGACTGCGCGCAGTCGAGCGGGAAATCAGTAGTCGAAAATGCGGCTTTCTCTCTCTCGTTCGAGAGTAGTTTCTCGTATTAGTTTCCGCATTAGACGCGAATTGATTTAACTTTGCTCCTTATCCGGACTGCGTGATTCGCTTGAAATTTTGCTTCTTAAACTTAAATCTATATGTATATAGCGCACACAAGTGCGCTTGCGGCTGTATTACTCTAATATGCTGCCTTGTAACCTTCGCCCAGCTGCATTAGCGCGATTTATCGGAATGTAAGTCATCGATTGCGTCCGTGGATCACGAAGATAAATGAATCGGTGATCGTTTTGATATTTTTTTTTTCGTCGCTATCACCTCTCATTTTTGTATCTTTACCCAGTTGCGATTTTTTTGAGTACCTAAAAAAAATCGCAACGAAATGGGGTCATTATTAATAAATAATCTACAGCGAGCTCTTTTCAGAGCTTTCGTACAGATATATTGAAAGTATAGAGGTATATATACATTTTTTGCGCCTTT
Source organism: Muscidifurax raptorellus (assembly GCA_020010945.3). Taxonomy (NCBI): domain Eukaryota; kingdom Metazoa; phylum Arthropoda; class Insecta; order Hymenoptera; family Pteromalidae; genus Muscidifurax; species Muscidifurax raptorellus. The sequence goes on from CM052080.1 coordinate 1,735,947, forward strand.
CGTTTCAGTTCCTATATATATCTCATCCGCATATGGTGCGTCTTTTGACGTTCGCTCTTGATGCGCGTCTCGATGTATATATTAAAGAGTAGATTTTATTTCAAACATCAATATATATATCACGATGAGTATACATATATACTATATTATTTTATAAAATGAGAAACGCTATATGCACTGGATCGTGTGCTTTCGACCGATGCAAAAGGGAGAAATTCGAGTAAATTATAAAAATTTTAATTTTACAATCGACGATTCGATTCCAGCAAACAGAGGCGATGTGGTCGCGCGCAGTTTATCGATTAAACGGTGCAACGAGTGAGCTCCCGTATTATATACACGAGTCATACATAATTGTACGCGCGTATACGTTTAGGGGGAGAAGCGGTTAGCGCATATTTTAACTTTTCAGCCCGCGTGTTATTCGTTCTTCCAGCGACGCGATGCTATTTCCCAAGAGGAGATTACATTTGGCAGCTACTGCTGTATATATACACACACACACACACACACACACACACACACATACACGTGCGCGCGTACACTCCCGCGGCAAATTCAGTCGCCCTGATGATTAGCGCGGGCGGCCGATCGATGCCTGCAGCAGTTAAATGGAAAACGAAATTAGAAGCGCAGCCGTATGCGCACGTGGCGGCGTCTCCATCACAGCATATTATAGCTAAATCGAATAATCCATCGAACGCACCAACGAGTTTGTATACGTACGTACGTTTGTATATGTACATGCCGTGAAAGCCCGATGGTATCGATGTTGTTTCATTACAGGCTCGACGTACAGGGGCAGGTGGAACCAATGGTACGGGCCCTCGGGGCGAGACTATCCATACGACGTGGAGAGCGTCGCCGCAGGTTGCTCGGTAGCCAAGGCCCTGAAGCGCCTCGGTCGAGAATTAGACCGGAGCAAGCTGCTCGAGTTGAGGAATCGGGCGACGATACACTGCGGAGACCTGCAGCGGCCCACGAAGAAGCCGTGTAATCCTCTGGAAACGCCATGTCTCGTCGACGTGCGCGCGGATCCATGCGAGAGATACAATCTGGCCGAGGAGTGAGTATTTTGCGCGTATATGTATAGTTTATTACATTGCGATCGTTTTCGGAACTCGTATGTGTAACTTTTTTGTTTTTTTTTCACAGACAGCCCGAGATGATGAGAAAACTCGAGGAGGAGCTTGCGCGACTCAACGCAAGCGCCGTACCGCCAGGTAATCTTCCCTGGGACAGCAAGGCCGACCCGGCCCTCTGGGATCATACTTGGAACAACTTTGGGGACTACGTGACTCCGGCGTTGTGATTGAAAAGAAAAAGAGCCATAATAAAGCTATATACTTCAGTGCTACACGTATACGGCTGTGCGCGCATATAATCTCTCTTTTTCTCGACATATATACACACTTTGTCCCTTACGTGCATGCACCCACCGCGGAGACGTATAATATTATCGTAATTGGAGCGAGTATCTTGATTGGCCGCAAGTTTTTATGATGATTTATCCCGGGTAATTGTTTTCGAGCTCCATTAAGCCCTGCCCCCTTTGCGCGGACTAACGAGTCTTAATTTATTTTTGACAGGCCCGTTATCGCCCATCTTGTATACTTAAGATTAATCAATCTCTCTACTTCTCTAGCTCTCTCTCTCTCTCTCTCTCCCTGTTCTAATCTGCGGCGAGCAGCTTGATTTACATCCGACGCTGCTTTTTGTTCTCGCGCAATACAATATCGTCGTCGGTAATGACCATCGGTGTAACAAAAAAAAAAGGAAAAAGAGTCAAGGCTATTTTAAAGCCCGTGCAGTATACTCACCTCAGATGTGAAGTCTCATCGACCGTCGTCTCGCAGCAATAACGAGTATTAGTAGTCGTCCTGTCGCCGAGGCTTCTTGAAAATCGTCTTGGCCGTCGTTAAAGACGCCCATTCCTACCATTGCTCGGAGAGGAAGCTTTTAAAAAATTTTCCGGTTAACGAAGCGCTGCGCACTCTTTCTCTCGTTATGCGGAGAACGTATAAGAAGCGCGGGATGTTTATTATGTTCTTGGATTACGCGGGAGTGTATTCTTTTATAGCTTAGAGAGGGAGAGTGGAGAGGAATGCGCTTAAAATGGCCCGGTTAAGAACGTCGCGGAAACCGGCTGGATAGTGTCTTATTATTATTATTATCACTGGTGTGGGCGCGCTCCGTAGCGTTTATATCGATATTTTTAGATATCGGCTACTTCCATTCCATTGTTCTACGGGATTTTTTTTCTTTCCTTGCATCAATAATTCCAAGCGTCAACTGCAATAACTCTTCCGCGTCATTCTTCCTCCCCGCGCTCGTTTTCCCGCCAATGGAATCGCGCGCGATTGTAACGAATTAAACTTCTAATTAGCTTGCGCTCGCAAGCTCGAAACTTTATCTCTTTTCGATCGGCGATTACTGTTCCGCTATATATAGATATACACGTCACATGATTAGTTTACATCCAATCAGTCACTGCCATAGAAACTATAACCGAAGTGTATCGTACATGCGGAACTTGCGTACTCTCTCGGTTGGAACTTTCGACGTTTGCGGCTCATCGCAGACTGGCCGGACTTTCCTCCTGCGTGGAAAGCTCTCCCTGCGCTTTTTGAAAGCGCGCATGCGCCCTCTCACGGCGGCAACAGCATCATCCCGTTGTAATTCTATATCCCTTCAATCATTCACCAAATGCCTCTGTCAGTGTATGTGTGTGTGTGTGTATACAGAGTGAGCCGCATTATTTACTCAACGACATGAGCGGAGGCTCACCTTCTATTTCCTTTCTTCGGCAAAAAATAAGAGCGAGCTTGCGCGATCCAATTTCAGCCGCCTCGGATGATAAACGAAGTTTATGAAATTATACGCGGAAGCTACTCGCGCGAGGTGCGCAGACGAAAGGGCTATATTAAATATTTGTGCGCTGAGCTAAAACTTCGGGCAAAGTGAGCTTTCGACGTGCAATTAGCTGCGCTTCGATTGAGCGATTCCCTTACATTTTTCAATGATTATAAGGCCGGAAACAAAGACTTGCGTCCTCGTGTATTTTACGCGAACACCGCTGTTTACGTATTAATTTTTAAAATTATTTTAAACCACGTAACAATGAGGGGTTATCGTTATGTAAAATGTTATATTACAGCTCGCTCTTGGTAATGGCATGTTATTGCGATCGTTACCAAATTTATTAAATATATATACCGATAAATTCATGTTTTTTTCGTACCCAACGAGTCGAAATTCCTTTTACATCGAACATTCCGATGAGACTGAAAAAATTAAATGTTAAAATTATTAAAATTTTTGCATCAGTTGAGCAGGAGAGTAAAATATAAATTATTCCAGATCCTGATAAGCTTGTTGTTCGATATTCGCTTCTTTTTTCGAGCTTTGAAAGTGAACATTGAAAATATAGATGTTTCTTTATAAATTTGCTATTATTATGACTTCGTTAGGAGCGACGATACAAGGAAAAATAATATTCGCGCGTATAAATCGAGACGTAACCGCGTTTATTGCGCCGCGATAAGAGAAGAAACGGCATCTTCAAATAATCGATTTCCACCCTACCTGTAGAACATACAGACGAGCATATTACAATATCGAGTATATCTCGAGAAAAAGTACACGTTTAGTCGACGTCCGCGAGAAGCTCGGCATGTGTTTACATTCGCCGCGTCCATTAACTAAGCATCTCAAAAATAGATCCCACGCAGAACTCATCCTCCTCTCATTTAGTCACTTGGTCGCGGTATTTCTCTCATTCCGTGCAGCTCGGCCTCGATAACTTCCTCTCATTATGATTTATTGTCGTGCAGTGCGCGGGCAAACATCAACCGCGCGATCCGAATCATAAATCAACGCGGAATAATGATTTAAGAGTTCCTTTGGACTTCGACCTAGCGATATAAACGCACTCTTGTCGCGCGCGCCTTTTTCACCACGTGGATAAGCTTTTCCCGTTGTCGATGCGTCGTCGCGCTAATGCGATTTGACACGAGATACCCGCATTTTATTGTCTTTTCTATATTCGACCAAACTCATCAGATTTGAATAAAGTTAGGCGCAGAGCTCGTAAAGCTTTTAACAGAGTTTTTTAAGAGCTTTCTCATTTTTATTCAACGGTTCATAAAATAGCTCTGGAATATTTGAATTTATACGTCACTTCCAGGTATAGCCTTCATAGAAAATTTTAATATATTTTTTTTATATTATATTTCATATCCAAAGCGTCTACATATAAGTGTGTTGATAAAGTGCGTACAAACGAGCACAGTCGCGATTGCTTATAAAAAAAAAGGATAAAACAATTATAAGTATAAATCTAACTACACTTCATCACAATACAGCTCTGCACGGATCTTCTCTATACCTGCATGGATACATTCCTAATAGGAATATGTCTCTAGTTTTTACTTTATTCTCGATTGAAGATAATATGTGTATATTATTAAGCGAAGCGTCAGTTACATAATAGCAGTCGATTCGGCGGTGACAAAAAATAATTCGAAAGCCAATGTCAAGGAGAAGTACGAATTCAGAGTACAGCAGAAGAAATGCGAAAACTACTGAAAAACTTCTTCTCATTTCTTACGATTCACCCTGGACATCGGCAGCTCGGGAACTTTTTTGCCGAGGCTTGAACCAATGCGTGGTCCGAGAGCGTTTCCCGTGAATTTGATGTGACAGCAACAGCTAGCGGGAAATCGAAATTTCTCCGGCTTCAATTGACCGATTTGCGAGAGCGCCACCAACTGCCTGTAGATGTACTTCTGCTTGCATACCGTCTTGTAGCCTTCCGCGAATCCCTCGATGAGGTTACAGGCGTTGTTCTCTTTCCTGTGAAAAGAAGAGAAAAGCAGAACTCAACGTTACATCCACGATATCAATTTTGCGTATGCGAGATATTATCGATGACGTTGATCAAATTTTTTAGGCCACGTCCGTGGCAGGCGCGTACATTCTTTTTTAATAATACACAGGCACACGCGGTCGAAAGGGTGAAGAAGGTACGCGTCAGTATGTTTCGGGGGTTGGGAAAAAAGATGTAGGAGAGATAATGCAGGAGGAAAAAAGTCGAGTCACGCACCCGCATGTTTCCACCCGTACACCCTGTGAGAAGCCCTCCTGATTTACGACGAACAGCCACTCCTTATCCTTGCTCTGGGCGACCTTCGGATACACTACCTTTTCCTGCAACAGAAAAATCACTCGATAATTGATAAGTCTTTGATCTGCGCTCATCGATCAGCGGCTTCCTTTACTTGATTAGTGCTCCTGGTAATTGAGCTCTCTGTACAAACAAAAGCCACGGCTACTTTCATGCACACACACGCGCGCATAATTCTGTGTATTATACACTATATATAGCTTCTGGAAAATTGTTTCCGCGCGAAAACTCATTTATAGGCGTAATAGTTCTGAAAATTCCTCTACATCAGGCTAATGTGGATGCAGTAAAAGTATGAGTGATGGATCGATGTATGTACTCGCGACAGGCCAATATGAAAATTAACGACACTTTGATCCCGATATAGATGAAAACTCCCCCGAACTATATCAACTTGATTAATTAATTTGCACTCGAGCTCCCCGTAAAAATTGATGAAAGGAAAGCTTACCGTAGCCTCGCATAATGGCAAATCATCGGGCAGCGTGTTAACTCGATGCACCACGTCCGGTACCTAGAAAAAAAACACCTTAAAAAGAATAAAAAATGTAAACGATAAATCCTTTTGCAGAATCAGGCGCTTGATGAGGTGTACCAGATCAATATTGGAGAACAGCTTGAGGTCCTTGTTCATCCTCAGAGCGGCTTGCAGGAAGTCGTCGGGATAATTGGGGGTATTTTCGCAGTAGGTTGCGTTCTCGCAATCTGCGTTGGGTCGAGCCGGAAACTGAGGCAGCGGAAAGTCTCCGTCGTCCGACGGAAAAATGATTTTTCCATCCGTCCTGCTGGCGGCGTCATCTGCGTTTGCAGCTGTTGATTAAGCGCGACGTTATCAAAACTGTCGTAGAAATATAAAAACTCATCGTATCCACAAAGTCATCGAGACCAGTTTATATACTTACCGAAATTCCTATGCGACAATATTTTCCGTTGCACGTAAAGGTCGGAAGTTTTCCGGTGGTGGAATTCCGCTTCTGAAGAATTTTCGACAGGTATGCTCGAATCGCCGTACCATCTCTGTGGAAGACCTTGGGTATCGTTCGTAACCTGGAATAATTAGCGAAAGATTATTTGTCACGTCAATTAGTGCGACGTTTTTTTTCCTGTATTATTTGTCTTAAGAATCGCCTTGAAAGGAGCTGAAGAGTGGAGGACTCATTTACACTGTCACTGAGCAAACTCAGCTATGCTAAATGAACTGTATTACTATAAACGAGGGGAAAAGCTATAGCTAGTGGAAGAAATGGAGAAATCACGCTTCTTGAGGATCATCTTGCGTAATTCGACTTCCGAGTCGAAATCCGCGTGCGCCGTTTATGCGTTCCAGTTAACCTAGTGCTGACGCATCATTATCGTAGTGTAATTTTCGGAAAATCGCCAAGCTAGCCTATTCCACTATGCCATTGTCGTTTTTTCGAATATACACGCACACACACACACACACTAGGATGTACTCAATTAAAGGCTTTGCTGCGAGGGTTTTCCCGAGTTTGTGTACTATGGCTGTGTAGGTGCATTTGCGGGAAGAAAGAGTAATCCGAAAAAACATAGTATATTGCATGCCGTACGTATATGAACATTTAATTTAAAAACCAACCTAAATAGAAACGAAATATTTGTCTCTATTTTGTGCGTTTATAACTTTACATTAGAATCTATTTCTAGCATTTTTGTTTTTGTTTATATAGTATACTCCACAAAGTAATGTTTTAATTACATATATATAGGGCTTCCCATACCAGGTTTCACCTTAATTGCAAACTTAGCCGTATAAACGTTTCGTACTTATATATTATGGTATAAAAATATTGAACACTGCATAAATCGAGGAGTATAAATCAATTCTTTTTGCTATACTCAAACCAAGCTATTTAAATATCCACAACGATTCGGTCATTCTGACACGCACGTGAATTGAAAAAAAAGCGATGACCTTGGATAAATGCACTTGCAGAGCGATGAATGAATTTTTTTCCAGCACACACATATATATAGAACAAAGTTTGCTTCGTCAGGAAACGATAAAACAGCGCTATTACGCGTACTTTTTTTTTTAATTTTCATTCAAAAAGGATCCTCTCGCGCGCGCACCTTTAATAACCATTTAGACCGCGCGCGGAAATTCCCTTGACTAATTATAATCGTATTAGCTCGTTGAACATGACGTGGAAGTTAATGCCGGGGATTTTCGAAAATGAAAACTCGAAAAACAAAACCTCGCGGCGACGAGCAAAGTCCCGTTGCGCATCGCATATAAAGCAACGGCCAATCGAGAGGCGTAAGTATACCGCGCGCATTAAAAAACAAAAAAGAGGTACACTCACCAACATTAAAAACAGCAGCACGATGTTCCTCTTCATTTCGCCGTCGTCGTCGTCGCAAAACGCCGCGATTCCGAATCATTTATTACTCCTGGCAAAGTCCTGGGCTCTCTCGGCAGGTGATGTGCGCATTTCTGGAGTTGCACTTTGCAGTCGCGCGCAGGGTTAGAAGCAGAGCATCTCCTCTCAATAGTAAGCTGCGAAGAGGCACATACCGCGCAATAGACTCGGAGAGCCGAAAGTACTTGGTTGGCTTCGCGGCAGCAGTCGTCGCTTCCCCGGCGCAAACAAAAATAAACTTACCGTCGCCGCGCGGCGACCGGACCGAGGGAAACAATAGCCGATTCTTCTGCAGTCCGTACGTGTCCTCCTCGGTAAGTATGCCGAGCCACTCGCTGCTGCTGCTGCGGTCAACTTCACTTCGCAGCAACGTGTATACGCGTATATGTATATATATATATATATATATATATATATATATATATATATATATATATGCGCGCTTACGTTAACAAGGCTCGCATACAGACAGACGGTGCGTGTATATATAAGTAAGTATATTATAGCGCACTCGATGAGACACGGACTCCGCAGCGACGAGAGCTGCGATGCTATACTCGCGCGAGCAAGCGAGACTTGATGCGGTCGCGCGGCGGCAGCGCCGACGGCGGCCCATCACCATATAGTGGGGATTTTCTCGCAGGTATGGTCACGCGATCGCAGGAGCTTCGGGCCTCTTACTGTATATTTTGTATACCTATGTATATACGTACGCTTCGACCGGATGCGACCTATGCTATAGATGTATATATATATATATATATATATACATAATGAACTCTGCGTCGTCATTTCAGCTGGATCGGCTTTTTCAATTTCGCGCTATACTGCGCGCTCGTATCGCTGATGCGCTAGACTTATTACACAACAGCGACTCTCATCCTCTCTATTGACTTTGGCAACTTTTGCCAAGTTCTACATCAGAACACACGGAAGTCCGCGCGCCTGCTAGGATATAGTTTACCTGTGACATCATTGTTACCAGCGCTTCGAGTCTAGGCTAATTAAAATTAGCATGAGCTGTTCATCTCTCGATCGAAGGATAGTCCTGTAATCTTCGCGTCTTTTCAAGACTCGTTACGTCGATTTGAATTTTGAAAATATTTGCTTTGTGTTATAGCGAACGACGAAGCCGGAAAACATGCGCTGCGAGATGATTTTCACTGCAGTAATGTGTATATGTATACGTATATAAAGTAGGCAGGATCCCACGATAATATTTTTCGGGTGTATGAACTGACGCCGTAAAGCGATTCGATGGGATGTTTAACTTTATTCGATATGTTATATATATATATATATATATATATATATATATATATATATATATATATATATATATATATATATATATATATTTAGATCGTTGGGGGGGAAATATCTTGATCGGAATAATAAAGTTGCGGATATACCGCGAACAACGCGTAAAAATGATGTAGTTCGCGTATATTATTTCTGACGTAATTTATATGTCAAGCGAGCCTTATACACCATTGTTACGATAAGGTCCTCTATAGAGTATAAAGAGAAGATTAAAGGAACTATTGTTCCGTTTTGCTTATCATAATATAAGTTTACGCGATGAGAAAAAAAATTCATAATGAAAGCCTGTTTTTCAAGCTTTCTATATTACTTATATATATATGTATATTATGATTGTATTCATACTTTCTCTGTACAAAAAGGAGCTTGGGGTTTATGCGAAATAAAACATATTGCTTTACGAAAATATATTTTATATATATATACACGCGCACACGCACACACACACACAAGAATAAATCACAACTTTTTTAGCTTTCAACACACGCGCGGCAAGAAAGCGGATGAACTTTGCTTCCATCTCTGGATTCCGCTCGATGAGTATTGCACGAGATATTTCCATTTTCCATATAACAAATATGTAGGAAAATACGTTTCAATGAATCTTTGTCAAATCACGAGTATACACTATGTATCTATCTATATATATACATATATGTACATATACATATATATAGGTGCGCGCATAAATTTACCGCGTCGCACACCATCAAGCGGCGATAAGATATTTCGTTATAGTTTGAACACGTCGTATATAATTCTGTTTCCAACTGTGTTTTTCATGCAAATATTATGAAGCAGGAGGGTGAGAATCTCTGAAAAGAGTTTCCCGCGTTGCAGTCGTGTTTGTATATTACTCTTCGCGACGCAACTATAATATATATACACACGCGACTCTCGTCGCGTCGTCGCCCTATTATGTTATTTATTCGTGCAAACTTAGTGAATGGATTGTTAAAAAAAATATACTTTTAATTAGAGAGAAAACATCGAATACGTTCTCTGCGCGCTCAAAGGAGAAAATGAACATTGTCGCGCTTGTATAATAAATCAGAGGAATAAACACATTAATATATAAAAGTAGTTTCGTTCTCTAACGAGGTAGAAAAGAAAAAAGCGAAACGACATTTTCATCGATTAATAATACATCGGAAAAGGAGTCTAACAAAATACGGGTAATTATACATCGTTTCCCTATATAGGCTCGAACCGAAACGAAGTAAGACTGCGTCTTCCTTTAGACATTACGTAGTGGGACGCAGGTCTTGTTGAGTAAAACGGAAACGACATCAAACTGTTTTAATCACGTGAAAAATAATATGCTTTCACACAAAGCGACTTTCTATCCTAACGTAATGACTCTATTTATAAATATTCCATTTTACTCCAACGTTCAGAAGCTTCTATGTCGCGCGTATTTGCAATCGCGATACTTATAGCGACTATTTACTCTGAGCTGATCGATGAGTAGCCGTGCAGCCTTTGAAAACCATCGTTGAACTGAAAATAACGCGAAAATATAATCAAAAGAAAAAAGTGTATTTCGGCAAGAACACGCCGCTGAATCTGCGTGCATTCAAAATGTGTAAAAGGATCAAAACTGGAGTTAAAACACTGCACGCGCGGACTTTATTTTCGTTAATGCGGCCGTTGCACACCAAAAGCATGTATGGAGCAATGCAGAGAGAGAGAGAGAGAGAGAGAGAGAGAGAGAGAGAGAGAGAATATAAAGCGAGCGCGCGCTTGTGTCTTTGCTTATAGAACAAAAAAAACCTGCCTACTTACGAGTAGCAAGAAAAAATATTTGAATAATAATTTCTTATCTAAATAAAAAAGCTCACGCAATGTTGCAGAGATTTCGAACGCCGATAGAGTATAACTGGTTTAACTTTGAAATGTTAGTTTGTATTGGATTAATGTATGTATAAAAATGTATGTATATATACTTGGAAAAGGGTGTGCCAAGTGCTTTGCGAATTTTCAGAAGGAAAATTCTGTTGGAATTAGGTTTTGAAAATATCAGTTTATTTCTGTAATACATCGTTTACATCGCATCGAATTTCACCGACGCCGGCTTTTAATGAACCCCGGGATATTAATAAAGGAATACATATACTCTACGCCGTATAAAATAACTGCTATATCCGATGGAGAATATACTGCAACAGCAAATGTCATTTTATCATCGCGCAATTTTTTAACAAACCGCTCATAAATATACATACGGAACTTGTATAATATATATACGACTCTCGTCGGAATGAAGAACAGAGATCTGCCAAAGAGTTTCCATGAAAATTAAAAATACAACAAAAAGTAGCCAATACGCGATGACTCACAATAAATAAATCTCAACTCGTTTCGCAAATTAATAATAACCATATACTTATACGCATACGCGTAATTGCATCACGCTCGCGCGCAAATATCGAGAGCGGCTAATTAGTTATAAATTCTCTCTCTCACTCACTCTGACATAACTAGAGTGCTCGCATAAACGTGGAGTATTTTTCGAGGCGTTTTTTTCATCATTCGGCGTTTTATAGGCTAAACGAGCTATACAGCCGGCTCGCGCTTGAGAGAAAGACAGAGAAAGAGACTGGAAGGGCGAGAAATTGGCATGAGAGGCGAATGTCGAGGCGCGCGCGCTACGACGACGCTGCCGCGAGTCAACGTAGTGGAAGTGGGAGTGAGTATAAAGACGAGAAATAAGCGATGGCGCCGGTTAGTAAGTTCAGTGAGAGTGCCGTGAGCTTCGACCCATCGCGAAAGTCTACCATGAAGGTACAGTGCAGCCCAGGAAACCGACGCGATCTTTCATACTTTTTTTACCGCCGTTTTTTCCGCTCTTATTTTTTCGTTTCGAGCCTTTTTTTCAATTGAGAACGTAGTCGCGTTTTTTGTTCGCAAACGCGGGTGTGAAGTGTGCGCGCGGGAAGGATCAAGTGATTATCGGCGAGGGTTACCTAAACAATGGTTTTTTAGATCGTTCGCCCTTTTTGCCGCGTTAATTAATCGACGTTGCGAGACGTAAAAGGGTTACTATTATCAGCCCGCGGGCGGTTGGAGACCAAAAGTTGGCGCGTTTGAACGAAAATTCAGCGATGGCGCAACTTAAATTTAATGCACTTTCGAATCGAGATACTGGTTTTGAAAAGTTTCTAGTCAAGTTTTATACCAAAACAATGTATATATATATATATACAAACACAGAGAGCAAAGAAAGTTAACGAAACCTTTCTCCTAAAAAGCTTTCTATTATACATTTAGGCCTGTAGTATCGGGAAACACGATCGGATCAGAGCAAGACTGAAAATTGAAAAGAAAAAAAGGCGTAGGTGCGTCGCTTTTAGAAATCATCCGCGTCGAAGGAAAGCATCACCGCGAAGTACGTGTCGCATATATATATATATATATGCGCGTATACGAGTGAGCGGGAATTCGAGAAAGCCGGCGAAATAGCTGAATAAAAATAAATCGAAAAAATGTTAATGAATTTTCTGGGAGAATACGTCGGGTGCTTCTGATGCGTGTACAGTATATATACACATATATTATATATCCTCTACATCCGAGAGTGAAGCCGGGCCGGGCAAACATGTGAAAGTTAGACGCGGTTCGTAACCTTTCATCCAGCGATCTCTTTCTCCTTTTCTCCTGCTTCACTATACGTTATACATATATATACATGACGCACCGGATATATAAGCATATATAGCATACATTATACTATATACATGCGTATACATCTATATATACATACCAATGCTCTCGGAATTTCTATATTAATTGCAAGGAGTTGCGTGGACAAATAACGCCCTTAATCACCCAGCACATCTTCTTTCCCATTATCATCATTGTCATTATCATCATGATCATACTCTTTATCCGCGTGTATTACAATGAATTGTCCTCATGATTTACACCGTGAAACTAAACGTGAGCTCGGCTAATGACTGTGCTGATGGGGATATTCGGAGAGGAGTCGCTCCGATTTTCCTTTTCTTTTTCCCGTACGTGTGTACGTCTGCCTACACAGGCGTGTATACATATATAGAGTACAACAACGTGCGCGACATGTGAATCCAAGTGCGTCGGAAGCCAGGCGCGCGCATCGCACACACAGGCTCCTATACGTCTACTGATGTTGCCGGCGAACTTCTCTCACAGCGGCGGTGGCGGCGCGCTTCTCGTTCTCGTAACTTTCACCGTGAGAGCCGTTGCTCGCTCCACTTGCTCGCGCTCCTCGCAAATTGAGCTTTATGTGCGCGGATGTATGCGTACACGTGTGTGTACACAAGCGCTCGTGTGCCATCAGGTGTCACGTGCAAGCGCAAGCGCGACTCGAACAATTTTGGATCAGGTGAGCGATTTGGCTGTGAGTTGTATATCTGCGCTAATTGGCCAAAATCGCCGAGGTAGGATTAGTGGAGTTTGCGCGGGGGAGTCGGCCCGTAGTGCGGTTATAATTCTCGTGAAAGTGAAAATTTCGAGAGAGAGAGAGAGAGAGAGAGATAATTGTCGGCAACAAAGCGAGCAATTTGTCGAATATTATGATTTTTATCCGACTCGTCCAAGACAATAGCCACTCGGCGAGCTGCTGTCCTGGATTTTCCCTTCCGTTTCTTTTTTCTCTCGCGATTCTGCATATACGTATATATACATATTTTCAGTCTCTCAGGCGTACACGTACACACACACACACAGGAAGTCGAAACTTTCTCGAGCATCTTCTCCGTTGAAATACCGCTGTTATTCCTCGATTTTGTATATATATCTCTATTTTTCTTCCTTCGCTTCGCAGTTACCGGTGCTGCTCGTTGTCGCCGTGACGGCGACAATGACCGCCGCAGCCGAGCAGCAGGACAGCGAGCTTTCGCGCGCCGCTGCCGCCCAGCTCCAGAGACTCGCGCCATTCCGCAGGTCGATCACCGAGAGTCAACCCGTCGCCGGCACAACCAAGAGCAAACCCGAGACTCGGCCCAAGGAGTCCAGGAACACCCGAGCCAATGCCGACGAGCAATCGCTCAGGATCCCCATTGATCTCAACGAGCTTTACCGAATATTCAGCGACTCCTTCGGCGCGGAACTGAACAACGTCAGGGATAAACGGGACAAGCCCGTCCAGCTGACACCGGCCCGGATGGAGGCGCTGGACAAGTACGCCGATAAGATCATGCAGGACGAGCGCGTCCAGTCGTACATGCAGGAGCGAATCAAGAGGGACGGTTACGGCGGCGGATACGGTGGATACGGTGGATACGGTGGAGGGGGTGGAGGAAGTGGTTCCGGTGGCTCTGGAGCCTTTGTCACCGGACTGGCCGGTCAGCTCGTCGGAAGCGTCGTCGGACTTTCCACCACGGCTTCGAAGGGATCTTCCAGTTCCAGTGGACAGAGCCCTGCTCCGGTCTACGGACCACCGGCGTATCACTCGGTTGGTATTATCATTGTAACTCATGATTCTTTTCTCGTGGTGAACTTTGCCCCCGGCATTGTATGCGATATATATATAGATCTATGCAATAGCGGACAAAGGATATATAGCTCACTCGCGTTTGCCGTAATTAGACCGCATATATATAAATACAGGATTTAGACGGCTTTAGATAAGCTCGCTATATAGTTCGATCCATCGATCCCCCATCACGCGAAGTAGCCAATTGTTGTGAACGCGATTTAACGACTTTTTTAACTCACAACGACGTATTATACATATACGAATAGCAAGCGTGTAGCTTTTTTCCTGCGAAAAAGATAATTAAATACAAATGTATGCGATAGGGTGCTCATTAGAGAAAAATCCATATACCTGTGTACAGAGCAGCGATTTTTCACTTCACCGACAAGGTGAACAGGGGATTGGCACAACTCCTCTCTCGTCGTCGTCGTCTCCTGCACACATCGACCGGACGACCTTCTTCTAACGCGAGAGTGTTCCATACGCTAAAACAAACTCGTTCCCGCATTCTAATTAACCTCCTATACACACACACATACACAAACGTATAGATTTTCCTGTCGTTCGGGCTCAATAGCGTTACGATGCAATTTTTTTCTCCCCCCCTCCCCCCCCCCTAGGGCGCGCGTACCAAGAGAGAAGCGATAATATTTCATAACGTTTCCGACCAGATTCCGAGGTTTCGCGCAAGAGACGCACACAGCTCCATTCGGAGAGGAATGAGAGAGGCGTTTTATCTGGGTCGTTGCCGTTTGCCATTAAGGAGGGAAACTCGCGCAGGTCGTTTTTCCATTTTTTCTTTCCAACCTGCCCTCCCTACCTTCTAACTTTGGTATATATATATATATATATATATATCTATTTCCACTTATCCGCTCGACGCGACTTATCGCGTTTGTATTATCGATGCAATTCGTTATACCATATTCTGTATCAATGTACGAATTGACATTTTTTTCTATGCTCGAATAATCTAGAGTATCGCATGTTCTTACATAGTTTTACTTTATTATCGGCATTTTCTCTCCGCGTAAATATCGTTATATATATACGCACTTTATATTTACGGCGTCACGTATTATTAAATGAAGTACATTACAACGTTACAATTATTACTCAGCATAAGTTAACTTTGCATTAACGAATATGTTTTGACAACAGCTAGTGATGCGACGACAAAAGTAGATTCGTTTGCTTGAATTTCCAGCACATAGCGCTAATATCGCGATCGCCGATATGATTCCCTTCGAATCTCATGCGCGAACATTATTCATTATACAGATGAGGATTAGAATTACAAAAATAAAGCAGAAATAAAGAGAATTCTATATATTAATTTTATGATAGAATCGGATTACATTGAAACATATGTATTTAGTTGATGAATAGGTTCATCCGCTGTGTGCACTAAGTATAGCCATTATCGGAATTAACCGAATTACCCCGCGTTTTCTTTCATTTCTCTACCTCTGGCTGTGGCACACATCAGAGGGCTTAAAGCGCGAGGAATGTAAAATTCAAATTGCCACTATGCAAAAAAATGATATAATCAAGTCAAAATTGCATTTTCAGAATTTTCTCATATACACACGCAGCTCATCCGTTCCCACATATAGCGCACGGAAGCACATGCCATATAAATATATATTCATGAATTCACATATATCTCGCAACGGTCATTGCAGTACGGCAAGGAGAGCTTCAGCATCTGGGACTTCAAGCGGGCGATCATGAACACGCTTATCCAGGCCGTAAAGGCGATTGGCGGGGGAGTCCTGGCACTCAAGGGTCAGCTGATAAAGGGAAGCGGCTTTCTCGTATCGACGAAGGGACGGATAATCAGTAGCGCCGGTGACGCCATTACCGGACTGGGAAAAAGTTTGGCCGCCAGTGCCGTCGTGCAACCACCGCCGGCTCCACACCCCGGCTACGGCGGACATGTGGGCTACGCTTACACGGCACCTGCAGCTCATGTTATCGGTGAGACTTGTAATTATATAGACGTTTTTTTCCCCTCGAGTTTGCATTAAATCGGGTATAAAATTGAATCACTGCTGCGCAGATTATTGACGCGGATGCTAACTTTCGAGAGGCACTTAGAGCTCAAGTTTTCAGATCGATATATATATATAGGTTGCACACGAGAGAGCTCGAATTAGATTGACTTGAAATTATAGTGCTCGGATCGAGTTATAGATATATAGGGAAGTGGTATAGTAAAGCCATTAGTAAAAGATTTCATCCCTCTTTTTTTGTTGAATACATGCATAAAAATCCCGTTTCTTACGTAGTTATAAGGAAAAAGTTCTGATACCCAGTTTAATCCTATTCAGGCGCGAGTATAAAAGTCATAAGTGGATTTAGCATCTCGCGCCAGCTCATTCCGCTGTCTCTCGATTTTTCTCTTTATTATTCTCTGATCTAAACTTTTCGACGCTAGTATATAATCATTTGTTGCTATATACTGTGTCGACGGAGAATTTATGCAAAACAGCCGATACACTTCGTTCTATAATCTTTGCACACGAGCAGCGGGTCTGTCGCAATATACCACGATATTTATATATGATTTCGTAAAAAAGACTATCAAACTAGTTTCGATAGAAAGGAAATTTCAGCGGTGCAATGGTGTAGCCGCCCTCCGCGCGCATGTATAGAGTAATTAAAAGAAACTATTTTGACCTCATTACGTCATTTTGCTTTTTTTTCTTCAATGTTATATCAGTTTGTTGATTTTTGCTATTTATTCATTAGTCGAAAGGCGAAAATGATTGTGCAATATGCAAGATTTACCGCCACTTTACATAAGTTGTATACTTATAGCACACTTGATATATTTATCCTGATTTACCGCGAGAACGATGTACTCGTATATAGACATGAATTCCGGGTATAATATTTACTTACCATGCCAATTATATTTTAATTTATTAAAATTATGTTTTGTCTTAATTTTTCCTTTCATTTATAGCGCACGATACCACGTACGACGGACCTCCTCCGGCAACGAACGCTTACCACTCGACATTTGGCGCCGCTTCCGATGGTAATATAACTTTTTCTTTTACGAGCTGCAGTTTTTTATTGCAAACAATTTTTTTTTGGTTTACGTGCGGGAAATGTAACGTTATGAAAATTAACTTTGTGCGCATTCCCGAACTCCAGAGTAAAACTACCTATCTCTCCCCCCCCCCCTCTAGAAAACAAAATTAATTACCATTAATACAGCAGAATACGCTTTGACATTAACATACTACCATGCATAAGCTAGTCTTTGGTGAAATAAGTTCGCCAAAATAAAATATGGCTTCCGCAGGGTCTTGCTTACGCAATCGCATCAGGTAAACTGGATGATTGTATTCATAGAAAAAGGATACATTAGTTGTGCGGGACGAATTAATAATGAGGGCTTTTCGCACGTGACGCATATTAGAGAAAAAAAAAGTGAAGCTCGACTAACTCTGGTAAATGCAGTAGACCAAACTGACAGACGTTACGTTTACAGACGAAAGTATTCAACCTGGTCTTTTGATTGGCAAGCCATCTCCGTCGATCGATTATCACACGGAGCAACTGCAACCGGGCCACTATGACACTGACATTCAGCACGCAGAACATCAGCTGACGGAACCAGTGCAAATTGAAGAAGCCGAGCCTCCGAAGCCGAGCTACAATATTAAAGACGTTGTCGGCAGCTTAGCCGGAACATCCAACTTCTACCAACCCGACAATTTAAAAGCCCCCGAAATACAATCAGTCGAGGAGACTCCCTCTATTCCCGGCAACACTCTGCAATTGCAAGACCACAATCAACAAGACAATTACGAACTCTATCCACCTCTCGGTAACGGTCCGTCCGACGATAAAACGGTGCAACAGCCTCCGAAGTACGGATCTCCAGCGGTTAATTTTAAGAATCCAGATGATTTCCCACCGCAGAAATACGAGTATACCTCGGCGCAGAACGCTTACGGCCCGCCACCTTCGAAATACGGAGTACCTGACTCCCACCCCTACAATTATCCTCCTCTGAAGCACCAGATCCAGGCTCACGGGACGCCGGATATTCAGATCGAGATATCCGATCACGATATCACCGGTTTCGAATCCGGGGGATA
This sequence comes from Muscidifurax raptorellus, assembly GCA_020010945.3. Classification (NCBI taxonomy): domain Eukaryota; kingdom Metazoa; phylum Arthropoda; class Insecta; order Hymenoptera; family Pteromalidae; genus Muscidifurax; species Muscidifurax raptorellus. The sequence goes on from CM052080.1 coordinate 1,754,412, forward strand.
CGCCCAGCATAGACAGCCTCACCCTCCGGGTCTTCACGTAGTGGCTATGCAGGGACCTCTCAAAATTCCCATTCTGGGACCGGAGCACTACAAATCTGCGGGCGGCTACGGCCACATGAACTCGATTCCTCCTATTGGCAAACTCCACACGAGATACAGGCCGGACTTTGAAGTTCAAAAGTCTCTCGAGTATGAGCTACGAAAGCGTCGAGCCGACAGCTTCAGGACTCACAGGACATAGACGCGGTTTCTTTTTCATCGCGAACAAGACGGAAGATTGTGTATATCGATGCAAAGGTAATGACTTTTTTTTGCGCGGGATACTTCCAAGGATTAACGCACAAATTTTTCTTAAAGTTATATCCATACGATATAGCCTTTTTATTTTGAGGAAAAAGTGCGGCAAAGAGGAGGGGGAATGAGAGATAGGTAGGTCAAATAGGTCGTTAAGTTTTTTTATAGATACATGAAAGTAGCTATATTGAAGAAACCTCATATTTCATGGAAATCTGGTTAAACACCTGTTGAATCGCAGTTTGCGCGACTATGCGTTGTTTCATCGTAAACTATGTTTTATTAATATTAATTTCTTATTTTAGCCATTCTACACTATCGGTATCGACTAAACAATTGTAATTTTTGCAGTGGTATACGCGTACGCTTACTATCCACGGTACGGTTACTATCGACGAACTTGGCCAATGGGTTGAAGGGTCTAGAACATGAGCAGATTTGGATCAAAAGAAAGCAAAAGATTACTACTAGCAGATTGAAGCGAAGATCTCCATTTCGAGTTCCGATTCCACAACACGCCATTATTCAGTTATTGAACAACTTGCCTCGTGGAACCCGCGATCTTTTTTAATTTATTTTGTAAATATAGGAATTTTAGCATTATGTAGAACCCAATGATGTCTGTGACTTTCAATTGCATATTGTACATTTGTGAAATTGCCGCGAAGCGCAGATACACGTTGACGTTATATATAGTAGAGTGTGGCGAGTATACCTTGATTTTTGTATAAAAGATGATTGAGCTTTTATCGTAGTCATTTAATGCTTTGTTTATACATATGTATAAAGGTATAAACGCCGCCGTAGAAAGAAAACGATACCTTGATGGTATGTTGTACTCCCTTGATATAGTTACCTCCACAGGAAAAATCAAAGTGTTTTGTGTACCTATATATAGGTTACATTTATATACATTTTTTTTATTCACGGATCGATCTGTTCGAATATACATGTTGAACAAATAAAAATATAATAGCTGCAAAATATTGTATTCAGCTAGTGTACGAGATTCGCTTGTTTGATAATAAAAAAAAAGTTTTTATTTTAATCTTGTATATATGAGAACAATTATTTGTAATGAAATGTTGATACAAATTATATTACTCACGCGTACTAAATCAACGATTTGATGGCATACTTATATAATTAATTCGGTGGATAATGCACCTCGATCCGTGTCAGTCATCAAAAAGAGCACGTATAATCAACTGAATTTCACGGAACGAGGATATTTTCGGCCAATATGTGCTCGGATCGAAATGAAAGTATCTATATGGTATACATATAAATATATTTAGCGCCGCAGCGCGAGCGCGCAGCTCACAAATCAAACCAGACGAAAAAAACTAAAATTAAAATTACCATACGAATAGTGAAGCTCGAGGAGGCAAACAGTTAGTTCTAGCTCGAGAGGAGACACAGTGTGAAAAAACCGTTATGCCTCGAGAACCAGAAAAATAAAATCGGTGCATGAGGTCGACAAGGAGCTCAGTCTTCTTAGAAAAGCATGTATGTACATACACAGACTTTAATGTTTATTGTGCTGCTAAAAGCCCGCGATAAACTTAAAAACACGACAATATTGTGTATCGATTTGGTACACAACGCTAGAGAGGGAGAGAGCGAGGTAAGACGCTCTCCGGAATAAGGAAAGAGACATCGAAACGACATGCACTCAAGTTGAAGATCTCACGGTATAGCGCTGTAGCTTCGGAAGCATATAATATAGCCCAGATGAGAGACGAGAGAGACTGTACGGAGAGAAATCATAATAACAAAACCCACTGAGAGAAGAGCGTCTAGCATAATTCGAGCACGACTACGTGAATTATATTGATAAAGGGGAAGGAAGCAGGGGGCGGGGGGGGGGGAGTCTCTGATAAAACGACGAATCGCAGCTGATTCGAGCAAACGAGTTGTAGAGAGGCGGGGAAAGCAAAAGAGACGAGTGTATGCGAGAGAGCGTAGAATGTTGAAAAAAAAATCGTCGGATAAAAAATAATAATAAATTAAATGACGCAGCAGCAGCCGCAGCAACAGCAGCAGCCGACGCGGATGTTATATATAGGCGAGGATAGTGAGCTGTCAGAGAATTAAGTGCGCGAGCGCGGAGAGAAAGAGTTTTGCGGACTGCAGCGCGCGCACAGAGAGTCGGTCAACCGGACCTGTATCGGACATCGGCTTTATATATATACAGGTATATAGTATATATTGTATACACAGAGCGGGAGATACACACGTATAGGAGAGTATTAAGCGCCATCGGCCGCAGAATAGCAGCTGTAGCATATACGCGCTCTCTCGGCGAGTACCTAGTGCGTCCATTTGTATATAGCTATATAGCGATGAGAAGTGCTCGCGCGGCGAGAGAGTTAGGAGTTGAGAGAGTGAACGCCGCAGTACAGCGAGTGGGGAACAACGCTATAACGCCGACGACGACGGCGTCGAATCAGGAAGGAGAGGAAGACACGCTTGCCGGTGCTCGGCACCTTCTCGAAAGTATAAATGAAGGACAATGACCTAATTGCGTGCAGAATAGCCAAGTGCTTCCGAGGCGACTAATCCTCGCCTTATAAACCCGCAAGAGAGGACTTTGTTTTCTACGATCGCCTCGCTGGATCGGCCGATTTTTCGGAAAATCGTTATGAAGGTCAGTCATGCGCTTTTATCTTATTACGCGGGCGAAAACAAGCTCTGTATTCGGTATACGCTTTTCCGAGTCGAGATGACGTCGTTTTCTTAGACGATTCGAATGTCATCCCCCGCGCGCGCATAATTGAATCGATAATATATAAGCAAGTAAATGAATCACAATTGATCGAATCTAAGTAAAGCATTTCGGTATGTGTGTGTGTGTGTGTCCGTAAGTCTTTGAGTCATCCCTACTTGGTAATTTTTCACGTCCGTCAAAAACTCTTTCGGCTACAAGGGGGAAAGAAAACTGCCACAGTGCGGCAGCAGTAAATCCTGCAGCATCACCATTGACGAGCATCATATTCCATGACGTAGAAGAAGAAGCAGTCAAGGAGCTATATCAGCTGCGGGTTGTGTATACTTATATATGAAGGGCCGCCGACTCGTATATTTAGATACGCGTTTCTAATAGGTCCGATCGATATGTATACCTACTATATATAGCTATACAGGCGGAACTAGATATACGTGTGTGCATATATATATACAGACGTTTTTTCCCCTCATGGCTTATCTGGGCGCTTTTCCCGATCGTGGATATATATTCGTACACGGCCAATGTAGCACAGCGTCCCACTTCCGCCGCGCGCTTAGAGACTCTTACTCGCGCGCGCGCGCGCGCACACACGCAAGGCTACTCTGCACGCGACTTGTTTATCAACACCGAGCGCGCTTTGACGCTCGCAGATATGCAGTATACCGTTTAATCCGTTTAATAGAGAGAAATTCCAGCTTTTTTCGACGACGACTGCAGCTCACCGGCGTCAAAGAGCTATTACAGATATATACATACTGGAATTTCCGAGCAACATTCGATGAAACGAAGAGGATTATTGATTTTGCAGAAAACGAGCTGGTTCGGCTGGCTTCTGGCCCTGTCGATGATATGCCTGCAGGCGGAGGCGCAGTACAAGTTCAGGAGACCACCGCCGCCGCCACTAGCACCGCCTCAGATTTTCAAAAAATCATGGGGTCCCGGCCCGAGGATACCTCCTATCGGAAACTCCATACACATCGGCACCAACTTTCCTCATAAAAGGCCGCCGCTATTCAAGCCACCTAATTACAGGTGAGCCGCACTCATTATAGCCGCTTTGATCAACGTTTGTAAACTTTCCAAGAGACACGTTGCCTGTAATTAAAAAAGAGTACGACGCGCGATTGATGGATTTTTAATAGCGCACAATAATGGAGCGAGCATTTTTAATGATATACGCTTTCATAATACGCAATACTTATAGTTCAACGTCTATATCGAGACAAACAGCCCTTTCAGCGAACTCACTCGTGCAGCGCGTTCGACGTAAATCCGCTTTGTACATACGACGTATTATAAGTACGCGCTCTTCTTTCTTCGTAAAAGCAGTAATAGCGCCGATGTAATATAGGCGCATATAAGTTCACGTATACAAAGTATCAGCATGTATAACGATGCGCAGGTTCCGTCGTCCCCCGAGCCCCCCGCCGTCCTCGATGTTCAACCTTCTCTCGAATTCGTACAACAAGAGCCCACAGCTGCCTTCGAACCTCGCTATCATGAGCAATTTCGGCACGGCGGGCGTTCCACCACCACCGGCGCAACGCGCACCACCGCCACCACCGCCGCCGCCCCCCAAGGAGTTCCACTCGATCGGCAAACTTCCGCAACAGTTTAGCCCGGACTACAATCGAGCGGAAGTAGTGGCCGCGGCTCTACATACTCACCGGGCCGCCCTAGACGACGACAAGGGGCCGATACACACGATACCCGCCCCGAACTTGGCTCCTGCCAGCAGCAAGTCCTACCACCATCACCAGCAGCAGCAGCAGCAGCAACAGGCTAACAAGCCGGAAGAAACTCCGAGGAGACCCTACTCCGTTACTCAGGTCGATTACGCGACAGTCTTCAACGGCCAAGGTTCGCTATATAGATCTACTTTTTCCACGCGGCGGGAGAAGAATATACATTTAATACTTACGGCTCTTTGTCGCGCAGATACGGGCGTGATGAACCAACGACTCGTACCGTCGTCCCACTCCACCAACGTTCCGCACCACCAGTACGAGGTGACGGAGTCGAACGAAGTCAACTCGGTGCCGCCGACCAGCTACTTCACCGGTGACTTCGACACCGCGCACTACTCCACTGCCATTGTTCACGACCAACAGGTTCGAATCACTCAATTTCACATTAGTCATATAACTTTGGCACGGGATATGCTTAACTATACTTATTTATGCTTCGCGTAGGTCAACGACGTCTACGTGAACCATCCGTCATCGTCAGGAATCTCGCGATCCACGCAACAGCAACAACACGAGTCCAGTCCGTCGATGCAGGCCAATCTTCACAGCTCGATGCACGTCGGCGGCGTCTCATCTGCCGGACAGCAGCAGCAGCAGCAGCAGACGCAAACCGCCGCGGAGCTGCACGTCGGCCAACCGGTCGCTGCCGGACCTCCCATGTCCGCAGCCAAGCTCTACGAGGTTCTCAACGCCTTTCCCGCGCAACTGACCGATCAGTACTCGCTGAACCAACAGCCGCAGATACAGCAGCACCTGCTGCAACAGCAGTTGTCGCAGATACTGCAGGGACAGCAGGACGATCCGAGCGCCGCCGTCAGAGTGAGTATACAGCTGATACATACAGAATTCGCGGAATGACGATTAGTGCCGGTAAACAAATAATTGATGGCGCGGCTTTTCTACACAGGCGACCTTCTCCCAGCCGACGCTGCATTCCTTCAACTACGACGAGCAGAGCAACAAGCAGCAGAAACAGCAACAGCAGAACATATACATCGATCAGAATTACGCTTCCGGAAGAGTGACCGCGGATTACAGTTTGGCGCCCGACGCCTCGGAGATCAGCCAGAATGTAGCGGACACAAACGAGCAGCAGGAGAACAACATTGAGTTTGAAAGTTCCGTCGGTTTCGTCAAACCCACCGCGTACTTTACCAAGGTGAAATTTCGTTGGTAATACACGCTATCGCACTCTAAATCGATGATCCGAATACTAAATGCGCAATTTTCTACAGACCGGAGGTGAGCAGAGCGTGGCGTCGCAGTTTTACACAACACTGCCGAACCGCGAGGCAGCTGAGAAATTAGCGGCTCTCGCGGCGGCGGGCAATGTCAACAGTCAACTCATCAGTCAACTTCGAGCGAAACAGCAGCAGCAGCAGCAGCAGCAGCAGCAGCCAAAGGAAAACCAACAGCCCCAGTCTGATCAGCCGATGCCGGCGAATCACAAGGACGAGGAGAGCCAGCAGAGTAACGCGGAAAAATCCAATGAGCGTCAACGACAAAAATCCTTCTACGCCAGGCAGAAGATAAGGGAGGAACAGCAGGCGCGATGGCAAGAGGTTAGATGCGGAACGGTTACGTTAACACGCTCGAGGGCAAAGTCATACCTTATCGATCGATAAACTCGTGCACCTTTTTTCTCCTCGATTGCACATTTTCCCCCCCGAAGGTTTTATTGAATTATACGAATATTTCAGATCCTTTTTTTACATAAGACTGAAAGTTTTAACTTTTAAAGCAGAGCGACACTACTCAAGCTCATCGCTCTCTGTTTTGTTTTTCTTTTTTTAGGAAAAAGACAAATTCAAGCAGCATAATCAAGACGACAACGTCAACAAGCCTCTGAGAATATTCGTTCCGGAAGACGGCTCGGAGAAGGAGAAAGAAATCACTACGGATGATTATGAATACGAGAGCGACGAAGCGGACGTACCGAGGGAAACTGAGCCATCGTCGGAAGACACGGGTTTCGGATCTCGCATCGTTTCGAAAAATTAAAACTCTACGAATAATTGGCGATTCCATATGCATACCTAGATAGATATTTTTAAATGAATTTTCGTACTTTTTCCCTTTCTGTGGGAAGCAATTTTATGCGTATTTTATCGCAGGGACGCAACTTTTTATATACTGTCCTTTCATACAGAAAACCAAATTTCTACAAAATCAAAATATGTATCTATATTGCGCTCTGATTTTGCTATAGATGTACCTAATGCTTAAGAAGTAGGAATTCAGTATCGCATCGATAAAATTATAATTTAAGGAAATTCGACTGATTAAAACTTTCTCGGTGCATTTTTATGTTGAAACGCGATCGAATCAAGTGAGAAAATACTTGTTGAAGAGTCGTTGCATACATAAATGAATTATGAAATACGTGCTGATGCATTTATCGATATATTTTTATAATTTATTTATTTACGTATTTATTTATATTATACTTATGTATTAATTGGTAGTAAAATTTCGTACAGATATAGCGATTCTCTAATCGTATTCTGTTCTTGGCAATTGTTATCAAAGTGAATCGTTCTACACGCAAAAGTGATCTGTATACCATCGTGCGTCTTCCTATATATAACATATATATATAAACGTTTATCATATATTGCCATTATATAATCGTATACGGCTGTGTATACTTTATGTATAATCGTATATAACCACATAAATAGCGTATATGATCGTATATGGCCAAGTAAAAAAGTATTCTCCGATGAAAATTTTCTTTTTTTCAGCTTATATAAAAACTTTAGAAAAATGCTTCACTGCCATTGGTTAAAATTGAAATGTATATTTATTTTTAGTGAAAAATGTATAAGTGTAGCATTTTAATCAAAAATTGACGAATTCGCATGCAATCAAAAGATTTTAATGACGTCATTAAAGTATGTCTATTACTATAAGATGTATTTAACTAAGAGAATAAATTACAAATAGATTAATACACTGTACAAAATTTTATTTAAATTCATATTAATTTTGTTTGCCAGTTGCAATCAGCCTTGCATAAGAAAATATAAACTAATATTTTTAAAGTTTAAAGAAAAAAATTGCATATATTTTCTAATGTATAAAAGTCAGCATTCTATCTTTGTTCTGGAAGAAAACCTTTTTTGACCACCAAATAAGTGATAGAATTCCACAGGTGTGAGAAAACTACATATAGGTAATAAAGTTACATTTGTTAGTGTTACACTTCCTTTAGATTATTTTATAATCCAAAGTTTCTAAATACTCATTGAAATTATGAATTATTAATTTTAAAGTTTTATTCCGGCAGATATAACGAAAATTTTTTTATTTACATAAAAAAACGACTTAATGTTATTTACTATGAACGATCCATAAACCAGGGACTGCCATCGTTGGTAAACCGTTTTGTTAATATGTCACAGCCGGTTTCGGTAACCAGTAACGTATGTTCAAACTGCGCGGACCACATACCATCAGCGGTTACAGCGGTCCAATTATCAGGCCACATTACGTCGCGCCAAGTGCCCTGAGAAAGCATCGGTTCAATAGTAAAAACGTGCCCAGCTTTCATGACTCCAACAGCTTTGTTTTCTAAAAAAAATAAAAGAAAGTGTTTTCATCGTAGAAAGAGTTTAAATTATCATTTTAAAAATTTTATTTGCAGTGAAACTTACTGGCATAGTGTGGAATATTAGGAGCGGTATGAAACAGACGGTGAATTCCGTGTCCACAATAACTTCTTACTACACTAAAACCATGTGCTTGGGCATGCTTCTGAATGACATTTCCAATTTCCCTGTACTTTTCTCCAGGTCGAACAATTTCAATAGCTTTCTGAAGGCACTCATGAGTCACCTCTACCAGTTTCCTCACCTCCGGCTTGACTTTTCCAACAAGGAAGGTCTCATTTAAATCTCCATGAAACCCATTGTGGTACACCGTTATATCAACTAGAAATAAATATCTTGTTTCAAATGAAAGTCATCTATAGAATGAGTAGCAAAGATAATGCTATACACACCATTACAGATATCACCATCTTCTAGAGGTCTCTTATCTGGAATTCCATGGCAAATCACTTCATTCACGGAAGTACAACAACTGGCTGGAAATTGATAATAGTTCAATGGCGATGGGTAGCAGTCTCTTTCAATGCACGCCTCGTGCACAATCCTATCTATTTCAGCGGTTGTTACTCCAATATCGCACGCTTTTGCTGCTTCATCCAAAACTTCTCTTCCAAGCTGATCAAAATCAATTTTGATTAGCAAATCGACCTCGATCCATTAAACTCTCATAAAAGAAGTAAATACCTTGCAAGCCACTCGCATTCCTTCGATCTCCTCATCATCCAAAGTTTTGATCTGTGCGGAACCTCGAACTGCTTGTTCACTGAGGGGAAGACCCGTTGGGTGTGTAGCATAATCGGGTCTTCCAATGGACTCGGGCACTGTACGAATAAGCTCTCTGGGTGCCGGACGCAGTTTACCAGTGAAATGATAGTACGGCCAAGGGTTGTATTCCTCGGATTGGTTTTTGTTATCACCCTCTGTAATGCAAACATTAGTATTGACCAAGTTCAATGACTCCAAAAGCCAAGTTAAAAATACATATAAACAGTCTAATAATAATGCATTGGACCATTCTATTTTTACTAACTCGCTAGTTGATGCAGAAGCTTGTGTGATTTCCAGCTGCTCTTGAAGCAATCCTGCAATAATCAAGCAAATATTCATAAAAGCAATAATTCGAGAAAATATTTAAATCGAAAAGGTTATGGGTGAGGAGGTTATAGGTTATAATGTACGAGCTCTCACCTGATTGCAGAAAAACGAGCCCTTGATTCCGATTTTCAGGCAAGTCGGACACTGCAGACTGGCTGGCGCTTTGCAGCCCGGTGTCTCGCAAGAACCCTGTGTCTGCGGCATTGCTAAAAAATAGCCCTAAACTTGATTTACGGAAATATTGGACCTATCCCGAGAAAAACGCGAAGAGATTTACACAGTACACCTAATGTGCTTAGCGCAGTGTTTGGTCCGTTCGTCGCAAGCTCCGAAACGTAGTCTACGAGTGCCTTTATCGATATGGAATACAATCGCGTAACGTGAATCTACCGCGTTCGTCCGCCAGATGGAACTACAGCTGCTTATAATGCAAAATTCGACGAATCTTTGAATATCGCTGTTGCTCAATTCTCCTCGCGGTCATCATAATGATCTAGTAAAACTATCGAAAAACCAATTCACATCTCCCATCTGCTCCAAAACGTCAGTGCTCTATTCTCAAATAGACGACACCTCGGAAACAGTGAATTTCTCGCGGTGGAATCCGCTGCAGTAAAGTGTAATAAAGTAGCCGCGAAACGGCGCAAACAAGCCGAGTGGTCTCTCATCGCCGCTTACAGTGATATTACAGAAACGTATATATACAGTAGCCTCTTCCAAGAATCGTAGTCCCGCGCGAGCGCGCGTTTCTCGTAAATTTTTTGTGCACAGCAGCTTCTCTCCCATCGCTCGCGCACGGCCGCGGCAAAGAAGAGCTGTGTGTCTTCTCTTCTCACATGTTGCACACAGCAGTAGCCGCGCTTAGCCTTGTTTCTCGTGTTGCGTGTTGTGCCCAGCGAGCACAACGGCGATTCCTATATATTGAAGCTGCGCGTCTCTGCGGTAAAAAAGAGAGCTACATTCGAGTACGCGGAATCGAGGCTTTTTAACGCAGTCTGTTTCATCCGAAGCTTCTCTCTCTCGGAGATCCGAGCGCAGATGATGATTGTATGTACGCACATCGCAACGCGCGGCTATATATACGAGAAAGTGCGCGTTTTAACGCGCTCGGAAGAGCATAAACGCGAGCATGGTTGAATCGAAGAAAGTTAAAAAAAAAAACGTAAAATAACAATGCGAAAATGCTTACTCCCCGTGCGTCGAATAGCGCGATGTGCCGCAGCACGAGCGGATATGCGCTTAACGGGAGAGCCGATGAGTACAGATATATAGCAGAAGTCGGGGGGCAATTAATCAACTAGGTAGCGCCGACACACCAAGTCATCGGACGCTACGTGCGTGCAATAGTCGGGATGAGAGATTGAACGAGTGCGGCTTTGCGGATTTGAACGGAAATGGATTTAAAAAAAATTGAAAGCCTCATATATACGTACATATATGTACAACGCGATGTTTTATACGCTGCACGCGGGGAGGCCGGCGGCGCACCTTCCCCTGAATCTCTCGCTGGCTCGCCCCCACCCCACCTCACCCCACCCCGTGTGTTTGCGTGTATAGGTATACATCGCATCGGTAGCACGCATAGCATAGTACACACAGAGCAGCAGCTGAGAGCAGTCACTAGTCAGCAGCAGTGTACGGCAACGAGAGGAGAGCGAAGAGGGCGGGGAGGGGGCTAGAGACAAAGAGGGAAAGGGGGGCGGTGTGCCGCTGCTCTGCTGGTGGAGAGCAGCCGAGGCGCCGAGTGATCTCCTAGTCTTGTGCGCGATCGGTTGCCGTCGTGTCCGATCCGCATCAGTCTCTCTCTCGCTCCCTCTGCGGAGAGCTTTTCGCCTTTATCATATTTATATACTTACTCGCGCACTCGCTGCATGTGGACGATGTCTCGGCCGATCCGAGGGTGAACGGCCTCGTGTACCTCGACGAGTGCGCGTGTTACGTGTACGTTGACCGGAAGCTCGTGCATAGCATGCCGATCGAGGAGATCGTCACTGCATCTCGGCATAAAGCGCGATCTCGTTGAAGAGTATCGGACCGTTGGACCGCGTGAGCCGCCGCCACTGATGTGTCAGCTGGACAGTTTTTTTTGGCAAGATGATCATCAAGTCGATCCTCGGCATCGTCCTGCTGCTCGGTCTACTAGTTGACTCCCGCCGATTAGGGGAGATTGACGCTAGTAACGATGCTGCTAGTAGTTACGATGGAGATGAGCGACGCCAGAAATTCAGTATAGACCAGTTGCTCAACGCCAAGTTCCCGAACCTCATCAGCGGCGACCTGGACCTCGACGTCTGCAAAGCCGGTCAGTTGTTATACCAAGCCTTAATCTCTCTATCCCTCCCTCTATCCCTCTCTCTCTCTCTCTCTCTTAACAACGAGCTTCATAAGCTCTTGACAGCTTCTGCTTCTGCTTAATCCCGCGGTTCCGCTTCCACTCACGGACTAGAGCTCTCTCTCTCTCTCTCTCTCTCTCTCTCTCTCTCTCTCTCTCTCTCTCTCTCTTCGCTTCTTCTTCCCTCCCACTGTTATGTATACACACATATATATATATATATATATATAGTATAGACCCTTTTCACAAGTATAGCTCAGCTGGTAGCAATTCCAGCGGCGCAACGCTCTATTCCGCGCGCTCGCGCGCTATACTCTATGCCCTCAAAACTCAGCAGCTCCGTCCTTTATTTCTACACGCATAAGTATTTCGCTTTGGATTCTAAGCCAGCGCGATGCTGCTCTGCGGTTTCACTCGAAACATAACGACGATTCACGCGGCGCTACTCAATTAGCATCTGAAAAGTCGTTATCGGACTGCGCGTGAATTTGACGTTTTAATTTTTGAGCTTGGAAAAAAGCCTACCTTCGTATATAAGTATTACACGAGTTCGCGAGAGGACTTGACTGATTTTCGAGCTGCAGAGCGCACATTGAAATTGCGTCCCAATCCGAGGGACACTGTAAACGTTTCTAAAAATACACACCGAATGACAGCGAAACACGAGAGCGATGTCTGTGTACGTATATGTAACGTTCGAATCGAGTATATAGAATGTAATCGCACGCGTAACTTTGAAACGCAAAGGCCTTATCGCGTTACACCTTTTGTCCGCGACGAGCTGCGATGAGATGATGTAATTAAAACTTTATCGACGCAGGGTTAAAGTTTATCGGGACTCGGTGTACGACTGTAATGTACTCTGGCATCGACAGAGAATGTAAAAAAGAAGTGCAGACTAACTGGATAATAATAATACCGATGACTGGTGACTCGCTGTTTGAAACTTTTATATTATACTATACATATTGTTGCTCAATATCGCTTTCGGTAAACGATTATTGTACCGATTCGTTTGCGCGTACGAATAACTGACGCAGAATTTGATAAGATACCTTATCGAAATTATAGTCTGCACGAAAGTTATTCTATAAATTGGGTTTTGTTTAAAAAAAAAAAAAGATTCCCTCGGTGTCCCCTGTACAGGTGCGCAGCCTTTACTATACCGATCTATCATTCGAATGAACCATTATGCGCTTATCCAACAGCAATTCCGCATCTTCTCAATGGAAACAACGACTCTTGTTGATTCGGAAAAGCGTTTTATAACACAGCGGACGTCCATTCACTAACTCGGCCTCTCCGAATGACTGCGCGAAGAAGAAGAAGAAGAAGATGAATCGGCGACTCTCCTTGAACTTGCTGTTTATACTTTGGACGATTGAGTTGCACGCACAACGTCCAATGATGCTCTTGTATATAACTATCATCTCGCCGCTTTGTTTGCCGCCTCCCACGTCCTATCTTCTACATTCATGATCGCTTTGTCGAATAAAAATTGATTGCGAATGAAAAATTCTGCGTTGTCTGCTTTGTACGATTTAAATAATTATTCGTGCTCCAGGCTTCAGAATTAAAAATTGATTCGCGGAATATAATCATTGCAATAATCCGCTTCCATCAGCGCTAATCAAAATTTCGTTGCACACGCGCGAGCAAAATCAATCGAATCGACGATTATATATATATATATCAATGTAGACAGTAGAAAACAGTCGGTATATATAGAGCGATAACTCACTGTGTATACGTTTTCCTACAGCGGCAAAATAATTAATACCAGCAGAGCCAAGCGCAGTAGCCTAATCGCATTATATATATATATATATCCGCGAGGGGAAAGCTTAATCCATTTCTCTCTCGTTGCGTGCGCTTCTCTCTGTTTCTCTCCCGCAAAGCGGATGATTTTTCCGGATCGCCGCCTCATCTTTTTCTTTCTTTCTCGCCGCGTGCACACGCTATATCTTTTCTCGATTAAAGAGCGAATGAAAGTCGGCAGTTTACTTTTCGCGGAAGATGAATAACAGTGATAATAATTTCTCTATATACATATGGGTATGGAGAAAAAAATTCTCTCTCTCTCTCTTCATTGAATCATACATACATACATACATACATAGGTACGTACACATTGTATACACGTTATATACAAATAGCTGTCTGCGGTTCGACCTCTAGGAAGCCGGAAACGATCTAGGCGTTATTTCCTCATTTAACGAGAAAGTAATTGTGTCCCTTGCGCGATGGATGCATTTGCTTCGGCTGGGCATATATACACAATGGTTAAAGGCCAATATAGAGTCTAACGACGAATTTAGCTTTGGCACTGCGACGACGATAACGACGACGACGATACGCGCGCGAGAGGAAAAAAATAACTGGCCGGCTGCTCCCGCCGCTGGTGCAACGCACATGTGTGTACAATAGACGCACTCGGTGTATATATACAGCTATATACATGTACATGCATAACTACGTGTGAGCGCGAGAGAAAGAGACAGAGAGCCGCGCAGGGTGCGTGTTTCGTATTGATTCGAATCGGAGGAAGCCTCGCTCGCGCGCGCTAACTATATACGACGCTATATCTCGCGCGCCGCATACTCCCGCATCTCCCGCCACTTCGTCGTGCGTAATATATAGATTCACGCATGCGACCCCCCTTTGTTTATTTTTTTCTCTCTCCGACATTCGCCCGATGCATACGTATATACTGATCTGTGCTCGTTGGTTTAGGAGGATTTTTGGGAGACATAGCACTGCCGAATATCAAGTACGAGGAGGAGTGGCGACGACAGAAGCTCAACAAGAGCTACTTGGATCAAATCGAGAAGTACAGAGATGAGGTGCTCAGGGAAGGACTGCAGGTCGAGGAGGAGGGTCTCACAGGTATAATATATATATACATACGGCATATTATCTTTTTTTTTAATGCTTCGCTGTTTTATATATGTGTAATACGTTGGATGCGATGCTTTAGAAATCTTGCAATTCAAGAGCGAACACGAGGCCTACCACGATGAGAAAGAGGAGACGAAGGAAAGGAAGGACGATAAGCCCGAGTCGATCGTAGCTCAACGAAATCAGTACAACTTCGGTGGGGACGTGGCGATGACAGGGGAGAGCGATAAGGTGCCCGAAGTCAAGGATCATGGCTTCGTATTTAGGTAATAATAAGAGCCTTTAAGGGTCCATATATACATAAATCCACAGTCGGGCTATAAAGATTGCGCTTATAGTTTTGACGAGGGCGCGATGGTTACGCCGACGGAGAGAAGCTACGAGGTGACGACCGGGACTACCGTTGCCGCGAAGGCCGATAAGAATAAAGAACTAAGCACGCAAAAGCCCTTGAAAGGTGCCAGCTTCCACTCGGAGGACATGCCCGAGCGAGTTCTGTACAGCGAGAACTTTTCCACTGCCATACCTCAGATAAGGCGACGACGTCACAATCGGCGAAAGTAAGTTGTATCCGCACTCCCTCAGCTTCTTTGAATTAAGCGCATCATCTCGCGGACAGATCGTCGGAGCAGCGCAAGCGCAAGGCCAAGAGCAAAGCAGCCAAGCTGCACGAGAGCAAGGAATCGAGGCTACCGCAGCAGCAGCCGTTGGTCCGCCGGAGACGCGCCGCCACTGCCCGGAAGGAACGAGTCTGGGACCACGGGGTCATTCCCTACGAGATCGACGGCAACTTCAGCGGTGCCCACAAGGCCCTGTTCAAGCAGGCCATGCGCCACTGGGAGAACTTCACCTGCGTCAAGTTCGTCGAGCGCGTGCCTCACGAGCATCAGAACTACATTGTGTTCACCGAGCGGCCCTGCGGCTGCTGCTCGTTCGTCGGGAAACGGGGCAACGGACCGCAGGCCATCAGCATCGGCAAGAATTGTGATAAGTTCGGCATCGTGGTGCACGAGCTCGGACACGTCGTCGGCTTCTGGCACGAGCACACGCGGCCCGATCGCGACCGACACGTGCAGATCATCCGCGACAATATAATGACCGGTAAGTTATATATTTATATGTAGCGCGAGTAGATAATAATCCGATGTAGCATGTTGTATTGCATTACACGCGGGAATTATCGATACAGGCCAAGAGTACAACTTCAACAAGCTGACCGAGGACGAGGTGAACTCGCTGGGACTGCCGTACGACTACGACTCGATAATGCACTACGCGAAGAACACTTTTTCCAAGGGCACCTATCTCGACACGATTCTGCCGATGGAGAGCCACGGGAAGAAGAGGCCGGAAATCGGTCAGCGCGTGCGGCTCAGCGAAGGCGACATAGCGCAAACGAATTTACTTTACAAATGTCACAGTAAGTCGGCGGCCTATCAAACTCGCGCGTAGTCTCATTATATAAAGCATCTATTATGATGCTCTCTATCGCGCACATATACACATAGATATACATATATATATACATATATGTATATATATATAGTGGGAGTAATAGGAGTAATGGCTATGTGTAATGGTGTCATGCAGAATGCGGCCGTACGTTCCAGGAGAACAGCGGAAGCTTCGGCTCGCCGAGCCATCCGAACAGCTCGCCTTCGAACGATGTCGAGCGCTGCGAGTGGCGGATCACCGCCACCCACGGTGAACGCATTGTCCTCAATATCACCTTTCTAGATATATTCAAGAGCGATTACTGTCGCAGTGATTATCTCGAGATACGCGACGGCTACTGGCACAAGAGTCCCGTTCTCGGTCAGTATATATATATATTCACTTAATCATTTCTATTCACAATAATTATATATAATAGTCTCCTCTCTCTCTCTCTCTCTGTCTCTCCCCCTTTGTCCCACTTTTCACACCGCTAGAATTTTTTTTCTCTTTTCTAATGACTCCGATGTGTGTGCAAGTATACAGGTCGCTTCTGCGGCAGCGGCAAGATTCCCGACCCGGTTGTGTCGAGTAGCAGCCGCATGCTCGTCACCTACGTCACGTCCTCGCGGCAAAGCGGTCACGCGGGTTTCAGCGCCAATTACGAGGCGGTTTGCGGTGGCGACGTCAAACTCGATTCCGTCGGACACCTCGAGTCGCCCAACTACCCCGAGGAGTATCAGTCCAGCAAAGAGTGCGTCTGGAGACTGTCGGTGCCTCAGGACTATCAGGTTGCGCTCAAGTTTCAGTCCTTCGAGATCGAGAGCCACGACAATTGCGTCTACGATTTCGTCGAGGTGAGGGACGGCCACAGCTCCGAGTCTCCCCTCATCGGCGTCTACTGCGGATACAAGCTGCCACCGGATATCAGGTCTACTGGAAACAAACTTCTCGTCAAGTTTGTTAGCGATAGCAGCGTACAGAAGGCCGGCTTCTCCGCCACCTTTATGAAGGGTATACAATTATGCAAATACCGCGCGCTATCTTATGGCGCATTGAATATTCGATCCTCGGCTTCGAGGCTGCAGTCGATGATACGCGTCTGATTCGTTTATTTCAGAGTTTGACGAATGCGCTTTGACCGACCACGGTTGCGAGCACGACTGTATAAACACTTTGGGCGGATACGAGTGTTCCTGCAAGATTGGCTACGAGCTTCACTCGGACGGCAAACATTGCGAAGGTAAGTTCATGGGCCGCAAATACAATATGTATGGTGGGAGGAGAGCATCAAACAGAGACGAGCGGAAATGCAATTTCTCCTTGCAGATGCTTGCGGAGGTGTGTTCAACGCGAGCAACGGCACCATCACCAGTCCCTCTTTCCCTGAGACTTACCCCGGCAACAAACACTGTGTCTGGGAAATTGTGGCACCGCCTCAATACCGCATCACCCTCAACTTCACTCACTTTGATCTCGAGGGCAATAACGTTTACGAGCAGCCCTGTGAGTACGACTCGCTCGAGGTGTCCAGTAAACTCGGCGAGGACGTCTTCAAGAAGCACGGGATCTACTGCGGTTCACAATTTCCGCCTCTTATCACCTCGGAAGGCAATACACTCAAAGTTGTTTTTTCCTCTGACAACAGGTTAGTGAAGACAGTGAATTTATTAGTTTGCTCGTTCAATGCGACTCTTTATTATTAAAACAAGTGCCATCTGTTCCATACGTTCTTGATAGTGTCCCATGTGTCTTTAACGATTTCTTTTTTACCTTCAAAGTGGTCTTTTACTTTTTCTCCTACGCCACCGATCCATTTCTCAACTTTGTCGTGAACGGTCTCGTCTCTGCCCTGTAAAAGTAGATTTTTTTATTGGTTATTGTATTTCACCAGAAAAATGGTACTTTAAAATAAAATTTACGTACCTCGTTATCTTCCGGGAGGTCCTCCTCACCAACTGGGGGCTCAAATGTGGGTCTCTATAAACATGAATAGTTAAAAAGACATTCAAATTTTATTTTTCTCAACAAAAAAATGCTAATAGTAAAAATTACGTACCGGATGAGCGGGTGCCTCGGTCAGGTCTTCCGGAAGCACTTCTTCGCCTACTGTAGGCTCGGGTGTAGGCGGTAAGGTACTGAATCCTCCGAATGGAAGCTACAAACATGTGTAAGAAACTAATTTGAAAACGTGCTTCATAAAATAAAAACTATATATATATATATATATTCGGATTTATGAATTGAATAGTACAACTAAGAGGGGGGGGGGGGGGGGTATTGATATACATTAGTGAAGAGGGTGATAAATTATTCTCATTTTTTTCTTAAACGTACTAAACATTGGTTTTCCTCTTCTAAACAAAAATAATTGGCTATTCGACCGCACTTATAGTTCATTAATCAATTTCAATAAAATAAAAGTATAATAAATTTAACTAATTGAAATAAAATTATAAAATAATAACAATTTATTGATATGTTAAGAAAATAATTATTCGGTAAAAACTACTCCCTTGAAAAATAAAATATTCTACTTCTATACTTCAAAGCCGCTCGAAAAGCTCGATTTACCATTCGCTAGATAGGAGAAAAAATTACTTTTAACCGTACCTTATTTTTATTATCTACATCATGACCAGCTTGTGGTATAACGATCCCGGGTCCTCTGTTTGTAGTGTCGTCTACCTCAATGATGTCGCGAGCTTCTTTCTATACAAAAAAAAGTAGAAATTAAATTTTTATAAACTTTATCAAAATTGCGTTTTATAAAATTCATTTTACCTTTGTAGTAGCTTCGAAATTCTGATACACTGGATTTCCCTGTAATAGTTGCAATGTGCGCATTAAAAAATATGTAAGACACTAAATAAAAAAAAATATGTACAAGCTATTATCACGTACCAAAACTAAGGTTGCGCTGAAAAGCACGGAAAACAAGGCTTTAAAGATCATAGTTACACCTACGTCAGTGCCACAGAAAATAAGAAACTAAGCCACGTTTACTCGCGACTTGTTATTTATATGAAAGCTTCTAAAAAGAAAGATGTGCCGAGCAACTGTGCTAACAATCGTTAACCTTGATCGTAATCTCCTACTATACATCGCGCTCTTTTGAACAATACAAATTATTACTAAGTTTTTGGAACTGCCTGTCTTTTAAACCCTAATCTAAATCATATCGTCTACTCTTTACCGACTACAGTATTTCGCCTAAACATATTGATTTTAATTTTACAACTATACGTATAATACTTACTATCATGCGGGTGCTGGGATATTGTAAATTCTTATACGTACATTATACATAACAGCTGCGATGTAATTTATAATTCCAATTAACTCTCTGATCGAAATCTGTTGCATAATTTAGGCAAATTTATTATTGAAAACCACTTTGACAAATAAACCAATAAATAAACAATACGTAGAGGAAAATTTAACAGTTAGCTCATACTCATCGTGACTCAGTAATAGCAATAGCGTTTTGACACTTTTTTAATTTCTAAATTTTCAGCATGCAAAAGTCCGGCTTCGCGGCGATATTCTTCACGGACATGGACGAGTGCGCGAACAACAACGGCGGCTGTCAGCACGAGTGTAAAAACACGATCGGCTCTTATCACTGCTCCTGTCACAACGGGTTCACCCTCCACGACAATGGACACGACTGCAAGGAGGGCGGCTGCAAGTACGAGATAACGTCGCCCTCGGGAACCATCACCTCGCCCAACTACCCGGATTACTATCCAGGCAAGAAGGATTGCGTCTGGCTTTTTACTACCACTCCCGGGCACAGGATCAAATTGGTTAATATTATATTGGCTCTGTTATCTGCGTGATGAATGTTGTTCGTCCGATTTTTGCTTCTAAACTGTAGCTCGAACGTTGATTGTAGATTTTCAAAGGGTTCGATATGGAGCCTCATCAAGAGTGCACGTACGACCATGTGGAGATTTACGACGGTGATTCGCCGGATAGTACAAGTTTAGGACGGTTCTGCGGCAACAAAGAGCCGCATCCCATTCTGGCGACAGGAAATCAAATGTTCATGGTCTTTAAGAGTGACATATCTATTCAGAAGCAAGGATTCTTTGCCCAACATATGACAGGTAATGTAGACAATAGCAGATCGTTTCATGGGCTTTTGGAATTTTAATATTCATACGAGCGGCTTCGCAATTTCTCAGCGTGCGGCGGTCATTTGGCGGCAACGGATCGCGTCAAATACTTTTACTCGCACGCCCGGTATGGCAGTCAGAATTACGATGACGGTATGGACTGCGACTGGACTATCGAGGCGCCGATTGGCAAGAACGTTCATCTCAACTTCCTATCATTTAGTCTCGAAGACGAAAATGACTGTAGCTATGACTGGGTCGAGGTGCATTCGGGCTTGGATACTTCGAGTCCAAGTTACGGAAGGCTCTGTGGAAATTCGGTAAGTTCTTTCATGCGATTCTCTATCACGTATTGTATCTAACGTTTGGTTGTTTTTTTTACGTCCAGAACACCACGGATATCATATCAATAAACGAGGCCCTGCTCGTACGCTTTAGGACCGACGACTCGATCTCAAAGACAGGCTTTGCAGCCACCTACTTTGCCTACGACCGTCCCGAGAGCGAAGAGCTTGTTGGCGGCGAAGACGAAGAGGAGGGCGACTCAACGATCATATGATTGCACGACAATGGTTTCGGTTAATCGTCTCATTTCTTCTAATGTGCCATTTAGTAACTTCAATATCCATAAGAGCCGAAGAAAGCCTTACGGTTTTTGATAGACCGCAAAAATTTCAAATTCTATTACATTAGGAAAATTATAATTTTTTATCAAACTTTAGCCGGCATGCAAATGAATTTTGTAAAATTCGAGTAATTTTTTCAAGCTATTGTTATGGGTTGGAATTCACTCGTTCAGCAAAATTTTACCAGGTTTTATAGTCAGTAGAACGACTTATATTATTAGAATTTCAGTATAATGAATGTACCTCTTGTACTCCCTCTTAACAATTTATCTTGCTCTCTATTTCTTAATTAAAAAATTATGGAACCTTTTTAAATTGCCATTATTTATTTCATTGTTAGAATCATGTTAATATTTATCAGTAACTACTAAAATGCATTATTAATTATTACATCGTCAGTGATCTCGTAACATATCCGTAGGATACTTTTGAATGAATCTTTATCTTCCCTCTTGACATTTTTGTAAATAAGAACGTTCTCTTAGAATAGTATTTTCTATACAAAATATGTTATGAAATATAACTATATTGATATTGTGCCGTTTTCTATATTTATGCAAAGAAACTAGTCTTAAATCACTTTTCCACGTAATTTCCAAAGCTATACATAATTTTAAATTCACATACTAGATTTAAGAAAAAACAGACTATGATTACATTAAAAAAAACTTAGAATGCAATACAAATTAGGATTAGTACACAATAATTATTCATCAATACTCATGTGGATTAAGATCTTTAGAGTTTTCACTTCACTTTTTTTATATCAAGATGTATACAAGTACTGCTTGTTTTACGGTACTTGTTGGCGAATAAATTTTACAACTTGTTAAAATTATTACATTTCATAGGAATTTAAAGTGAAGTAAGCAATTCAATGTCATAAGATGTGAAACACATGTAATAAATAAGATAAGGTAAATAATAATAATCAAAAAATTGCATTAAAATGTTCAAATTTATTTATCCCCAACTTATCAATATTAAATACAGTATATATTTGTTCGGATTAAACACATGAACTTGATGTAAATGTTTTTGACATACTTATTATTTGCACTTACACATTATTTGTATACTATTATTGCTTAATAATTAACGATATACTGAACATAACGTTATTGAGGCTTTTTGCTAACTTACATAAGCTCTAATTCTTGTACCTTCATTTTTTTTGTAATTATCACAGTCGCGCAGTTTAAAAATTCGAACATTTTAGTTTTACATAAACTCATCTGATATTTTATCGTAAAAATGCGGTTTGAAAAAAAAATAAAAAAAGCGTTACACAATAAAACAAGATGTATAAAAATACACATATACAAAGTATAAAACAATAGAGATACATTGAAAATGTCATTATTAGTAAATTATAAACAAAAATTCCAATAAATATACATTAATATAGAAAAGAAAAACCTTAACGAATACTCGCATAATATGCAAGTATTACATATTTTAATAATAACAATATATATAAATATATGACAACAGTTATAGCTGTTTAAACAGCGTTCGAATATCCAATATATTTTTTACTCTTACACGATCTCAAATATAATGTATTAACAGTATTTAAAATATATTTATTTTATTATATACGTCTATATATTTTTTTATTACAAACTCTTTGAGTCTGGAAGAGTAAAAACTAGATATGTTCATATGTATAGAAAATTATTGTAAAAGCAATAATTTTTCCTATCAATTTTGAATAATACGTTGTACCTTCAAAACGCATCAATAAATATATAGTTCTATATTACAAAATTGTGAATTTGAATGCCTTATTGTATTAATATGGTACAATATAGAACACGATAGGGTAGTCGGCAATGAAATTGATCAATAGGCATCAGAATTAATAAAATAATGAATGTATCCACAAGAAAATGCATAAATGCATGATACATGAAGGGCAATACTACGCACCTCTTTCCAGGTGACTCAATTCGATGTATAATATACGCTAGTTCAACTCTAGCCATTTTAATAAAAGTATGATGGTACGGCAATACTTAAGAGGACATTTCTAAAAATGCACGAGATTTTGCAAATCCAAAATTGAGTACAAATCACTATAGCGAAAAATAGTGACGTTTTTGTTAAGCAATACCTCAAGTAAAAAGGACGGTCGTTCGGAACAAACAACATTTTCGATATAAAAATGTTTACGTATTACCCAACTCGGGATCAGGACAAGTTGACGTTGAAGCTCGGCCTGGACCACTGACCGAGTCTCGATAAGTCGAACCAAAACTGTTGGCCATACGTTGGTAATGTGGTTTTCTATCACTCTGCGCTCTAGTATAATCAAGATGGTCATATTCCAAATCAGCGTTATTCTGCTTGATCTCGTCATAGACATGCTCAGATTTTTGCCTATCCATTTCTTCGATACTGTGATATACATTCATATTTGGATTTCCTAGATCAGCGTCTTTATTTTTCATCGAGGCCGTGTGATCGTATTGCAGACCATAAGCACCTAGATCAAAGTTTATAACGATTATATATATATTATTAGAAACAAGCACTAATTTTTTAACAACATTGGATTTTTAAATCCAGAAACAATACCTTTGCAGCTGTCGTCTTCATCATCTGTGGAGAACCCGTATCCCAACTTGGTTTTTTCGTTATTTATATTTTTTCTAGTGAGAATATTTTTAATTTGCATGTTGTTTAGAAGAGTATCTGTGCCATCATCGGTTCGCGAATTTCCACCTTGATATGAGTATACAGGATTGTCGAATTGATTGCGGTCTTGAACATTTAATGTAACACATCGAATATAAAAATTAAACATATGAAATAAAAACGTGCACAAATTATTTTTCTGTTTCATGACTATTACCTGGAGGTGTAACGGGTTCAGCAATATACTGGACTTGTGCAATCTCCATCTTAAGATTAGCGACTCTTCGTCGATGATACATCCAGGCAGCACAGAAAATTGCTATGCCCATAATACCAGCGAAAATACCACCTATTACACTGCCGTAACCGGGTTCGCTTTTCTGCTGTACATTACGCGAGAACAATTTTTCGTCGCAATTCGGACCTATAGATAACAAAATTTTAATGTTTATGCCATTTTTACAGAATTGAAAGATTCTTGTTTAAAATTTTACCTGTATAACCGTGTTTACAAACACAGCCTTTGGCAGCATGACAGCTGAAAAAGTCATTCTTGCACTCGCACGCTTCCATACAGTGATCACCGTAGTAGCCCTCGGGGCAGACTAGATTTTGGAAAATATAGTTATTTTAATATTTTAAAATATATAATATGTCTGTTAAAAAGGTTTGCTTGTGATGAAAATTTGTACATTTTCATGTGCAAAGCGAATTATCACACGTGAATACTTTTGTATAAAAATGCATGTAAGCAAAAGTGAATTATTGACCTAGTAAATTTCTATTCTATATTTGGTACAAGTGCTGAACAACTTCTGCGTTCTTTTTGTGTAAGACTATAACACACATTTCAATTATATAAAAAAGGTAATTTAAGGTCAATTACAAAATAGTTCAAATTAGACATATTACTTTTTTTTATTGCATCACTCAACGCAGATACAAATAAAAGTTGTAGCATTCAAAGTGGCACGTATCGGATACTGAATAAAATGATGCTTCTTCGTGAATGATCTAGCATTACAAGTTGTAGTTTCTGTCATTTTTAATAAAAATTGTATACATTATAAATTAAATATTACATACAAAAGTATGTACACGAAATCTCTCCTTTATTTTCTGAAAACTTATTTTGTATATATTAAAACGATAATGTTGCTGACTAGGTTTCAGTACACTCGATGATGAAAAATTTCAATATATTAGTTATGTAAATAGCTAAGATTAAGTAGAGCATAAATCTAATAGTTTAAAGATCAAGAAAATATCTAGAGCTATAATTTAGAAAGCAATACTCTGAAAGTTAATAACATCAGAGGGCTTACTTTCGGTGCAACGAGTACCGGTCCAGCCGGGCGCGCATCTGCAAAGTCCGTCATTAGCTCGACATTTTCCACCGTTGAGGCACTTGCAGTGTTGAGTACAGTTGACACCATAGGTACCCTCGGGGCAGCGACTTTGACAGTGTTTGCCTTGCCAGCCAGGTAGACACTGGCACATTCCGGTCACGTGGTGGCATTCGGCACCATTCTTACAGTCGCAGCGCTCCGCGCAGTCCTGGCCGAAACGGTTCGGCGGGCACGGGTGCTCGCATGTCATGCCTAGGTAACCAGGTCGACAAACGTACTGCCCAGTCACGTGGTCGCACGTCATATTGCCTGTCAACAATAAGCAGATTACAAATTACAAATGCTGAATGCGTGCATCGTGTACGTTGAAATTCATCATTGAATATTATTTTTAATAGATAATACAATAGATTTGAGAAGATTGCGTACTACATTCTTCTGTTAAAAGCCTAGCTTGTAACAATTAAGTTTAATCTAACTACAATCTAAGCATCTATGAATCATGCATACCGTAATTCTGTTCTGGGCACTTTTCCTTGCAGCCCACGCCATACCAACCCTTGCTGCAGGGCTGCGAGCAGTCGTTTCCTTGCCAACCTCGAGCGCACACGCAGTTTCCGGTATTCGCGTCACACGAGCTGTTGTTCTTGCAGTTGCACTCGTTGAGACAATCCTCGCCGTACATACCAGCGGGACACTTGGTCTCGCAACGTACTCCTGTTTATTTATCATACAATCTACTTGTAGCAAAACAACATTTATCTACCAAGATGAACGATAAGAAGTATATACGAACCTCGCCATTCTGGCTTACAAAGGCACCGTCCGGTAATAGGATCGCAGTCGATGCTGTTGTCGTCGTGACACTCGCAAACCTGTGAGCAATCCTTACCGTAAAATCCTTTCTCGCAACGGTTCTGGCACAGCTCGCCTGTGTAACCCGGTGAACAGGTACACTTTCCTAAATGTTCAAGAATATAACAACAGCTTCGCACCTTCTCCTCATTTCTCGAAATCATTCGACAATAGCGTATCTCTTACCGTTCAGGGGATTACAGGCGGCATTATTAAGGCACTTGCATTTTTCACTACAGCTAACTCCGTAATATCCTACGTCGCAAGGACGCTCGCATTGCACGCCGTCCCAGCCTGTACACATATAAAGTGCAATAGACGTATAAATAATGCATGCGGCGCAGTCGATAAAAAACAGCGATAAGAGACCGGAGTATAGCAGAACGTGCTATCGATCGATAAAATTACCGGCAGTGCAGTTGCAGTGTCCATCCTCTGGCGAGCAAGTTGCGCCGTTGAGGCACACGCATCTTTGAGCGCAGTCCTCGCCGAAGGTGTTGGGTGGGCAAAGCTCATGGCAGTGCTCGCCCCGGTAGCCGGCTGCACAGATACAGCTCCCGTTGACCGGTGAGCACTGAGCGTTATTCTGGCATTCGCAGCGTCCCTGACAGTCCTGACCATAGGTGTAAATGGGACACGTGCGCGAGCACGTCTTACCGGCCCAACCGGGCTTGCAGGTGCACTCGCCACTCCATGGATGGCACAGCTCGGTATTTACGCTTTCGCATTCGCATACCTGATTCAATGCCAACGTCATGGTGTGTCATTGCGTTGCACGTTAAATACCTGAATTATCAATACATACCTTCGAACACTCGGGACCGTAGAGACCGTCACCGCACATGCGTTCGCTACAATATTTACCGGTCCAGCCAGCCGTGCATTTGCAAGATCCATCGATGTTTGAACAGGATGCTCCGTTCAGACAGCTACAGTTGCTCTGACAGTTCAATCCGAATGTACCCTCGGGACAAGTCTTCAAACACTGTATCGAACCAATTAAAAGTTTTAATCCTTCTGAAATTGAAAAGATGAGATTTTCCGTTAGAATTAAATTTACCCTGTCTCCGTGATATCCGGGCTTGCATTGACACTCTCCAGTGATATGATCGCAGCCAGCTCCGTTGTAGCATTCGCAAGGCACGCTGCAATTCTTGCCCCAGAAACCCTCGGGACATCGATTGGCGCAGACCGATCCCTATTTTTACAAACAAATCATTTATATAATAAATCGCGACTCCACGCCGAGAATAATCCTTATAAATTTTAAAATGCTCCAGATCGGCATAGATACCGTTCCAGAACTCTCGAAATAAAGTTTGCATTCACAAGAGCGCGACCCAAGAAGCTCTGCGCACTTTCTTCATCTCCCGGCTGTCTATACTTAAACGCTCAAGTATATATATGATTGCCCTCACCGTCCATCCCGGAATACAGAAGCATTCGCCGGTCGTCGGGCTGCACGATCCTCCGTTCTGACATCGACACTCGGATTTGCAATCGTCTCCGTGCTTACCAGCGGGACAGAGTTCGCCACACAGTGGCCCGGTATAACCAGGCGCGCAGTGACATTCACCGGATATGTGATGACAGCTACCGCCATTGAGACAGCGACACTCTTCCGCGCAATTCTGGCCATACCTATTGGCGGGGCATCGCTCGCTGCAAAACTCGCCCGTCCAGCCTCGCGAGCACGTGCACTTGCCGTCGTAGGGATCGCAGCTGGCGCCGTTCTCGCATTGGCAGTCCTCCTGGCAGTCCTTGCCCCACTTGCCGAAGGGACACTCTGGAATAGTGGAATCGCGTTACAAGATGACTACACCTACACTTTTCTTCGTATAATTATTATAGCTGTGTTGACACGCACTGATGTCGCAGGTCGGTCCTCCGTATCCGGACTCGCACTTGCAGACGTCCGGGGCGACGCAGCTACCGTGAAGGCATGGTTCCGAGCACACGGCGATACACCTTTCGCCGTTGTTAGTTTGCGTGTAGCCCTTGCAGCACTCTTCCACTGGCCTATGCTTGGTGAACGTCTACAACCGCGAGAGACGTGTGTTTATTATTAGAAATCGCGCTCGGCAATTAACCGCCTAGATGCAGTGTGTATCTGCATGATGTACAATAGGAAGAGACTCTCTCACCTGCGTCTTGTAGACGGTTTTGAAAACGATTTTGTACTTGGAACACGTGGGCGGAAAACTCCAGCAGAACGTCTTGGTCCTTTCGGTGTAAGGCTTCTGCTCCGAAACCTTCACCGTCACCGTGTACCTGTATTTATACGTTATTAATGTCAATAAACTATATTTATCATATACGTAAAATGGCCGGATTTTTTAACGTCGTTACGTTATGTACACTTACGGCTCTTGTCTCGTGCAGATGTTCGGTCCTTCGAGAGCGTGGCCCGCCTTGAAGAAGCATAGTGCAATCGATGCGGCGGTTAGCAAGATAATGACTTCGGTATTCTTCTTGTGGAACATCTTACTTGATGTCGATAACTGGAAAACCAGCTAAATCATGTTTCTGACTCTTTTTGCTTGGGTTTTTATTTTTTATTCTCCCCTTCAAGAGAATTCATTTGTCACGCTCTGTTCTCTGTCTGAAATAAAACAATCTATTAAGTGTTACAAACTGTGACAATATAATAAACGTATATATATATAGAACCAAGCTATATAATATTCTAATCTAAAAATATGTTTGAAAAATAACGAGAGGTGCACGAAAGAATTTCGACAAAATTGCATTAGCTCCAATGTAGCAAACTATTTTTAGTACCTATAAGCGGGATTTCCGGGCGCACTTTTTATTCTGCCTCGTTTACTCCCAAAATATTCTTAACGGCGAAAAAACGCCGTATACGCACCCTGACAGCCATTTCTCTTACGCCGTCGCTTTTCAAAACGAGCACACTTGCAGATTGACGGAACTATTATTATAGCTTATTAATAAATTATCAAACTTAATATAGTAATACTCGCAGTGTTTAAAAGTTCTGGAAGCCCACAAGGGCCGATTGGCTTCCCCTATACTCGCACGGAATCAAAGGGGCAAATCGGTTTCATTTAGTGCACGAAATAAAGCGCATCAAGAGCAGGAGCGTATACAGAAATCGCGCGAGTGAATCGCATAGCAGGAAACGATACTTTTTGATCCCCTTCTCGCTTTCCTGTGACTCGAGTAACGCGATAAGTTTTCTTTGTTTGCGTTATTAAAAAATTGATAATATATAATAAGCATATCTTTTGTTTCGTTCGGCATTTGCACTTTTTCGATAGACTATATATATATAATAAGCGCTTACAAAATCATCGAATTTTCGGAATAAGTCAATACTTCGAAGATGCGGCATACTTTAATTACTGCGCACGAATCGCGTATATTCTTGGATATCAGTGCGCCTTTTTTCATACGCAATATATACGCACACTCGCGCTCGTTATACGCGCCGTTATAATTATTACTCTCTCGTTTCTCGGAAGATACAGTCATTGTCCTTTGTCCATCTCACAAATACATATAAACAAGCCGTCGTTATCTTCATTCTCCTCGCTTTTCTCTGTCATATTAATATATAATTGTGCAGTATATTGCGATAATCGTGTCTCTCGTATATTCACGGTCAAACCGCGTGTCGTTTTGGATTTTAGTGCGAAAACAGATAGATAGATTGAAGCTTTGTTTCCATAGTTGAAAAAATAAAATATGCATACACATACAAGTTAGTCAGTCGAATAGTCAAAAGAAATTTTGAAAGAAAAAAAACTGGCGCAGATCGAAAAATAAAAAATCAGCATCGCGAGA
Source organism: Muscidifurax raptorellus (assembly GCA_020010945.3). NCBI lineage: Eukaryota > Metazoa > Arthropoda > Insecta > Hymenoptera > Pteromalidae > Muscidifurax > Muscidifurax raptorellus. Next base: position 1,783,953 of record CM052080.1, read on the forward strand.
TACACAGGTGGAAGAAAGAGAGAGATAGGAGTATGGTTTTGAAAGCTCGAATGACGGCACTGGCCCCAGAGAGCTCGAGCTACTGCCCCTAATGAGGACGCGGAGTGTAACATGTATAGCGTATCATATGCCCACTTTGCGCAAGCAAGTAGCCACTCGCACACATACGCACGGCTCGACATCGTTTTATATATACGTGTGTTTTAAAGCTTTCCTCGCTACACGTATATATACACGCTCTCGCGCGCCGGTCTTAGGTACTGCTTGTACATTTTCAATTGTACTTTATGGGCTTAATGCAATTCTAAGATTTTCGTCGATGCGGTCTCGTGCAGTTAATGTCGCGCATCAAGCAATTACCATCGTTTGTCATATTGCGCTAATGTGGCGAATAAAAAGTTTATTGCGCTTTTTATTGTTCATTCATCGATCGTTTGAACCGATTCTGTATGTAAACGCAGATTATGCAGTTCTGCACGTAAGTATAGATATTATAGTCAATTTTCGATCTCGACTGAAAGCTATATACCGCTGCACGAAACAGTTTATTTCAGTCTGCGCTTTGCAAGCTCTTTCGTTTTTAATAAAACATTTATGCACGACATATTTCAATTCTATTGATTCTTGAGTGCGGTACTATATCTATTGGAAAATATTATTCTCTCGGACGACTAAACGCGTCCACACGCGCAAGTTCAAAGTCAATGCGATAGTTTTGCATCAATGGTGTCAATATTAAGGAAAACTTGGTTAAGACCCAAACAAAGCCAGCTATAGATGGAAAATGTATGACTGTGCAGATGGAGAGAGAACGTCTCACGCGTAGCACTATATATATATATATATATATATATATATAAGTGTATTCAGATGTGCCAACGTCACACGAGTATATATATCGGGAGAAAATAACACAATACGGGTTCATTCATTTTCCGCAGATACGATGCGTGTTAATAGGCGCCTGCACTTTTTTTGTTATGATTTTCCCGTAGTCATTCTCTGCTATCGTACACTCATCGGAACATTTTCGGAGGGTACATAATATATCCCACCATGGCTATCGATAATCAATCATTCGTGGCGAAAGCCAAATTTTATCGTTATTGATAAAATTTTAGATAACCAAGAATTTTTTCAATGAATTTACTTTTCGATATCTCCTCTAACGTCTAGTCGGTTGTTCTCAAGCGCTAAAAATTTCGTGTTCGCGAACCGACTATAGGAGCGAGAAAAAAGAGAGAATATGGGTTCGTGACTAACGCGTGTCGCGCTGGTATGTAATAAGTTATGTACAGCTTATATTTGTCTCTTGGACTATACCAGACACTTGTGTGCACTCGTCAGCTGGTGCTATAACTGTGATCAAAAAGCCAGAGTGTAAGTATATAAAAAACGTAGATGAATCACTTCCGGAACATAATAGAGGGGAGATTCGTGCACGCTATTCTCGCGCGTATACCTACTGATATATGGACCGCTGATGTATTGTATATACACGAAACGCGAAATCGGTTCGCTTGAAAACATCACTAAACTCCGAAGCGATCGTTCGTTTAGGAGTATATAATCGTTTAATCGGATTGTGCATCGAGAGATAACATACGTTATCGGACTTTTTTTTTTTGAGGTGTACCTATATATAATACGACATTTTTTTCGAATCTAGAAGATCGACCAGATGCGATATCAATACGCAGAAATCCAAGTTCAATCGGTAGAGATAAAATGTACACGTTATTAGAAACGTATGCGCGAGTATGGGCATATAAGAAAAAAATCAAAATGACCGCAGTGACAATTATGTAGCGTGAGTCTACTTCATCGGTACATGCATACTGACCTTTGTTTTTTCATGACGCGATTGCTCGATTCTGCGTTACGACTAGTGAATAGTCGAACTAAATAAGGTGATAATATAAAGAAAAAAATCACATTTTATATACGTGTTTGGTCTATACTGCTACACGCCCGAGTTTCATATGTCGAGTATTTTACGAGCGACAAAAGGGTTCGAAAAATAAATTTTGATTGGTCTAGATTGTGAGTGTGAAATAACAAGCCGAAGATAAAAGTGAAAGATAACCCGCGTTACACGACGAGATGAATGCACGGCCACAAGAGAACTTGATGCTGTATAGATGGCGCGAGTAAAAGATCTCGTATTCTAATATGCTCCAGTAGTATTCTCCGTATCATATACGTCATCCGAAAAAGTAAAAACCTATATACATACGTGTAAACAAAAAATCGCAATGTTTGCAGCCGCATGATTCACGATAATGTTGATTCGCTGGCGAACTATTTTCTCGAGAAAAACTGAGACATCCACTTGTACACTTACGCCCTCGAAACAGTAAGCTGATCGAGTTTCCCCACCATTCGAAAGGTCCATGACCGCCGGAAAAACCTGTCGAAGCTATTTCTTTTCACCTCTTTCAGCAGAAAACGTTTTCGATCGAGTTGCAAGAACGCGTGTAATAGCCGCGTGTGTTTGTTATTCAACGATTTTTAGTGCAATGGGTAATTCCGCGTAGCTACGGTAATTGTGCAACTTTCGAGTCGTTAATTATTAAATGCAAATAAGTGTAACGCGTAGCGGAAAGCTTCGAGAAAACAAAGCTGGAGAACGAACGGCCAGACGCGTAGCAAGGATCCGAGTAATCTTTTTCTCTCTCGTTCTCTCGTTCTCTCAGCGATAAATGCCTAAGTATTTATCTTATTCCGGTCTGATATTAGTAATCGCCCGAGTCAGTCATTGTTGTGACAATAAACCTGGTATTCATCCTGTGCGTAACATAATACAAATATTTATAATGGCAGGATGAACGCGAATAAAATACAAAAAAATCGTACAGCCGCGAGCGAAAGGAATTTCTTTGTTTTGGCAAACCTCTCCGCGAGAGAGAGAGAGAGAGAGAGAGAAAATTATGATATGGAAAGGCAAGTTGCATTGAACTGCACCTTGCGCCTATTACTGCGAGAGAAGCGTCCGTACACATTCACTCTTCATTGCGTGCAGTATGTGCGTGTATATAATGCACTCGTACCTCAATGGCCATACAGCTACAAGGCATAACGTAGCAGGTATGCGTTCGTGTCAGCAGTAGCCGTGTGCGTGTGTGTCTGTATATTCTCTTGACCAGCTTGTGCTGTCAACTAAAAGATCTAGGCTTCTCTCACGGCGCGCTAACCTTTTTTACACGGTCACGGCTCGCACTAGTTTTAGAGGTAAAAAGCACAGTGGAGAAACGAACGCACGCACTGTTTATTAAAGGAACAACAGGACGCGATAATTGCCAATGGAAAAGATGGAGCAAAACGCAAAGCAGAACCACAAGTCCTGCTTGCTCCGTCACTCGTGTCCAACTACTACCGCCGCGCGCTCTACACTCTTGACAGTACCTCTCCACTCGCTACTCGTGTGGAATGTGGGGAAAAACACGAGTTGGTGAAACGATGTAAAGCGCTTGCGATCGCGATAGTAGCGACCCCGCGGTCGTATATGCAAGAATGGAAAGCTGTATACCGACTGGCGGAAAAGACAGATTGTAACTTTATCGAGCGCAGTTTTACAAAATTTTTGAGAAAACGATTTGGAATATATCAGTAGGAAAATGAAGTTTCAGCTGATGGGAGGAAAATCGAAGACGTTATTTGCAAAAAAACGTATTTACTTAAATAAACAATATAAGAATACACAACGAGATTAGTTTCGAATTGTCAAAATAACATTTGCTTAGTTCTTCTTTGTGAATTGCTATACATACATCTTCGAGATATATAAAGGTAACAGAATTTTCGTTTATTACAAATTTTCGTCTCTAATACATTCTATACAGTGTAATAAGTTGATTCGTGCTCTTGTTAACAAGCCGCAGACTGCCTGCATATAACATTGTATAATGCAAATTCTAAATATATTTCATGTTCGTTTTATAAGTAGACATTTGAGTTTCGGAACTAAATAACTTTATAGACACATTGCTTACTATACGAATTCGATTTAACTTCCGTAAAATATCACTATAATATAAGCGCAACAAGAATGTTTTAATCGTTAGAAAACTATTTCTTGCATAATTTACAATACTACAAATATTTAAACTCCTGAGATAAATATGTATTAAATCTTTCTAACAGTTTTACTTTTTTGTGCGTGTTACAATTACGTGAAGATTAAAAATGTTCATTTTCAATTCTATATTATAAATATAACGCTATAAGCAAATTTATCGTTACATAATAACTTCTAAACGATATGATTTTCAAGCAATATTGAAAGTTTTTAGAGCCCTAAACCGTTATTTAAGATGTAAAGAACTAACTATTGATTTTAGAGTATATATTTAATTTCTTGCTACCGCTTATAGACAGTATACATTATTGGCAGAGAATAATTGGTTTGAAGCTTCCAACCATATTACGTATGATTATTGTTCTTTTCGGTCATTTTTCTAATATCGATTAATGTTTGCGTAGTTGAACACAGAAATACAATTTCGCATGTTATAATTCGTATATGCTAATAACAATAGAGAAGTTACATGGATCGCTATAAAATATTTATTCGAAGACGTTGACCAGCATAACTTTAGCATTACTTTAACTGAATGATATTGATAAATATCAAAACGAAAAACCATGCAAATTCCCTAACTAAAACTAAGCAAATGCCGTGCTTAATTTGCGCAACAATTAGAGCTAAAAATGATATATTCGCCATTACAAAATGAAAGTAAAATCAAGATGATGCCTATTCATTGAGTATAAATTAATGTTTTTTTTTATTATGTTTAAATAAAAAAAGAAAGAAGTAGTCTGAAGTCACACTAATAATAATAGCCAAGCTAGTCAGTATACAAACAAGTTCGATGCGGCTCTACGAACAAATAAAAATAATATTTTCTGAATAAATCAATTATTATTAATTTGGTTGATTTCAGCAATAATTAATAAGTGACTTATTCAAACCTTGAATTTGAAAGTTTATTGTCCTATCTTTATTGATCGTATATCATTATAAATAACAGCATGTAATATATTTCTATAGGCTCTCATAATAATAAAGTCGTTATAGTACGATGAAGTACTGAGATTGCTTTGCGGAGTTAGTCGGTCTTCTTATCGAGTGCTTTTTCGTCCCCAGAGCTTTTGCTCTTGCGTTTCGGAGGTACCGGAGCGCCAGACTTTTCGCCAGGTGGTGGAGTTTCAGGGACACTCTTGTCCGCTTCGAGACTCGTCGATGATGAAGTTTTCGCAACTTTCTTCACTATCTTCTTCTTTGGTTTGTCGCTGCCACTGGCACCTTCCTCACCCTCTTTGACTTTTTTAACTTTCTTCACAATTTTCTTCCCAGAGCCTTCAGTTTCCGGTGAACTTGGAGGATCGCTTTCCGAGGAAGACTTCTTCGTGATTTTCTTTTTTGGCTTCTCCTCTGTTTGCTGAGATTCGACCTGCTTTTCAACTTCTGCCTCTGTTTTAGTTACTGCCTGCACTTCTGCTTCGGTATTTTGGGCCACGTCCGTGTCCAGTGGAGGACTAGTTGGTGGTGTCGGTCCTATTACTACCGGAGTCCCAGGGATCTTTAGATCTTTTGATCTTATAGGTCTAACTGGGCCTTCTGCTGATTCGTCAACTGTTTTAGACGGACTAGTGTTCAGATCCTCTTTTTCAGTAACTACTTCTTCAGGTTCTTCGGACGATGACAGTTTTACTGTCAACTTGCTTCTTTGACACAGGTCTTTTGAGATCTGTTCTGGTTGAACTTCCGTTACGCTTGATGCATCTTCGGCTTCAGCATGAGGTTGAGTTGGTTGACTACCTTGTGCTGCTTGCACTACTTGGTCAGTTTCCAGAGACACGTTTGGCACAACGTCGTCAACTGACGATACGACATCTGGACTGATCGAAGCAGTTGCGACATGCGTTACAGTAGAGGGTAAAACAATTTCGTCTTCAAGTTTTAACGATGGATCATGACCGTTTAACTGCTGCGGTTGAGGAACCGCATCTGGGATTGTGACGGACCTAGCTTCGACTAATGTTTCGGAGACAGCAGCAACGGATTCTTGGATTGGTGGTATGATGGAGGACACTACCGCCTCAACTATGAGTCTAGCGTCTTCGGAAACCGACTCCTTAGGCTCTGTCTGTAAAACTGATTCGGCTACTTGTATGGGAACGGGACACTCGGTTGTAGCCTCGGATACGACTTGAACTGGTGTTTGCGCTATTGTAGACTCTTCGACTGGCTTATCTGCTGGTACGGTTGGCAATGGCGTAATTAGTGCTGTATCGGATGATTCATTAACAGTACGTTCTGTAACTTCTCTAGCTTCTATAACAGCTTCAGCGATTTCTATTTTAGCCTCTGTTAACTGCGTCATAGGAACTAAATTTTCGGTAGGCTCGACACTACCCTGAGTTAAAGTCGACTCTTGCTCGCAAATGGTGCTATCGACTTTGCTATCTATGCGGACTGATGAAGCTTCTACTTGCGGCTGCTCGTCAAGTGAAGGTAATGTGACTTCAGAACTCGAAATTCTTTGGTTTGCAATTTTTGATGATCCTTCAGCTTGATGGTCTGTTGCTAAAACTGGATTACGAACATACAATTTATTTTTATGCCAGATTCATGAAGTAGTTACGAAACTTACAATATTTCAATACTAATCATGTGCATTGTAATAAGCCTGTAAAACGCTGATTTGAATACATGTTTGCAGCAGTCCATTAATTTCATGAGTTATCGTAAAACTGTAAACGTGAATAAGCAAGAAGCAATCGAAGCGCAGAAGCAGCTATATGAATAAAACGAAGATGATGCGATGCGGCGGCAACTCAGAAAATGAAAATAATAATGGATAAAATAAATATCATGATACTTTATTTCATAGTTAAATTTATAAATCTATCGTATGTCCGTAATAACAATTTTTCAACAATGCTTCTTACTGATATAATAAGCAAATAAAAAGTAATCAAATGATATGAAGCTCTCGTAACATCATGTATAAAGCGGTCTACTGTGTGTCTGTTTAGTTAATGTATCCATTCTTATAATATTTACCCCAAAAAAAGCAAAACGACAATACAAGATGCAGCAATGCTATTGACGGCATGGTCTGTTAGTTGCTCTTCTTGAATCCTGCTTTTTTATACAAAAAAACTCAATCAACTTAATCAATTCTGTCAATTTATAAAGCATATATACGACAAAGTCGCTCCAAAACGCTCCTGTCAATTAATGATATTATAAACACACTCAGTCATGATACTCGAAACTACCAATATGTCAAACATGCTTTCACAAGTACATTATTTAGTAAGTAGGGGCGTATTGTATAAAAACTTTCATTAAAAACGCTATTACTATAGTGAGTAACATTTTTTTCTTTTATAACATATCACTTTACGTCAGTTTCAATAGATAAACTATATATCTGCGATTTAATTGTGACTCGACAGTGTATAAACAATAATAATTAAGAATGTGACAGATTTAACAACGAAATTGCCGAGGAAAAACTTGGGCGTATAAATCATATTAGTTAAACAAATTTTTTTCGTTTTTGGCGTCATTTATAACTTTTTTTTCTCTTATTTTCGTTTATTTTTCTTTGATTTCTTTCCGTCAAATACTTTTTGGGCGGACTGTGCCTCGTTGGATTTTAACGTACCGGGTAAAGCAACTTCGCTTTCTTCTACAGCTGCTTCCACCTCACTGCTTTTACTGCTAGCCTTTTCGGGCTGTCGGGTTTCCTAGAAAAACATTATTATACGTGTTTTTCTCTATCGAAAATACAGCCACTGATTATTTCATATTAATTACAACTAACTACAACAGTTACAGAACGAATAAACGTTTCCACTTAGGACACTTATAATTCGAATTACCTGAGCACTGGAGTCAGGGATCGCTTTGGTCAGGACAGAAAGAAATTTTGAAAAAGCAATTTAGAATTTTGTAAGCAATGGTTTTTTTTCTACGTAGTACATAATGGTATGGCTTTTATTTATCTGTGTAGTTTTCATTGTTGTAATTTGGATGTTTAATCATTGATATTATTTCATTAGTAATTTTTAAAGCATGCAGCTTTGAACACTATTAGATAAATTATTATCAGTAAAATAGCAACCAAGAAGTGTTAAGTAAGTATTTTAGCATACCATTAGGTCGTTCAAAGAGAAAAATGAGATTTGAAAAGTTACCTTTACAGGAGAGGGTAGACGAGCTGGCGCCGACGACAGCGTTTCGTTGATCTTCTTCAGAATATTGTCAAAGCTATCACGACCCATGAAATCAATATGACCCTGCTCCCAATTCTGTTTTCGCATGTGATCTTCTATTGCTTTCTGTTCGTCAGATCGAGATTCGCCCAGCGTCAACTTCGATAACGCTCCTGCCAATCCACCCTATAAATAAAACAGCGATATTCTAACACTGCGCTCACAAGCAACACTATTTTTTTTTAAATTTCAGCTCAAGATTACTTTTTGCTAGATTAAAGAAGAGGCTTTTAGCTCGATCGAAAGAAAAGACTAAAAATCTAAGTTCAAAATTTTAATCTCAGCCTTATAATGTTGTGTATGTACACTAAAAGGAGAAATAGAAAAACGTTATAGAATATGAAAAAATTGGCTTGTACGAAATGGAGTAATGAGAAAAACAAGTTATTAGGTGATATATCACACACAATTGTATTGTTGATAAAAGAAACAAACGTTTAGCACGGTTGTTACAGAAACATAAAACTGATCAATATTAAAGAAAACCAGCTACTTACTTCTGCATTCTCTATGCTTGGCGAAGCACTCAATACGGATTGCGTTGTTGCGTTATGGGGATTTGTACTAGGTGGTGAGGCGTTTGAGGATTTTTTAGGAATGTGTGATTTTTCCGTCCGCGATTTATGACTTTCGATCGCTTTCTTACTACTTTGTCTACTGCTGTGTGAATTATTTACCGTCGTTGATGTGCTAGGTGTATTATTTTTATCTGCATGATTTTCACGGCTGTCTTGATGATCGGAGTAATCGTCAAGACTTTCGATTACGTTTTGAAACTCCTCGATACATTCGCACACGGCATTGATCTGATCGATATTATCAGAAAGCCATTGCGCATCTGAAATATTTTCATCTGTCTCATTGTGCTGTTCAATCGGTGTATCAGCAACTGCGTTGCAGTGTCTCGATTCATTTTCAGGCGTAAAGCTTTGTGGTCGGGTCGATTGAGAATTTTCATGCGAATGCGAAGGAACGTGATCGTGGCGATTACTGCTCTCGTGATTTGACGATGAAGATGTAGGTGATGTTAGTTCGAGTCGGTGATGCTGATTGTCTGGTATCGATTGTTCGGTGTAGTGTGTTATAGTGTTGCAGAGATGCGTTTTGTCATCGTCGCTTGACTGTTTATTTTTGTTAGAAAAGAGGTCATTACGCTCTTCATAATTGTCCCATGGATCTTTGAACTCTGAAAAATCCGGTGGCCCACTTATTTGGTTATACGACTCTTCATCAGGATAACATTGGTGAGCAGGGGGATAGTGGTAAGTACTGGAATATGTGGAAAAGGACTTAGATTCGTGCCAAATTGTAGTCATATTGCTGGCGACCTTTACAAGCAACATGCGAAAACAAAAAAAAATGCACACTCAATTGGTTAGTGACAAACTAGAGATTCAGTGTCCATTTTCTCATCTGCTGATTTTTATAATTCATTCTTCAATACCGTTTTTCTGTTTCGAAAAGAAAGTTAATAAGCTACTTGTATCGATTATCATAGGATAGATGCATGCTAAAGTTACATGCTGAAGGCAACTGATTCAGAGAAATAGACACTGAGTTTATAATACTAAACTAAAACAAAACAACAAAAGCTACATCAAGTAAAAATACTTTGAACTATAAATATAAAAACTTAAGATTAACGTTACTATAATTGATGCAGCTTTTGAAAAAAAAAAAAACTAAAATTAATGTATACCTTGAACCCCACACAAATCCCAATAACAACTACTTCAATAACAAAGTGCAGGTGCCATGTAAACATGTGCCAATGACATACAACATAGGAATTGGGAAGGGTTCAAAGTACATTCAACGCGACTGCAATCCATACAATTAGAGTTTTAAGAATAAAAAAAATTAGAAAAATTCGATCTCTGAGTCTAGAAAGCAGTTTTTAAATTATTTACAGAAGTATATTTACAAGTATATACATCTATGAAATAGTAAAATATTTAAAAGATCATTTCGTACAAAGCTGCATTATTTAATTATAGTCGAAAAACAATGGTCAGATAATCTTACCTTTTAATACATAGTTTAAATTGTCCTCGTATCGTTTTTGCTTGTAAGAATCAAGGAGAAAATAAATTGACAGAAACAATATTTTTTTATAAGATAAAAAAAAATTTCTGAAAATATCTCACAGAGCAAAATACGACTGGTTCAATTATGCTGGGAAACGCATTCGTGACGATTTATAAAACGTTTTTCAGGTAGCAGTAAACTTTGGCTAGGAGCCCGTCAAAATACATTTCCCACAGATCAGAAACTGACCTCGTTAGTCGAGTGCCTCGAACTTACCATAACGTCTGTGAGTTGCGGATGCACGTTGTCGCAGAATATATTCCACCATACTTGTAGAAGCGGCTGCAAGTGATTACAGCCGGGCGGTGGTTGAACAATGCCGGTTAACGTGTCGAAGTACTGCAGCCAGGGTTTAGTTGCTCCGATGAAGTGGATGATTCTTACATTCTCTCCGTATCTGCGATAGGAATAAAGCAATTAAAAAAAATTATCGGACAACTCACTTCTTCCATCGCATAAGAAGAAAAACTCACTGCTTGAATGCAGGTGCATAGGAATACGTAGCGGTTGAGCACATGTTGTAGATGAAAGGTAAATGTTTGGAGATGTCCTTGTGTGCCCAGTCGCTGAAGTACATGTTAAGTAGGCCCTGATCGGCACCATCGAATGATCCCTGACTCGCGGCGAACGTCGTGATAGAGGCGAACGTCTGCTGGGACGGCCTGAACACGAAGACGCCAGAATTGAAACAATCGGGCCAGCCCACATCCGGTGCCGCGGATAACTCCTCGCGCTCGAACAGCTCGTCGCAGTTTCTCACAACCTACCGAAATTCGCTCGATTATTATTATTATTGTTGTTGTTGTTGTTGTTATTGTTACCGAATACTTACAAGAGCGTCTGCGTCGATAAAGACACATTTTTCGTATTGCGTGAGTCTCCAGCAGTGTAGCTTGGTGAATGTAATTCCCAACTCTGGCCTCTGCAGTACAGCCAGATTAGCTTCATCCTTCGAATCTAATACATTGACCTCTCGCACTAAATTAAATACTGATGCTAGTTTCTCCCTGAAAATGAATAAAGGAAAATTGGAAATGCTTAGTTGTCAAGTGACAACTTGAAACCGAATTCATTTAACGCAAATAAATTGCTCCCAGTGAAAGGTCTTTGCGAGTCCATTGAAAGAGGAGTTAATGACACCAAAAGTTTCGTGGTCAATGTCGAGCATCTTGGCTTTACTTCAGTTTGGCATTGATCAACCTAATGTAAACGCCCTTTCAATCGAGCCAAGCATCCGCGAACGTGTCGCGTTTAACCAAGATTCCAACGGCCGTCCGCAGTTACCCTCTCAATTTGCGGCTCGAATTAAAGCAACGATTTGCGGTTATTACCTCATCGGTTCGGTGACTCCGGGTGTAATGAGGACCGCCAGCTCGTGCTGAGTACCTACTCGCCGCAGAGAGTGTGCCAGGACCAAGGCGCCCAAGGAGTAGGAGTCATTGGTGGCCAACGTCACCCACGCAAATCCTGGAAATTTAATAAAAATAATATTTTTTCAACTATTCTATCCTATTCGACTCTTAAAGTATATGGGGAGAAATTATACTTCGAGAGATTTAATACTGTTTATTTGATATAATTTTTATTCAATTTCAATGTGCGCTTGTAATGTACGTCATCTTTATACGTTTGTACAACTAGTGACGCGGGCTGGTAATAAATAAAAGTGAGATAATCCGTATATTTGGATTTTCTCACGGAGAAATGAAAACAGGAAACAGCTTAACATAAACTAAATACACAAAAATACACAGAGTGTGAAAAATGAAATTGTCCACGTTGCCAAGAACAAAAATATCGTTATGCGTTTTAATTCGATCCGCAGCTTTTTACAACTTCCGCGTATCTTTGACATCTTGTATAGAAAACAACGTCGCAGTTTACGACAAACTAGATCTCAAAAATACACGTATAATAATGTAGAACGCGCAGTAACGCGTTATGATGATAAAATTCTACTCGAGTTAAAGTGCTCCACGAATCATTTCATTTAATTGACATGGTACCAAGAAAAGAAAATTTGCAAACTCGAGTTCATTATTTACGATGCAGAACAAGCAATTTTCTCGCATATTACTCAACAAAAAAACAACGTTTCGCTCGGCAGTATAAGACACAGCGTGAAATTAAAATTCGGAACCATGCACGCTGTTACGTAATCTCGTAAGGAATTATAGGATGATAAACTGAATTGTCCGGCGATAATCCATTTTAAAAGTTCAACTTGATATCGCATTTTTCGCAATTATCGCGCGCCGATTGCACGTGAGCCTAAAACTAAATTGAAAGACTGATACTCGGGGTATCATCGTCTTTACCCCGAGTTTTTTTATCTCGGAAGGTACGGGCAGCTGAGGCAAAAATTCAAGACCTAATTAATATGTAAATCGAATCGAGTCTTGTAAGTTGATACATTTAATTATGAAAAAATTGCGGGGCGTTATAAACGACGTGATAGTTCTGGGTCACGAAAAAACGATAATTTTTAAAAATGTCGTTTTCCCGCTATTAGATGGAAATTGGCACGGATGAAAGCGGTGTCCCCGTGATACGTTTTTAAAAAATACTAAATGATCTCAGTTTTCGAATTTTCAATGAAAATAAAAGGGATTAAAAGATAAAACGCATAGTTCGAAGTTGGCACATTTCCAAGCGTCCCGCTGTATTTATAGAAACGTGTGAATTCGTTCATCTAAATTTCACCTCAAATTTAACACATTAAGATTAGCGTCTTCACACTTTTGTAATTGTAATAAATTTCCAAACATTTCTTACGCTCGAGTTTTGATCAATGATCCTTTTCAAGAGGACTTCATTTATATCAAAAGTGCTGCAAACTGAATATAGAAATAATTTTTTTTTTACAAAAAGGGGAAAAAGGAAGAACGGAAGGCCGGAAGGAAGACAAGGTAAGTAAAAGGCAAGCAGTGTCTTTAAAAGGCCCTGGTCTGCTCTGCGAAGCGTCTCGTCGGTGTATATTATGATACGGAGAGGAGGCCCACGGACGAAAGACACGACGAGACGTCGTGGAAATCTGAGTCGTCGCCAGCGCTACCGCCATCGTCTACGCGCGATGATATTTGCATAGAAGCGCTTTAGTCGGATTATTTTTTCAAGTTTAATCATGTCGTGTGCAACTAAGTATATCTACGAGACATCATAGAGAGACTGCTCAAATTCTCCCCACGTGACAGCTCGAGACGTTTTTTATCTACTTATATTATGTTATATATATAATATGTGTGACGTTTCGAAAGAAATTAAAGAGTCGGCGTGAGTCAACGTTTGAATGCGATGATCTAATTATAGAAGTGCAATCGATCGAGTCTACCGTTACATCGATAAGCGTACAATTATCGAAGATTCCGTTGAGAATTTTCATAACAATAACGATAACGAATGTGATGTGTATATGCGCAAAAATTTTGGCGGGAAAAACCAAATTTCACTGTTGCTAAATAGTTTTTTCAAACGCATAGAATAATTATTATAAATAAATGTGAGCAATGCTTTGAGTATATAAATGTATCCGAATATCTATATATACATATAAGAGTCGAGTTAAGAAGATCAAATCTAATAATATATTCAGACTGGAGATTTCAAAATAGAACTTATCCCGAAAGGCAATAAGATTAGAAACCGAATACCTCTCGTCGCGTGTGCGGCTTGTTAAGCATTTTTTATTCTGTTTACGCCCAAAATAACGAGAGACAGACGACGCGTTGCCTGAAAAAATTAAATTTATGTAATCACGCTCGATAAGATTTAAAAAGTGCGTGTAAAAAGAGAGCACGGAACTGAAGATGTAACTGGAAATATCGCGTACATAGGTAAATAGGCGCAGACGAAAAAGGAAAGTAAAAAGATAAAAGACGTGTAGGAGAAAGAGAGAGAGAGGACGGGGGGGGGGGGGGGGGTAGACAGTTAACTACTCGAGACTGTAAATTTCAAGCACTAGAAGCCGGCAGCACGAGACAGCACCGACCAAGAATAAACTCTGGAGCCGCAAGTCGCTGTACTCTTGTTGTTTACCTCGGCTTTTCGCCCTACAGCTATTTTTACTAACAAAGTATGTACACTTCGGCGGAATTTTCTGAATTTTTATCACGAGCCGGGTAGGTATATCCCTTTGGCAGTTGGCCTTCCCATAAGTACCTTATGCGCGCGCATTTAACGTTAGAAAAGTCTTCGAAGGGGAGAACGGGAAGAGAGCAGTCGGACGCATGTGCGTACCTACCCTCTACAATATTCTTCGTGAATTTCGCTAAGGACAAAAGCACATGGATTTGGTTGTTGGAAAAATATAGCATTCGAATGTTACAAGCAGAAAAACATCGGACTCGCAATTGCCGTCCGATAAAAGCGTATTACGAGCCTGAGCGATGTGCGTCGCGCGAGCTCGAGTTTCGGGGTAAACCTCTTGAAGGTCATTGGGTCAAGACCGGTTGCGCCTGAGCGTACTACGTATCATACGTATATGTATATACTGCGCGCACGCATATTTGACAGGGAGAAAGAGAGAGAGAAAGAGAGAGAAGAAAGTCTACACCCATCGCTCTCGAAAATATATCCACGCGATAAGGTTATTATTAGGAGCGTATACAGAGCTGCGAGAGCTGTAGGTACAGATTAAAGTACTCACCGGCCATGGTCGAGTCTGATCCAGCAGCAGAAAAATCTCGTACTAAGTCCGCTTACTTATTCCTTGACGTCTCTCGCGGCGACGGAGGTGAGAAAGTGTCGTGCGTTGTCTTGCGGGGAAGAGAAGCCGGCTCGCGATCTGGCTACTCGTATGTGCTTATAAAATGATCTCTTTCTCTCTGATGAACTGCTGAAAAATACACACGGGGCAGCCGCGCCAAGCTCCCCAAGAGCCGATTAGCCACACACTACTGGCGCGAGCGACGGCAGTCTCTCTCTCTCTCTCTCTTTCTCTCTCTCTACACGCACACTCGACGCGAGAGCGAGTCACAGGATGGGCGAAAAAAGCAAGAGCCGAACAAACTCGAGCGGCGACTGCTGCCGGTATAGATGTTGAATAAAAGGGAGGGGGAAGACACACTCGCTACGCACCCAACGACGCGTCAGTTTCGCATTGCTTCTCCCCCTGCCCACGCGTATACTTATACTTATGTATTCGCTGCCGTCGCTGCGCGCGAGAACTTCCTTGCTTGTTGTCTTCTGCTCTGCCTCTCATCTCGAGCAACTGCTTACGTACTTAATACCGTTTCCTGCCAATGTTGGATCAATTGTAAATATTGTCCCCTTCTTTCCTACTGACGATCCGATCTATTTCTATCGCAGCATTTTCAACTGCGCTGACGTTGCCACATTCCGTAGCTTGTGCCTATAGATAGCGCAGACGATCGAACTAATCAAAACTAATTAACCTGGGCGTTTTTATCAAGCGCCTCGTAATTATATTTTAATTAACACGTCCCTCGATTTATTTTCGATAGTCTTCGACCCCGATGCGTTGAGTAACAATCGGTTTTTTAAAAGAACAGAACCCCCCGTCCTTCCTATATCTATTCGAATCACTATACTGGATTCAAATCGTATATATATAATGACAGATCTACTTGTTGCATGCATCATAATATTATGTAGTTACAGCTCCGATATATAATATATGTACGTATAAATAAGCTATTTCAAATGACGAAGAGATGGCGCTAGATGCCTGTCATCTCTGTACGAGCGTTATACTCGAATCGCAATAGCGGAATTTCTTTTGAAATAAGCGAGCCAAAGCAATACCTGCTCGCGAGTTCTAAACAAATGCGCAGCGGTAGCTATAGCCAAGAAAGAAACTGCGTTGTTTCTTATTTATCGCTTTGACGCAGTTGTATCAGTATATAATGTTCGAATCAACTTCGCGTACGTAAATGGCGTAATTCTAAAAATAAATACAATCACAATCGATTCCGCAATTTATGAATTTTCAATTTCTAAAATTAATTCAAAACTTTGAACATTGGAATATCGAACGCCGAATAATATCTCGTTTCCCCTCAGATTTCCCACTGATTCGATTCGAATGAAACTTGTGCGCGATTGACAAAAGTCTCTCGAGTCGAGGGAGCGGAGGGCGAACGAGTTACGCGCACCATCAGCAGCGGCGGCGGCGGCGGCAGTCGGCATCGTACTCTCGCGGCGGCGGCGCCGGCGCCTCTCCTCTGCGCGATATAGTATATGTATATATAGTGCAGTGTACGTATATCGCGGTATTCGCGTGTGCGCTAGATATTGCCAGCAGTCTCGCGGCCTCAGCCCTCGCGCGACAGCTTCAGCCAGTAGAGACCCTGCCAACTCCTCATCTCTGTATCGCGACAGAGCGGTCGTGTCGGAGTTTTCCAGTAAAATCGCTCTCCCGCATCGTTGCAGTTGCAGGAAGTAAGTATAGGTACCTGCGATGCAACGGTCCGCGGAGGGGAGACGGCCAGCGCGCGGATTCGCGAATAGCAGCGTCGTCTGCTGCTGCTATCGCTTGCCCCGCACCGCAGCGCAGCAGTGTGTATAACAACACTGCGGTATACTTATAAAGCACCGGCTCTGCATTCACGAGTTGCCTATATAGACCAAACGAGACATGTTCGTGCATCAAGGACTGGTTTACTCGTTGGGAAGAACGAAAGAACTACAATGGACCGGGAGACAGAGAGGAGTGTTCCATTGATGACAGCTCGCTGTTCTATGCATCTGCTGCTGAACGATGAATTTCCAAGAGGACAAACTGGCGAAGATGGCTGGCTCGCCGACTAGCATCGAGAACCAGATCGACAGCTTCCTGGAGCAGTTCAAGCGCAGCGCCTCCAGAGCCATGGAGGAACATCATCGACGATCCAGCCTCTACAATGCCAGCAGTATCAGTCGCAGCCGCAGCGGCAATCTAGACCTCGAGGTTCTCGAAGCCGGTGAGATTTTTAATCGATTTCTTGGGAGTATCTGTATATATACGTCTCTATCTTGTTTCCATTGTTTTTGAAAACTGCGGGTATATGACATGATGTGCGCGAAAAGCTTTGCTCACTAAGTATATATGGTATTCTCCACACTGCCTTGCCCCGGCGCGCCATTAAAGTTTCCTTTGAAACACATCTGTATTTTTTCGATTTGACAAATACTCAAGTAAATGACACGATTATTATGTTTTTTTTTTTTATTTTATTATTATTGTGCGCGAAAGCTCTGCACTCTCGCGCGTAGAGGTCAGCACCGGCAGGAGCTTTTTGCTTTTATCGATTCGCGCGCGCGCTCGTCCAGACTCCGGCTACTACCTAATCTAAGTTGTAGTAGTCCGGACATTCGCGTGCGCGCACCCAATCTCGAGTCAAGCAACGGACCACGTGATTCCCACGGCCTACGAGCTCTGCCAGTATAGTAGCGATAGTGTCGTACTTACGACTCCTCCTGATAATGGGCTGGAGCTGGATTGCTGGATACCACCTACCTGACGTCTGCTATTTATATAGATAATAAAAACACAAACATAGTGGCCGGATATGATTACGCAACGGCGGAAGTCGAGCCACAGCAGCTGTAATTGTCCCTGCCACCATCACTGCACAACCAAATGCCCCAACGCAGGTTTGTCGCCTACATACTGTTGCATACGTTTTTTTTATCGATTGAGAGTTTAAAGCGTGAGTATAAGTGTGGATGGGTCGATGTAAACCTATACCTACAAACGTGGGAGGACTGCGAATAGAATACCGTTTGATATTATTTGGGAATTCCGGGTTTTCGCCTAGAGTGATCGATAAGCGGCGAAAACTTGTTACTCGTTTTCCGTATTTCCGCGCTCGTCTTAGCGGTTCATTGTGTTTGGGATACTTGTCGACTGTTTATCTCGTCGAAAAATCAAAGACTTAATTTTGTATATACTGCAGCGAGAGGTTAGTTTGTTGAGACTTTGTGTATTGATTTTGTAATCCAAAACAATAACCATTGCAGTTCAACACAAAGCATTCGACAAACGGTAGTGTGACGTCAGCTTCTATCTAACAGAATGTCAACTGATGACGAAAATCAACAATATTTACTCGTGTAACAGGAAAATCAAGTGCTCGCAAAGCCATTTAAGATTTCAAAAATAATCTTCAAATAATCTTTTTAGATGGAAGGAAAATGTTAACTCAATCCAAGATCAGCCTAAAAAGAATGAAAATCACCAGCAGTGAAGAAAAAAAATATAAATTATCCAAAGTGGAGGAAGATTTATCGTAAGTGCTGGTGCGATTCAAAGAAGGTTGTAAATACCTAAATAATGAGTGTTTTAAAAATCTAAATAATGAATGCTTGAATCCAGAAATAGTGTGCAGGTGCATGCTAAACATTTTTGAACTAACAAAGGCTGAGCATGACATGTGCATGATGGCTGTTATAAGAAATGGTATAACTAATCCGTGTAAGACTGTCGAGCACCTACTGAGACACAGAGGTGAACTGTACTCGTTATAAAATAAAAAGTGTAGAGAAACATTCGAGTACTGCTGGAGTTATCCCAAGGACCTGTAGGAATCGTATAAAGATTCTTCACAATAATACCTTCTCACTGGAAACTTACCAAGTAACCAGTGAATTTGCAAATAACATGATAAAAGAGCAAGAAGTCAAGCAAAACAAAACTGCAAACAGTTCACCGCTGTATTTGCCAGCAGACATGAGCAGAAAAACTTTTCATGACGTATTTACAAACAGCTCTGTAACAACAAATCAAGCGGAAAAATCAAGAGCATGGGTTGCAAGAAAAAGGACATTCGTAATACTTTAATACCTACAATTAAGATTTTCATAACTATTATCTCCCACTCTAACAGCAAGCCGACAAATAATTTTCCTTAACGAAAAAAGGGCGCAAGCGTAAAAAGACGATCTTGTAACAAAAATATAAGCCGGAAAAGCAAAACATCGATTTTCTGAAAAAAGAGAGCGCTGGGTCGTTGAGACTCTCGCATACAGAGCAGTCGGAAGCAATAAAAGCGGTACTACAGCACAGCAGCGACTAGTGCGCGAAGGGAACGATGCGCGCGCGGGAAGAACGGGAGAAAGGGAGTATAAAAGTCGCGGGCGATTTGAGAGCCTCTTGATTTTACAGTTACAACGTGCTAGCGTGGAAAAAGCGCGCATTCTGATGAGAGAGGACTATGTGCAGCAATAGCAGCAGCAAGGTCAGCAGCCGCGCGCACGTTGCACTTTATCCTCCTCCTCCTCCTCCTCCTCCTTCTTCTTCGCATTTCCATATAGCGCGCCCGCGCGTTCACCTCTCGGTTAATTTCATTAGGACTATCGATCGAAGCGAGCGAGTATATTTGCTTATGTACTTATTAGGCACAGGGATTATACACCCTTGCGCGAATCTTGATTGGCATCGGCACAGTCTCTTGTCGTATGTATATATTCATTGGGTTTCCTGCTTCATTTTTGTTGCAGAAGATGTGGAGAGCATGACTGGCGAGATCGAGAACGGGGAGCTGGCCGTTCGGGACGTCGCAGACCTTCTCCAGCCGCAGTATGCCATCATAACCGGTGAGTAAAAAGTCGACGAATTCCGATCTTGTACATTATTCCGAAAATCCGTTAAAACCGGTTGTTAGCGGCTGTCGTGATACGAAGGCGCGCATATGAGCATCGATTCATTGGCCTTTCGAGGAATCAGTCGCTTTTCCGATTCTTACGGGTTCGCTTTGACGCGTCCACTTCACGAGGATCCACATGCGTGGACAGTTTTTGTTTTTATACCTGCTCGTTTGTTAACAGGTGGCAAGACTCGGGAGGGATGTCCCATCATCACGTTCCCGGACAATGGCAACTTTCACAATCTGACCGACCTGGACTATCAGCGGCTCATGCTCTACCTCACCTCCGTTCCGACGTAATTATTCCAGTTGAAAAATTGTACATCGTAATTACAATAGTGTGATCTATATAAAGCTTCTTCTTCTCCTTTTTCGTTGAAGCTTGCACGAAGCGGATCTGGGCTTTCATTTGGTCGTCGATCGAAGGACCGACAAATGGAATTCCGTTAAGACTGTTCTGCTAAAAATTTCAGTTAGTATACGCTACTGGTGTTGCATAAATCTTGTATATAGTTATCATAGTTAGTGTCTGGCAATAACAACGTCGCATTATTTTGTATAGGCTTTTTTTCCCGGCCTGGTCCACGTCGTCTACGTACTTCGGCCGGTGGGCTTTCTGCAAAAGGCCATTTCCGAGGTGTCGAACAAGTTGTTCCGTGAAGACTTCAAGTTTCGGGTGATCGTTTTGGCAAACGTTCTCGAATTGCATGAACTGATCGACAAGGACCAGCTGACCGATCAGCTCGGCGGAGAGCTCGCGTATTGTCACCATACTTGGATACAAAACAGAATAGTAAGGATCGCGTTTGAACAGCTTGCTTTTGAAATTTTAAAGATATAGACA
The DNA here is from genome assembly GCA_020010945.3 of Muscidifurax raptorellus. Lineage (NCBI taxonomy): Eukaryota > Metazoa > Arthropoda > Insecta > Hymenoptera > Pteromalidae > Muscidifurax > Muscidifurax raptorellus. The sequence goes on from CM052080.1 coordinate 1,804,761, forward strand.
CTGATCGTTTCATTTCATTGCAGAGTCTTGAAAAGTTTTCCTCGATGACGCAGGACGTGTCGCTGGCTCTGGACTCGTTCACGCGCAGGCTAGCCGAAATCGAGTTCCCGAACAACACTATCGCAACGACGACACTGCTGAGCCAGCAGCAGGCCGAGTACAACGAGCTCAAGGAGGAGATCCTCAGCGCGGCCAGGCACGGCGAGGCTCTTCTCGACAGTGTCAGGCAGCTCACTGGCAAGGCCACGGCCGACAGACTCGGTAATGTCGCGGCCGTAGAGAGGTATACACTTTGATATTTCACTTTATACTTTGTTGCAATGCCACGGCTACAATATGAAATTTGCTCCTAGGCTACTCGTTCAACTTGAAGAGACAGAGCGAACTTTCGACCTGTTCTGGTCGCACCACAGCTCACGCTTGAGACACTGCTTGGCTCTCCGACAGTTCGAGCAAGATTTTCGAGAGTTGCAAGCAAATCTTGATCAACATCTTAAAACTATCGAAGAGATGACCGAAGTAGGCGAAACACAATGCAGAGTCGACCAACTACTGCGCGATACCTCTACGTTTCAGAGGATATGCAGAGTAAGTATCGCTCGGCCACATCTCGTGCTGCTTTGGTCTATCATCATAAGCACTCAAAACACCTAACACCCACCCTCTCACGTGCCAAAGTCGCTCGATGCCGTAACGCCTTTTTCTCTGATACGAAATTCGGGAAAGGTTCTCTGTTAATGTACAGGCCTCGGTATTTGCAGACCATCGTTCAAACCATCTATCGTCGTTTATTAAAGTTAAAAATTCACCATCTCATAATATATTTGGTTTGAGCGTTGTGATTACTGTTTTATAGTCTACACAATGCACAACATGCACAAATGCTAAAGAAAACAAAAAATCACATTGCACCGCTTTCCTTTTATTTTGTCAATAGTCCTATTTGTTGCATACCATGTGGATTTGGGTTTTGGTAAGCAATCCACTTAAAAAAATTCATAATATTTTCTAATAGCATATACATATATACATTTATATATACATATATTTCTCTCTACATACTACTCTTTGGCTGCTTACAAAAACATTAAGCTTTTAGTCTTCTTCAGATACTTTCCTCAAGATAATCTAACTTTCATTACTTAAATCACGTAGTTAGCTCTTTTTCTTAGAATGTAACGTCCCTACAGTGTTCAATTTTTCATGATACTCGTCCATTAAACCATTGACATTTTAAATAATGATATATACAAGTATATAAGTATATAGCTATATATTAACTATAATAAAAGTGATAGATTACTGTGTGCTTGATTTTTAAAAAATGTTCTATAATATATTATATGCTAAACTTAGAAATTTAGGTTGTGTCGCATAATCTATCAGCATGATTATTGATTTCTGAGAATAAGGTTTTGTGATTGAAAATCATTCTTTTTTTCTTTAAATTATTCGGTGCTATAATTTTTATGCACCGCATGTCCCCGTTAAAATCAATCTTTTTCGCCGTACAATGTGTATCTGAAAGCTGCACGAAAGAGCTGTATAGTTGTTATCCCAAAAATATATAATTTATCTATATACTGCTCTGAAGCTCGGATATTTGATTAAAATTCACTACAGAATGCTTTGATGTTTCAAAGACAGTAGGTATGTGTTTCGAGGCTAAAACGATAAATGTTCATTAAATGTGCCTCTAAACGACGTACGCGCTCATATAGTAGTCCGACTTTAAATTTTTACTTTCTATTTCGAATGTTTGCATGAACATATAAGTTCGTCCTTTATTATAACATTCGTCTTTTAGGGAGACATAGACAGAGCTGAGGAGGTAATAACCGCTGGACAACAATTGCTATCTGGAAGACACCAGTGTCCAGCCGAAGTAGTCGAACCAAAATGCGCAGAATTACAAAGAGTTTGCACAATTTTAAGTCAGAGACTGGAGAGAAGGTTGCACACACTCACTAAATGTAGAGAGCTTATGGAACATATTGATAAGGTATGTAGTTCAAATTTTTATCCCATTATTGATCAATTTTGCTTCTACAATTTTTCTTTATTTTCGTCGTCTGTTTCAGGCAAATACCTGGTGCACACGTGGAATAGAATTGTTAGCGGCCCAAAACAGCTCAACTCCAGCAGATCAAGCTCTCCAAGAACTGCAGTCTTTAATTGAAGCGGCAGAAGAATTTCATCATCCAAGAAGTATATTTGAAGATTCCATTATGCCAGAAACCAAAGCACTTGTCACTCAGGTACAGTATAAGAGCTTAAAATAGTTGCCTACTTTATCAAAATATTTAAGTTTCCATAACTTAATATATTTAACACATAGACAATATTTTTAGGTTTTACAAAGGATAGAGGACGTATCAGTGATGTGTGATAAAAGAATAATGAGCCTTAAGCAACAACTTATGAAACCAGCTAGACCAATCCAAACTGTTACTCCAGAACCAGCAAAACCTCTACAGCCCGCTCCACAGTGTATTAGACCTGGAAGAATTTTGAAGAAAGCTAACACGATGCCAAGGGTAAATATTTTGTAATAAAGCACACAATCACTAGTAAAAGAATTGTTATAATAATAATAATAATATCTACTGTGCAGATGGAAATGGGACCAGTCGAGGGAGGTGAAATCTCATCGCCAGAGAGTGAACCTCGAGACGGTGAAGCTTTACGACTGAAGCGCGGTCATGTACTAACAGAACTGGTGGAGACCGAGCGCATATACGTAACAGAACTTGGCTCTATTATCAAGGGATATAAAATGGAAATGAACAATGAGACTCTGGCTCATCTTGTACCTGCAACGCTAGTCGGTAAAGGCGACGTTCTCTTCGGCAATTTGGAGGAAATTTATCTTTTTCACAGAGATACCTTTCTGAGAGATCTCGAGAATTGTATATCCAATACGGAACTTGTGGCCTTGTGTTTCGTACAAAGGGTATGAATTTAATTGAAAATTATAGCAAATTTTAATGATTACTTTCATTTCTTTAAGTTTATGATTTTAATCTTTTGTTTTAGAGAGAGATTTTCTTTAGGCTCTACAGTTACTATTGTCAAAATATTCCACGATCCGAAAGACTTCGAGAGCAAATTCAATCGGAACCGCAATTCCTCGTGGCGTGTCAACAAAAGCTCGGCCATAAATTACCTCTGGCCGCATATCTACTAAAACCAGTACAACGGATTACAAAGTACCAACTTCTACTCAAGGATCTGCTGAAATACAGTGATGAACAATCGTGCTGCGTTGAATTGCAAGAAGCTCTAGATTGTATGCTGGTGGTATTAAAGTGCGTTAACGATAGCATGCATCAGACGGCTATTACAGGATTTGGGGTAAAGCTGTCAAAATTTTTGTTATTTTTGTAAACGAATCGTTTACTAATAGTTGGTGATTATAATAGTATAAAATTATCTCTATTATACCTTAGGGAGACTTGAATGCTCAAGGTGAGCTTCTTCTGCAAGGTTCGTTCAGCGTCTGGAGCAGTAGTAAACGGGAGCGCTTACTACGGCTAAAGCCATCCCAACGTCACATATTTTTGTACGAAATGTCTGTGATATTCTGCAAACACAGTAAGCCTCAAGCGCACACCAAAGCTACCTATCATTTTAAAAGATACTTAAAAGTAAGCTCAAAGTTTTCTTGATAGTACTCAACAAAAAGTGCATTTCTTATTGTTTATCACATTTTTATAGACGTCACAAATCGGTTTAACCGAATCCGTAAAAGGGGATGCTCGACGGTTTGAGATTTGGCTGCAGGGTCGAGCGGAGGTTCACACAATTCAGGCATCAAGTATTGATGTCAAACAGGCTTGGGTTCGGCAGATTAAAAACGTTCTTATGTCGCAACTTGCTGAACTTAAAGGGAAACAAAACACTGCTCTTCTTGGCAAAACTGGCCATAAGTACGGGTAAAAACAAGTCAAAATAATTATGCTGTAGATATTTCTTATTTCAAATTGTTATAAATGTACTGAGTAATTACATTTTTAGACCTCTCCGACAAACCATTTCATGGGATGCTCAGAGTAGCCTTTCGGGATCGTTACGTACACTATCAGTTGATAGCAATAGTATGGTCTCACATCTTACCGATGTTTCTCAGTCTACGGAAAATGATGATGTTGGCTGGAGCTCGGAGAATAGCAATACAGACGACGAAGACGCTTTTGGTGATGTAGCTGGTCCCGCACCCGTAAGTTTATAGCTCAATTTGCTACAATTATTAACATATACGATTGATTAAAAAGTTTTATCAAAACTAATAATTTCCTATTGATAATAAGCCACTCAATATTAGAACTAAGGGGGAGTATACTTACGCTTTTATCAATTCCATTATTTATATACAAACTTTTTGTAATTTAGGCTCCAATCATACTGGCAGTATTATTTATTTGAAATTTTTTATTTTTTTAAAAACTTTAATGCCATTGACAATTTGATTTTATAAACAATTAGAATAGTAATTGCCCTATTTTTTGTTTATTTAAGTTAGCTTTGACGCGTATCAATAATATTTTCACGCATACGTTCAGACGTCAGGAATTGCTTCATTAAACAATGATTTTGTTACTTTTTAGAAATAATATTCGAACAAGCCAAAGATAAATTTTTAAGTTCCACGGAGTCAAACTTCATCGCAGGGAAATTTTAGCATGGAACACCGGAAACGAGGTTTTTTGTAATTTTCTTTGACTCTGTAGATTTTTAGAAAACTCTAAATCACAATCTCGAAATGCATAACTCATGTCATGGATACTGTGCTTTGATCATTACATCATTCTATGAATTTCACATTTAAAAAATGCGAACTTTAATGTATAAAGTATACTTTTCCCTTTAGTTTAATTTCACTTTTTTACGGATCTGAATAGGATTTTTAATTTTGCTAGTTATATGTTTGTCGAAACATGGAATGTAAAGGATTATTTTTGCTTGGAACTAGGCACCACAAAAGGAAAAAAATCATGCCTACGTGTCAGTGCAGAAAATTACTAGCCGACTATTCAGTTCAACAAAAATTCTGATACTTTTTCAGGGTGGTAGATACGTCGCACTGGCTGACTACTGTGCCATGGGCCAGTCGGAGGTGACTATGCGAGAGGGTGACAATCTGGAGCTGCTCAAGGTCGGCTGCGCCGGCTGGTGGTTCGTCAAGCTGATCGGGGCAGGTATTGAGGGCTGGGCACCTGCCTCTTACCTCGAACCCATCAGTCGCAAGACCTGTCGCAGCTCACAGTCGGTGAATAGCAGTCAGGAGGCTATGTGAAATAGGAGACTAACACACTAGATCTACGATCTCGTGTGTTAGGTATCTCTCCTTCTCTTCGTCCAACTTACCTACCATTCCTCGTCATCCTCGTGAAACAGGATTTCCCGAGAAACAGTGCAAGGTCAATCTCGTAACTGACCGTACGAGACTTTTGTATGTTTAGATAAATATATCTAGTAGTGCTATAGTTCATTTTAACGCAAACGCAACTAAGCTTAGACCGTATTACTCAGAATATTAATACTTTATGGTCTAACTTTGGTCATTATTTTGAATTAATCAACACTGCCGCTCAAATGACAGTTGATTCTGCTTAATTGGGAATGAAGTCGATTTTTTTACCTGCCGTTGTCATGAATTGGCAGGAAATAAAAATGGTAAAAAATGCCGACACTAAGTCATGTGAAAACAATTCAGAGTAATGTTGAACACTGGGCGTGCGGATACTAGTCGGCAAAACACTGCACCTTTTAGTTATATATATATACATAATCTTAACCATCGCGGGCATTTTGGTTTTAGTCTGGTAGTCTCTACGTTTAAGCTATTTTCATTGATTTTTAATGGGAAGTCTTTTAGAAGAGATTACGGCTTGGTGCAATAAAAAATGAATTGTTAATCCATTGTATGGTATATGTAAAAAGTTAATGAGATAACTAGATAGTAGCAATCAAAGTTGAATTAGAACGTATTTATATAAGAAATCATGCCGTTGCATAGTTTAATGCAACATCAATTTGTAGATGGGTGTAGCGAGTTTTTTGTACGGTATGTTTAAGGAATTAACACCAAACGTAAAGCGGTATGGAAATGGATACGTGCTTTATTGCCAGAAATTCATTTTCATGATAAAACACTTAACAATATTTATCGAACATGGGCAATAATAAAGAAGCAACATTTTTGAAAACATGTTTAAAATACATATTGTTATTGTAGTTGTTTATACATGAATCATAACAAATTTACACAAATTAGTATGCTTATCCACATTAAAAATCATATTACAGTGACGAACTTTAATCAAAACAACGTGCATAGTTAATAATATTTTTAAAACGGAAATATTTATATAAATTTTCAGTGAATTATTCAGTACTTTCAGTTTTATCATCATACTCTTTAATTTGTCACTCTTACTTCATTATCTCTGAATTATTATTTTGCATTTATCAAAAATTTCGTAAACTTTAAAAAATGCGCAGTTTAATGTTGTAGTGGTAATGATAATAATAACCACATTGAAAATAATGTATAGTAATCAGATGCTTACACAAAAAATATCTTGATAGGCAAACAATCAAAGTTTTTAATTATTTTATTTATTTTTAAAGTTATTTAGTATTTGACATTCATCTATTATGCCGTCCTAAATAAATTTACTTACCTTTACAACAAAATGATTGTATTATCTTTAAAATAGTTTGTCTATCTCAATCATATAATTTAACTGTTGCACAAAAAAATATATTAGTTTGTTGAATGAAAAATTGTTTACACATTCCTTTTCTTATTATAGTTTAAGCTGTGATGCAAGGTTTTTGTTAAAATAATAAAGATGAAATGTAATATTTATACGTCAAACCCGATACGAGCAACTTTGTCTATGCTTACCATTGCACTTCGAAATATCTTTTTCTCGCTAATGTGATTAGAAATTGTCGCGACCATGATATACACATTCCCATATAGACAATAATATTGTCCAAGTGTAGAAGATGTATATGGTGTAGGCACATTAAAATTTGTATGCAGTATAATCGAGTTAAATGTAACATTTAGTGATTAACGCATTAATAGGACAAAAGAAAAACATAAATGCGTCATACTTCCATTAGATGCAGTAGCAAATAGAAAGCGGCTTCTACAAATGTTGAACAACAGGATGATCCAAGTATGAATTTAGATAGAAATTCAAAAATACAAAAAATATCACTAGCGCTATATAGTACGTCGAATATGACGCTTCCTTTAACCGTTCCTTTATTAAACAAATACATTTTGACATTTGAACATCGTGTTATCTATTTTTTCATTGAAATAAAGATTAAAGCTAGAATCGCTTCTATTTGCAACAAGGAGCTACCTGAAAAATTAAAGATCAACTACTATTATAATATAATTAATGAAATTCTGTAGGTGTAACCTTTCAAATATTAGGTATAAATTTATACTAATACCAATAATATGGACGAACAGAATTATAAAAATAGGAGAATGAAAATTTCTTTCGAAAAACCAGACATGGAGTACTTAAGAAAACTATGTGAGATTATATAAGAAACATATTTAATTCAAAAGATTTTGAATAATGAAGAAGATTTTCGTTTAAGTTTTATTTATATTTAAAATTGGTTACAGAAAGAATAACATTTTCTGTTGCCATCTATATAAAATATTTTTAAATCTTTTTGTAATTTTTAAACTGATTACAAAAACAATTTAAATTAAATTAAGATTTTCTGATATTAAAAACCATGCTCTTATGTGCAATCAATACAGTAAACTTCATGTAATAAGCTTGATTATTATCATAGTTTTTACAAAGTAAATGTCAAAATTACTTTCAAAGCAAATATTATACTATATAATGGAATCGAAAATTGCATTTTTAAAAGTTAGACTTAATAACTTCCGAGTTCATAGATAATATGATAATCGATACAAATCATTTTATACACTCTTTATTCTTTAATGTATGGCTGTAAAATATGCTGAAAAATACGATTTTTGATACATCACATTAAACTTGGAGAATATAAATTTATAAAATACCAAATTAAAAGTTTGTTCGACTAAATTAAAAAAAAAAAACTTTACAAATAGATAAAGTCTACGAGACAAAAAAACTTAATACATATTTAAAAGCAATCATTGAGATAAATAAGCTGAAATGTATTTGTTACCGGCTATTGTAGCTTTTTACGTGCAGGGTATATTAAAAGCTTTTGCAGCTACATTATAAGAACATAAAACAATAATTATTGTATTCCCTTTGTGCGTGCAAGACATGCTAAAAAAAGGTTATATATACAGTTGTGCCTGTATAAAATGAAAAAATAAATAAATAAACTTATGACATAAACTAAACAGGCTCATAATATCGATTATAGGAATAAAATTTTCTTGAAAACTGGTAAAGAAATATTTACACCTTCATCCAGTTAGTATAGCTTTGCTTTGTTCGAGGAAATTTTAACTTATACAACGATAAAATAAAAACTAAAGAGATGATAAGATAAAACTGATCATCAATTTAAATCGTAATCCTGCAACTTGATTTGTATAAAAGAAGTAGAAGTACATATAATGTATTATGCGAATTATTATAAAGACTATAAATAATTTATTATAGGTACCTTAGTACAAAACAAATTGATTTTTGATAGCAGTTTATCATTTGTATGACAATGGTATTTATTGTTTAAATGTACATATTCAATCTGTCTGCTGTATTTTGTATCAATTATTGTATGCTTTAAACATCTACTGATTTTAAAGAATTTAAAAAATAAAATAATATTTTCATCAATATTTGTACAAAATACATAAGACAGAATAATTTGATAAATCCCAAGAATTAGTACTTGTCACATTGTTATAAAAGTAATGTATGAATATGTAAATAAAGAATACATAATTATCACCACAATAATGACTTATCTTTTCAAAACAGACTACTTAAAAAAAATTAATACATTTTTATCATATTATAATATAATTTTCTCAGGAGAAATTAGCGCGCAGTTCCAATAATTTTGATTTTCAATCAAACATTATATAAAACTACTTTCTACTTATGACTGACTTTTATTTTTTTTACTTTCCTTAATGGAAATAACATAACGCTGGGGCACATTTAAAGGAGGTGAATAGCCATCAGCATAAGTTGCATCTTCAAAGAGGACTTCATACTCTTCTTGTGCAGTTGTAGGCAAATGATTAACAACAGCCTTATAAAAACATGTAGTTTGTGGATACAAAGCCATGACTAAAATTCATTGTATGAATATCTTAATCGTTATGAGAAACCAAATCATCAAATAAACTATTAATACCAGAAATTCAGTTTTTACCTATAGAACCTTTTGCGAACAGAGCATGAGGATCCGTTTCTGGATCTGCTCTCATAAGTGGCAAAGGAACAACTCTTCGTCGTGATAAAATGTGCCTGTCTTTTTGTTCTTCATCAATATCATCAACTTCATATTTATTTGTCGTAGGATTGAAGTGAACTACCTCAGCTAAAATCCAGTTTTCTTCCTCCTCGGATCCTTTTACTAATGCAGCTACCATATCACCCATCTATATATTGTGAAAATTCTCTTTTTAAAAAGTAGCTTTATACATTTAGAAAATCAATCCCTTACCTTTGCTATATAAGTTGGCTCAGCTGGGATTGCCCCACATAAAGGAGGTGCCTTGGCACCTGGAGATTTGCCTATGTACAATGGTAGTGTTTGTGCTGTGCTCAAAAGCATTTTCATTAAAGCTCCTCGCCTTATTGTTTCCTTATTTCCTGCATTACGGGCCTTAAAAGATGCAGTTAAATTAATATTTTGTTCAAAAGCTAACTTACTAATCAAATATACAATTATTAACATACCTGTATTCTCCTTTCATTTCTGATCGATCTAATTTCATTTATCTTTTCCAAAGCTTTTCTCAGCAGATCTTCTTCTTGTTGAGCATCTACAACTGCTAAACTGTAAATGCCTTTCAGTTTCTGTTGGTAAAAGGGTGATATTTTCTCATCCGGATTGACTTTTTCGTGCGTTTTAGTTATATTGTTGAAATTGATTTCAGAATGATTTCGAGCTTTTTCAATTTCATGAACCAGTTGATATATGCTTTTTAACCTTTCCTAAAATCAAAATATTCAAATAGTAAATCGAGAACTATAAAAATTCTTCACTCATTGTTATTGTTATTACTTGAATCTGATGTGCAGCAGCATCGGCTGTAAAAGGCATTTTGAAATGAAATATAAATCTGAATAATTTTTAAATCCTGTTGGACACAATTTTTATTCACTCAAACCTATATTATTTTTCATTTTCATTCAATTTTGATTGAATAGTTGTAAATATGTATACACTGTATGCACAAATATATTATCTGCATCAGCTGTTTCTCTGTATACACCTCCTATACAGTGTACACCAGTATACACCGATAACGTAACTGATATAGATGCGTATGTTGCTTGCGAAATTGCGCGCGCAATTTCCTAGTCGGTAAGAAGAATTCAAGAATTCTTCCTTATTAGCCATCGATATTTTAATTAAAAATAAAGGTGATAGTAAACAAAAAGAAGCCGAGAAATTTAGAATTTTAATGTGCTTGAATAACTTGGTCTTTTTATTAAAAATCCAATGAACTTGCATATACATATATAGCCTTAATTATTTCAAAGACTTGAGCTTACTAACAAACTTGAAAAACGAAAGAATGTTAATATGTATATGCGATGTATTTCACATAATCACGTAAAAATTATTTTACATCAAAACATACATCGACCAGCCGCGCTTCGATCGCCTTACAAAATTTGAGATTTCGCCTCCTTCCGAACCGTGAATTTTTGCAAAATTCTGCATACATATATATATAACGTTCGAATAACATTGGAAAAGTACACGGTATTTATATAGTCTAAAATACTTGCGAGGTTTCAATTAACACAGCAGCCATCTTTCGTATACGTAGCGCACTAGATAACAAATTATTATTTATATCTCATATAACGTTATTCCCGTTAAGCCTGATCTTCTTCGGAAGTTTGGAACGAGGCGATAATATCGACGAGGCTGACATAAGTACCAACGATGAGGCCGATGCAGCCGAAGATGATGAGGCCGATGTCCTTGACGAGAGCGACTTTGAATCGTCCGAAATTGTGGGGCCAAAGCACGCAGATCTCGATGATCGCTGGGAAGGCGATGCCTAAGGCTGACAGGCAGAGGGCACCGAATAGGGAAATAAAGAGGCCGAGTCGAGGAACCGCTATTGCCAAGATAACTGGAAATTGAAGAACAATAAAATATTAGAGTAAATGCGTATGTGAATTTTGAAATGTGCGCGCTTTTTCCGATGCCACGCGCATAATACCTATATGTGTGAATTTTATATATATAGCTACTCGTTAGGATGGAGTTGAACGTGAATAGCTGTACGTGGCGACTTCTTTCTAAAGGAATAAAGCGCACAAGGACAGATGAACATACTGCATCGCTTAGTTGCAGGCTATTTTCTTTGCAATTAGTCTACAATAACATTTGTAGAAATAAGTTAAAGTTGCAGTGATATAACAATTGATAAAAGTATATTTTTTGGTAACAGTGTGTTTGTTTTGACTTTTATGGACTACTGTCATCCTAGTCAGCATATAATGCGCCATCTTCACTTGATCCAACAATCTATTCTTATCGACAAAAAGGCTTGAGAGTTGTGTGCGCGCTATATATAATATCGGCTGTAAACACACGAAACAAACGTTGATTCATCAGTATGGTTCAAGACATTGAAGAGTCCGCATAATGCATGTCTAATATATTCTTTTGAACAATAAATTTACCAACGTTTGATAAATATTTGAAAATTTGTGGAAAGAACAAAAATTGAGATGATTGTAGAATTTCTACTGTTACTTTTACTAGCAGCATGTATTTTTCATTATTATACGCGATGTGGAAGAGTCGCCAAACTAACTGAAAACATACCAGGAATAAAGACTTGGCCGATTGTCGGCAGTCTACCAGGGCTTATGAAAACTCAAGGTATAATATGCTACATTTCTAATATTTATATGTACTAACTTCATTTATAGCGAAATTATCTTCCATCTAAAAGACAATTTAAAGAAGCATTTCTTGAACAACCAACCTAGAGAATCGCGAGCGCAAAGCCTCTAGGTTATCGATTGAATTGAAAATTAAGTTATCTTAGCATAGATTATAATAGTAAAAATAAGTCGCACATCATTCATATAACATTTTTCGATAAATTCTGCAGATGAATTATGGCCAATTTTTCGTCAAATGAGTAACGATTATTATCCAATATTTAAATTTTGGACTACTCACGAAGTTGTTATAAATATACGTCATCCAGATGATATTGAGGTACATACATTTATAGATTTTAAAACAAACTTATTTAATGATGATAATTTTTCACTTTTAACAAACAGATACTATTATCGAGTGTCCAACATTTAGAGAAAAGCACTGCTTATAGACTCCTTTATCCTTGGCTTAAAACCGGATTATTAACGAGTGCCGGTAATATTCATTTTTACTTTTTTTAATGCGCAAATTTATTCTTTTCAATAATAATAATGAATTTAGATGAAGTTTAGGTAGAAAATGGCAAACACGAAGAAAATTATTAACTCCTGCTTTTCATTTTAACGTTTTGAAGAAATATATGGCTATTATCGTTGAAAATAGTGAACGAATGGTCAGATCTCTCAAAAATAAAACTACTGATGGACTTACTGTTGATCTTCTTCAATTCTCAACGAACTATGCCTTAAACGTTATCTGTGGTAAATATCGCGCAACTCTGATAAAAAAAATAATAATCAATATCATGATTTTAAGTATCCTTTTCAGAAACTGCAATGGGTACGTCATTGCACGGAATGGAAGAATTTCAAGAAAAGTATCGTAATGCTATACGTAAAATGGGAGATATAATCATTTATAGGTATTTAAATAAATCGTGATTGCAAAACATATTTCAGATGTATTTGTTCAATTAAAATTAAAAATTCAACAGAATAGCAAGGCCCTGGTTTCGTAAGGAATCGATTTTTAAATGGACAGGAAAAGGTCAAGAACAGGCTGCCGCTTTAAAAGTTTTACATGGATTTTCAAACAAAGTTAATTTCTGTCTTTGTTTTGTTATGTTTTCATAAGTACTTTTTTACAATACATCTGTTTTCAGATTATAAACGAAAGGAAAGAGTACCACGATAAAACAAAATACAATTATTTGAATCAATTTATGACGGAAGAGGCCGATGACGAAGAGGATAATCAAATTTATGGAAGTTCGTAATTTTCTTATCCTTTGACTCATTGAACTTTTATATAAGTACTGATATCGTGTAGATATCCCCATGTTTGTCCTCTTAAATGAACAAAAATGGTCTATTTATATCGTTTTATAACTAAATATCTTGCTTCATTTACAAAATTATTTATTTTAAGTTAAAAAAAAGAGATTAGCCATGCTGGATTTACTGATTGCATTATTCAGAAACGAACAAATTCATAATGACGGTATTCAAGAAGAAGTAGATACTTTTATATTTGAGGTTTTTATACCATAAAATATATTTGAAATTTTTAGTATAATAGAGCGTGCAAGCATTTTCACTAAATATAGCTACAATTTTTAGGGTCATGACACAGCGGCAATGGGTTTGAGTTTTGCACTGTTATTGCTTGCCGAACATACAGATGCTCAGGTAATGAAATAATTCTATGTGTTAGACAAAATATCCACTAGTTAAAGTTCGTTACGTCTCCAGAGTCGTGCAAGAGATGAGGTAACGAACATTTTCAACCAGAGCGGCGGAAAGATGGGATATTCCGAAATCCAACAATTACAATATCTGGAAATGTGCATCAAAGAATCGTTGAGACTTTATCCCAGTGTGCCTTTTATATCTAGAAAGCTTACCCAAGATTTACAATTGAGTATGAGACCTTAATGTTGTATAAGATAAATCAATCCCGAATTTATTTCATATCCAACGAATTTTTAATTTTCATGATTACCAGAGCATCATTTGATACCCAGTGGGGCTATTGTACACGTACACATCTACGATCTTCATAGAGATGAGAATTTCTGGCCTGAACCAAACAAATTCGATCCAGAAAGATTTTCACCCGATATCATCAGAAATCGCCATCCCTTTTCTTACATACCGTTCAGCGCTGGCCCACGCAATTGCATTGGTAAATACAAAAACCATGTACAGTTTTATTAAATTATACGAGTCAAAACTGTAACCGTCATTCTTTTAGGTCAAAGATTCGCAATGATGGAATTGAAAGCATCAATTGCGCATATTCTGCATCATTTCATCTTGGAACCAATTGATTATGCTCATGAAGTGCCGATTCGATCAGACTTGGTTCTTCGACCAGCTCGACCAATTCGAATAAAATTCGTTCCAATCAAACGTGACACATGATTATAATAACAAAAAAATATAAAAATAAACTTGTATAGAATTAAAAAAAAAAATTTTATGAATAAAAATTCTTTTGAACGCTGGAACGAAAATCGGATCGGAAATAAATGTATGTACTACTTTCTCAGCTTTGAGCTCGATGATAAGAAATCTTGCACAACAAACACTCATATACGCACATATCTGTAAGACGATTAAACCAGCAGAGTCGCCTTGTCCAGGCAATAGTCAAGCGCGATATGCATGCTGCAGTAAGACGCAGATGCCGCAAAAGTTCCTTATATCCCCACTTTACGGTACTTTGCTTCCTCCTTACTGAAGCTTTTATAATCAAGATCATTCGTCTATGGATCATTGTCAAGTACTGCTAGTGCCAGTGAACGCGTTTCAAGTTTACTCTGAAAGGAGATCTTATTCATACGTTCTCTTGTGTACATTGCGTGGGAGAAACAGTGCATAAAGTGTCAGACTTGCGATTCGGAGATTCGAAGATTCAAAAGTCGCAACAGTTGTAATTTGTTTGTTTACGAATATAATTTGATGGCCGGTGATTGATTTCTGAGATTATTGATAGTTTTGAAAACCATTTGTAGTCTTAAACTTATCTTATAAAAATGTGGCTGCATATATTACTGATTGTTCTAGTAGTATTGCTTTTCTTTCACTGTTATATACGAGGCAGTAGGAAGGGACGTTATATCAATAAAATTCCTGGACCACAAGCTTACCCATTAGTCGGCAATCTTTTCGACTTTCTGGTTCCTTATGGTATAGTATCTTCTTTCATGGTATAATAATCTTACCCTATAGTTCTTAAGCTTAACAAATATATATTGTCGTAAAAAAAATTTCTAACTATTTCAATATAGACATTGCTTCTCTTTGCAATTCCTGCGCTTTTTTACAGACTACATGATAATAGATCTTCTTAGTAGGTTGATAAAAATTGTAATTACGTCATTATTTATAGATCAATTATGGCTCGTAATGAGAAAAATGAACAATGATTACTATCCAATGTATCGAGTATGGAGTATGCATATAGCCGTTATCAATATTTGTCACCCCGACGATGCTGATGTAAGCAAAGATAATCAGCACGAATTACATTTCGTCTATAATAACAAATTTTTTTATAATACACTTTACGATAATTATAAATGTACTGAATTTATAGGTTCTACTCTCTAGTACGCATCATATAGAAAAAAGTTTGCTTTACGAACTTCTTCATCCTTGGTTCGGAACCGGTTTACTGACTAGTACTGGTAACGTATTCATTATATACGTTAGAATTTCAATTAAATTGCCGTTCTTGAAAAAATAAATCGTTCGCAATCATTTTTTCTAACTGTATGTAGGCAAATTAATTGCATGGACAGTATAATTTTAAATGAAATAACGTTTGAACATAACGATATGAACAAATATCTTCAGGAGCAAAATGGCATCACAGACGGAAGATATTGACACCGGCATTCCATTTCAATGTACTACAAAAGTATATGGAGATAATCATAGAAAATAGTGATCGATTTATCGACAGTCTTAAAGCCAAAGGAGAATCTGTTCAGAACCTTTTACCGCTGATTACGAATTATACTCTAAACATTATTTGTGGCGAGTTTTCCTTGTTTCTCTTCTTTTATCAAGTACTCATTTGCTTAGTTTGCAAATTATTATTTCGTGAATTTTTACATTTCACAGAGGCAGCGATGGGTACATCACTGCAAGGAAAAGAAGAACTTCAAGCAAATTACAGAAAAGCTATACACGACATAGTCGACGTATTAGTTTATAGGTAAAATATTTTTTAATAGAGTTTTTTTAGAGTATCTGTCATGTATTTCTTGTTATTGTACGATCTAGGCTTCTAAGGCCATGGTTTCGATATAATAGACTATTCAATTTGACGCCCAAGGGCCATAAGCAAAAACGTCTTTTGAAAGTATTGCATGGATTTAGCACAGACGTACGTTAGAATTTTTATACTATCGACATTTAATCAAGTGCCGTATTAACAAAAGCTAAATAATGTTTTTAAAGATAATTAATGAACGTAAAGAATATCACGAAAAAACTGAGAATAAATTTCTCAACAATACCCTCACCAGTGATGACGAATCGAGTACAGAAGTTTTTGGTGGTGAGTTTCCCATAAGATATTCCAAAATAGTTTGAGAAAACAAAATTGTATGCATGCTTCGTTTTAGTCCGAAAACGACGTTTGGCGATGCTTGACCTCCTGATTGCAGCGTACAGAGGAGAGCAAATCGACGATATTGGAATACGAGAAGAAGTGGACACATTTATGTTCGAAGTGCGTATTAGAGCTATATGCCATCGAGTTTATTCTTAAACAAATTTGTATATAATAACGTTTAAATTGATCCTAGGGCCACGATACTTCAGCGATGGGTATTTGTTTTACCTTACTTCTACTAGCCGAACACAAAGATATACAGGTGAAAAAATTGCGGAAGTTATATATACCATACAGAATACGCTTTGGGCTAATACTAGACTACTGAAAATTGGTCATAGGCACGCGCTCGAGAAGAGGTTGAAGAAGTCCTGAGAAAAACCGGTGGCAGAATAGACCTATCCGTTATCAATCAACTGAATTATCTCGAGCGATGCATCAAGGAAGCTCTGAGGCTGTATCCAAGCGTGCCTTTCATATCCCGCAATATAAGCGAAGATTTGCATTTAAGTAAAAAAATTGATTCGTACGTTGCGTCTATTTTTCAAATACTTTCATCAAGATGCATTTCTATTTTTCAGAGGATTATCTCGTTCCGAAAGGATCCGTCGCACACATTCACGTGTACGATATTCACAGAGATCCAAACTTCTGGCCAGAACCATCGAAATACGATCCTGACAGATTTTTGCCAGAAAAAATAAGAAACCGACATCCGTTTTCGTACATTCCATTCAGCGCTGGTCCTCGCAATTGCATTGGTAAAAACACAATTTTTAAGTGTGAAATTATATTGCTTAAAATTATATTTTCTAGGTCAAAAGTTTGCTATGATGGAACTGAAATCGATAACGGCCCATCTGCTCCACGACTTTTACTTAGAATCGATAGATCTTGCACACGAGGTGCCTATCACCTGTGATCTCGTACTTCGACCAGCTCGACCCGTTTACATGAAATTCGTTCCGATTGAAAAGTAACTTATACATTGCAGAATAAGTTTATAAACGTATATCTCCATATACATATATAACATACTCCTTCTAAGTAAATATATTTTTGTACTAATAAATAAGTGACTGCAAACTCACGTGAGTATTTCTCCTATACGGTGAGGTTAAGGCAGCTAACAAGACACAGGCACACTTATATAATAGTTATTGATTAGCTCAAAGCACAACTAATAACGCTACACAAGATCACGTTCTTCAGATATGCTATAACCTATGCTATACTGCTGTGGTAAGTGGTCTACTTATACGTATGCTTTTTTCGCCGAATGCCAGGACCCAAAAAGATCCCAGAGCGAGCGAGGGGTGGGGGGGGGGGTGTACGAAGCGACCGTTGCGCGTGTGGCGTGCGCCAAAGAAAAAAGAACGCGAGCATCAGGTGTAAGTGTTCGCGAGCCGCCGGTGACATGCGTGTGCATTGTTTCTTTCGCTCGCGAGAAGTTTAGACGTGTTTCGTTGATAATAATAATACTTACCTATAAGTATACGAGCGTCGAGTCGCCGCGAAACCAGTGTCAGGTTACTTTACTTCCGTTACTGATTGTAAATCGTGATTTTCGCGCGTGCAACAACAAGCATGCATGTGGAAGTAGACCTGTCGTCGCTGCGAAGCGAATGTGTCGAATTCAAAGTAAACGACGCGAGGAGGTTAGCTTCGCGTTTTATTCTTGACAGTATTGTAAGTACTAAATTTATTATTACGATTGTCTCTCTTCTTGTACTATGACGAATACTTATACGACTAACCGGCGGGAACTGCACTTTCAGGGGTTCTCGTGTTTAGGTTATATATATGGTATATGTATTCGCAGGGCGAGAAGAGGCGAAACTTCTTTCTCGTATAAACAGTATCGTTACACTTACATGTGGTCAGGGTGACGAGAGTCCTGACAATGTATTCCCAGAAGAGTTTGTTTTTCGTGATACGGTGGTCTAGGTACGTTGTCCAAATGATCTCAACGGGTACATAAGCTTGCAGTGCGTAAGTGATGAAAATCGCAATGGCAAACATCACCTTAATACATTGAGCCATCCTGTGAACATAATCGTACGAAATTCATTATTAGCGTCGCTCAGTTTTTAATGTATACCGCGTGTTTATTGTTCCTAAAAGTCTCTCACACAGCGTCCATGGGCAAGTTCAACGTGATACTACCAGCAGCTTCGGGGCCGTATTTCATGTATCCGACAAATCCTACGAGGATGTAGAGCAACACAATGACGAACATACCCACGTTCAGAACGCCGAACGTACCACGGAAGTTTTGCGGCGTTTTCATGTTATTCTCTAGTGCGATTATCTGCAGGAAACAAATTGTTGCGTTTTTCAAAATTTGAAAATGTTTTATTAAATATTCTAATTTATTGGGTTATTGGGTAAGAGATGTACCACTCCAACAGCCTCTAGGGCAAAAAGTGTAGTCCCAAAGTAGAGCGAAAAATTTCTCACTGAGCCGAACATCTCTCTTTCCGTAATCGAGGGTAAGTCGTCGAAAACGTATGCAAGAATCATCCCTAGTCCAACAAACGTTATAATATTAGCGACACTTGAGAAAGGAGCGAGTAATTTTAGATTCCGAATGTAGTTGATCACTGTTAACGGAATTAAAAGGATGAGCATGTGAAGTTTGACGTCTATGGGCGTAGCATACTGATCCGCTACCTAAATTAAGACATTTTTTTTATTTATTCGTTATTCGTTCACTATTAAAAATTGGTCTGGTTATTGAGTACCTGTTTTATGTTGGTCGCCACGAAGACAATATATACGCAACAAATTCCAAGTTGATATACTATTAAAAACGCATCGACGATAATTCTGTACGAATCAAAAGAAAAACGTTCACCTAACTGTAAAAGATAAAAGACTAAAAATATAAATCATGGGTGTAAAAAATACGCACGGCGAAGAATTGGCAAATTTTTTTAACGACGATGGCCCTTGCTCCAGTGCCACCTTCATACTTTGTGGATAATTTAGAATAGGAACTTTAAGACGTTTACAAAGCTCGTATTGAGCTTTCACAAGAATATGCAAACAGTACGTGCAAAGAATACCGATAAGGACAGTTGCGATTGTCCCTGTTACGAGGCCACTATTGCAAAAGGCATTAGGCATTGCTAATATACCAGTACCCAAGCTACCCTTCAACAGGTGAATTAGCGTTTCCGTATTTCTGTAAAAAATAATTATTTTTATGAAAACAGATGACTTCATTTTGTTTTTATTATTTAATTTTTAATGATGGTATTTACGTGGTGGGATGCGGTCTGTTCCTGTGTTTATGTGGGTCATATTCGGGCGATTCCAGACTCGACGAACTCACTGCTGGCAATTTTAAAGATCCACTGTCTGCTATACCGCTGCTCGTTCTGGTAATATTTTAACGTTTTCATTTATTATATTCCATTCGTATATACTTATATGAATAAAAGTAGAAAAATTGTCTATGTAAACTCACTTGGACGAGTTTTGAACTCTTTGCATGTTCAAAACTTCTCCGTTTTTATTTTCCATGATATATAGCTTTTTGTCAGTTCAATTTCATCAAAAACTGAAAACGTAAATAATAAATATTAAATTAAGAATTTTCAAGTTTGTTGTATCCTACGCTAATAATAGCAGTTCTCAGACCGATTAAGATGCAAGTCCCATCTATTTTAAGAGCGCATGTAACAATTTCCTCCTAGCGTAAGCATTTTCCGAGTACAATAAGTAAGTCCCATTCATAAATCAGACGGAATAAAATTCTAAATGACCTCAGGGACGCGGCGACAAAGCGTGTCTCAAGCGAATCTGATTCGAGTGTGCTACTTTAACTACTAAATCGTATCTAGCGTCCTCCAGTTATGTACCACGCTGTTCCGGATTATCGCTGGAGCGCTGCAGATCCTCATAATTATTTGATTACGGCGATCAATATTATACAATCAAACATTTGATTTTTTTTGTCTCATCTTCTGAGAGTAGATTCGTTGTCGTTAACACGTGTAAACACTTTCGTGAAAAAAAAATTTATTTTACTCATTTCCAATTTCAATGATGGAAAATTTCGATAGCCTTGATGATTCGCGTATGTTATAGAAGTTTGAATGAAATTGCGAAGGACTTGAAACATCGTGTTCGAGTCTTTCCATTTAAGATTTAACAACGTTTGACCTTAATGTAACGATTAAGATCAATTTATTCGCGTACAACGTGGTCGACAGCGTGCACTGCACACAGACAAAATGCATTTTTATTGGTCAATTGAAAAATCTAAAAGGCGCCTGCAATTCTACCTTTGTTTTGATTTTTTTATCGATTGATGGGTATTCTCAAATCTGCAGCTCCGCTTTGTATGAATCTGCGGAAAGAACTGCACCTAATAGTGGTTTTATGAAATATTTGGATTTAGGAAAATATGTTTAAGAAACCAAAATGCAATTGATTAATGACTATATAATTCCCAAAACATTTTTGTATTTTACGTTGTAGATGGTTAACGATATTGACGTGACGTTAGCTTTGTTACTTACGCCAAAAGGAAAACCAAATGCAATTCAATTTTATTGATCAATCAGCAGTCAAGTTTAAGTAAACAAAATCGTTTATTTCTTATAGTACACCATTTTCTTTATTTCTTTATTTTGACTACTCCGTATAACAAAAAAACTTATATTAATAGAGAATGCATGTTATATATAAGGTTATGATTAAAATACTGAGCTGAGAATGGCTTTTACGATAACGAGTAATGCAGCTTGACGCATGAAATAGACATTTACTAACTCCCACAGGTCTTTGTAGTAGTTAAATTTTCACTTTTATAAAAACACTTTAAACACATGGTCCAATTAGGAACCACACATTAAGTAAAAAAAATCGAAAATAAGGGTTTTCTATATCCGACGATTACATTGTGCATGAAATTTTAGGTGACCGTAGATATGTCTCGATTGAATCCTTTGCGTAATATCGAAACTTATCAGGTCCAACGATAATTAAACATATTAAATCGGATCAATATATTTTTTTATTCTTTTATACATCGCGTTGAAAACAAACTTTTTTTAAAATTAATCAAGCCGTTTTTATTTTGCGATTGAGTTATGGATCAAATAAATTGGCATCATTTTTTTAATACTCTTTAGTATGTAAAGAAGATGTGTTTCCGAACTCTTAAATATTTTTTCCGGAACACTTTCTATTTTTATATTGCGTATGCTTGTACATTTAAACTCAAAAAATATGAGTTTTAATAGCGCAACCATGTATAATTAAAACGTCAATAAGCTTGATACATGGCGTTGTTCCGGTATTATTACATAGCACCTATATATTCTAGAATATTTTCTGACTGCAATTAATCAAGTACTAAACGACTCTGACATCTTTGATATTTAAGGTTGTAATTGCCTGTCAGCAACAATGGCGTCAACGCGCGCGACAAGAACAATATTGTAGACTGATATATGCTAGTGAGAAAGCAATCCATGAGAAAATTTTTTAACAAAAGTAATCTCGAAAGCGCGCAAGAGAACAGGTTTTACGGTGATATGATTCGAAGTATATATTAAAGACTAAAGCAAGTAGTCCCGTAGCAAGAAAAAGAAACAAGAGTCGAGCGTCAAAGCTAGAGATCTAGGAAAGCGGGAAAAAATGTATATAATAATGCCCTACAGTATAAATTACGCACCATTGGACTTTCACGGAAATATGTGCTATATAGTAGTGAGTTCAATTGAGCTGCCAGCCGGGTTTTTGAACTTTGTATATAGATCGAAAGATTGAGTGCGATAGTGAAGAAAAAAGGGGAAATGGTGCTAATTTTTGCGCAATAAAATATTGAAATTAATTCTGATTTGAACGATTTTGTATTTTGTATTTTGTATATTTTAATTCGATTTATGCAAGAAATTATAAATTAATTAGTGACATCAATTTTTCGATATTAAAATGAAGTAGTCTAGATTATTTAATGATACCGATCAAAATAATTGTCTTCTCATGACCCACTATTGTCAATCAAGAAATTATTTAAGAGCATAATTTATCTATTCATACCGATAGAATTTGAGACTATAACACGGAAGAGGTAATAAATAATAAGAGTAAAGCGATGCGATTTACGAACACCTAACTACAATATAATAATTGTAAAATTAGTACAATAACGTAAAGTAAATAATACTTAGATAACTCACCACTCGCTTAGGTAAATCGGTGTATAAGCATCAGACTTCCGGTATCAAAACGAGTACTGCGACCTCAAAATAAGCAGGGACCATCTTAAACGAAAATACTCTAGAACGTAATATAGAAAAGAGTAATGAAAGAAGGACGCAAGGAATGCAAAAAAGGGAAGATGGAAGAAAGCCAAGGTATCAATAAAAGTGATCGAGAAAAGATGATATACACTTCAATAGCGGTAGTTTGGCTATCTCTGTGATCTCGATCTCCGAGTGTGCGTGTATATAGGGTTCACTCACGCGTGTGCGGGATAAAACTGCAACGAACGGGAGCAATGAGGACGGCTGCCGGTTCGGCAACAGCTAAGCGCACGACTCTCTGGTATTCGCCCTCCTCTGCAGCTACTCTCCGAGCTTTCGGTAGCCCACGTGACATGCCTGATCTTGCGACTCCCTCTTTCGCTTTCGCTCGCACTTGCCCTCTCTAGTGTATATAGCCGTAGATCAGTTTAGGCCTCGCAGTCCGTTTGCCGCTTCTAATTCAGCATCGACCCATCTAGCGTAGTTTTTTTATTCTCGCCTATGTACTGCTGCTCGCTCGTTGACCTATACCAATGCAAGTGTATACCCTTTTTTCCGATTGCTGCCTTTGGTTCTGTTCTTTCGCGTGTTGATTTTAGATTTATTTTATTGGTAAGGTTGATAAATCTGTTATATATATATAACAACGAAATAAGTATATAATAGTTAAGTAAATAAATGTCCGAGGCATTCGATCAATTACTCCGATATTTCACAATGGTGCATGCAGAGTAATTTTGTTCATTTTTATACTATCGAATAAAATATTTACTTTTCAGTCCTTATAGACATTTCAGGCATGCAAGAACATATCAATTGTAAGCAATTGCTGTAGCTAGTAAATTTGTCGTATTTCTGTACAGTACATTTATATTTGATGTGGGAAGGAAATAAAAATAGATCAATTTAACGAAATAATTATTTTATTAAATATACTAATTCTTAGTCATGAAGATGACATATTTACAAATGTAAAGATAATGTTTTTCTGCAATAAACAAGAACGAAGATTTGTTATATACATCTATCACGGGTTGTGAAGTTTTCAATTCATCACAATTGCCCTTCATAAGTCAAACCGAGCGAAAAACTGAGTATATAAAATGCTTTCATCTGTGTAAATAATTTTCAAATGCAATAAAAATACTTGCTTATTAAGGAAATCGGTAAACTCTGTCTATCTGTTAATAAAATGTTATTCAAAGAGTGTATAGTAATGACTACAGTAAGTCACTCGGAATGCACATAAATAAAGGGTTCCTTAAATTAGTTATGTTATCTAGCTGATAAATAATAGCTAACGTTATTTTGTATACAGTATAAATGTTGGTGTATGCATCGCATATGGAGTATTATAAAATATTTATTTACTTGTCGGCGCATATTTCTTTAAAGTGGAATATTAAAACCAATTATAGCACAGTGTGACCTAAGTAGTCCTTTTTTGCACCGTGTTTATCACACTCGCTACGCTTGGGCCCTAACCTCACGCCGTGCAAAAAAGTGCTACTTAGGTCACACGTATCGTAATGTACTATATTTAAACTGTCATAGCAGTAGTATATAAAATATTTTACCAGAAAAGAACATACAAATATTCCTACTAAGTATTGCGCAAATACTCATTACTACTATCTTACATGCGTTACTAGGAACTTGCAAAAATAATTAATGCAAATTACAAACATATTACAGGGAAATTGTCCGGTAATGATAAATTTATTGATATAGCATTAACGAATAAATGCTACTCTATAAGCAGTTACGTTATCATAAGTTGAAAAACAACTTTTTTAAATAAACAAAATAATTCGCAAATTTTGGTAAAATTTAAAGTTGTAATCGGACAAATCTAAAATAAAACTCGTTTAAACTAACTATTGAAAGCAACCCTTTAAGAATTGATTAAAACGCTGTACAAGGCAATATCAACAAAGTTATGAATTAAATAATGATGTTATATGATTAATGGCACTCGGTTCGTTACGCAAATTAAAAAAATAGTCTTTAGCGTCCTAACACTTGCTAGACTCGTCAAGGGTTCTCGAGTATATCGCTATAGATATATGAGCGATCAAAGCGTATATGAAACAACAGCAGTTTGTTAAAAAATATGTCGTAAAGGGACCCTTTCCGGACACTCGATTTCCTAAGATACATAGCGATATACTCGAGGGTTCCTAAGGTAACTATCTCAGACTCCGGTACTTCCCTCGCGTAAAGATCATCGGTGGTTTATTTTTAAGCAACACACGGTTATTTTTAAAATGGCGAACATGCATCGATATTGATGACAAACACGAACAAGAAACCGATACTTTATTAAGATCCAATCTAACGTTTCGTTATATAAGTCCTTGGGCCTTCTGAATGATAAGCGAAACGTTTCATTAATTAACTATGAAGCTGCTAGAATAAAGTAATTTACAAATACGTATATTTGTCTGCGGTAAATTCAGGCAAGCAATTATTTTTAATATTGTAAAAAAATTATTGCATCATTGCCACAACGAATCTTTTGATGGATTTTATTTTTTGACTATTCCGCATGCAAAAATGTATCACGCACGTCGGTGCCTAAAGCAGTAGAAAAAACGGTGTAAAAAAGAGCGTATTGAAATTTGTAGATTTTAACTATCTTAATATTAGTAATAACTATCAAGATCTTGTCTAAAATTCAAGTTACTTCGATTACAGCGATAAGGTGTCGCAGTGTCGGCGTGTCATAATTACTGTACACGAGCATTGTTTGAGATGCAGGCCTCCTACGGTCCTTTTTCACGCATCATCGACTCTAATGAAAGTGAACATAACGGCACACAAGCTTTTAATGAAAAACTTAGATTAAACTTACATGAAACTTAAATTAATTGCCGACTGCTGGACTAGCAATGCATTTGTTCTTAGCAGAAAAGAAGTAGTTTATATACTGGTATGCTCATATGCAAATGCTTCATCTTGAAGCGCAATCCGAATACTAGTACTATAATAGTTATCCATAGTATTCTCGTTTATCTTCGTGCTATATACGCTCGATAATACTTTCCTTTTCGATACGGCTCACCTCACCTGACTCATTACATCTTTCCAAGCTCTATCACGATCTTTTCCAGACTCGTATAGGTACCGACGACCAGACCGAGTAAACCGAACAGAATAACAGCAATGTTTCTGGTTGCGAGGAAGACACGCTCTTTGGACGACTTGACCTTCCAGAATGCGCAGATCTGGATCAAAGCAGGGAAAGAAATGCCCAACATCGCCAGACAGAGAGCACCGAACAACGAGATGAAAAGCTCTAGCAGTGGGATCGAAATAGCCAAGATGACTGGAAAAAGAAATGAGACGATACTATTATAATGATCAAAAGAACGACGAAATTTCAGTTTAAGCTTGTACATGAATATATTTTCTGTTATACTTACAAGTGACGATGACAACGCAGGTTCTGACAACGTACTCCCAGATCAGTTGATTTCTGCTAGAGGTGTGCTTGATCCTTGGTTGAATGTACTCGTTCCACGAGATATCGATGGCGACGTAGCACTGAAGCGAGTGAGTGATGAAGATCGATAGAGCAAGGAGTATCTGCACAACAGACGACAGTACCTCCTCCTTTGGCAGATTAGTGGTGATAGCGCCCGATACCTTATCGCCGTACTTAATGTACCCAAAGAAACCCATGCCCACGTACAATATAATGTTGAGAGCCATACCGATGTTCAGGACCCCGCAGGGTGTCATGAACTTTTTCGGTTTCTTCATCTCGTTCTCCAGAGGCATGATCTGCAAAAATGACGCGAGATATTGATCATCGATCAATGATAAACAACTGCAAATGCCGATGATTACATAGATCAATAGGGCAAGGATACTTACCACACCTATGGCTTCAAGGGCGAAAAGAACCGTGCCCAAGAACAGTGGGAAATTGGCAACATCGCCAATCGTTTGTCTTCCAGTGAAATCAATAGGATCTCTGAAGAGATAGTAGAGAATGATGGCAAAACTGGCGAACGTAATACCGTTAGCGATAGTCGACAGAGGTGCCAGGAACTTCAAGTTTCTAACCCAGTTAATAAGAATCAAAGGCAACAGCAGACCTAGCATGTAAAGCCTCAAATCAATAGAATCATCAATGTAGTTGTCCATAGCCTGCAACAAAAAAAAAAAGAAAAAATCGTTAGTTTTCCGTGTCACAATATTCTCTATAATAGCAATGTGAGGGACACGAGCGAAGCGGAAAGAATATGCGATTCCTTATGCGGAGGATATAATGAGTCTGTTTTATTTTCAATCCAGTCGCGTATACGGTAGTTTTCAGCTATTTTACTATTCCCGACACGTATGTAAGCTTCCTCTGACCTACATGAGTTATAATACTAATAGAATCGTGCGAGCTCATCATATTTACTGTTTATATGTAAAAAGCTCACCTTCTTCAGATTTTCGGCTATAAACACAGTGTAGACGCAGCATGTGCCCAACTGGTAGACCATCAAGAACATGTTACAAATATGCCTGCAATCCATGACAATAGCATGATTATTAATAAATAAGTGCTGCAGAAATTGCGCTCGATGTTCGCTATCAGCGCTACTTACGGGCAATACTTGGAGAACCGCCTCAAGCATTTTGGACCCTCCTCCAGCGATGCTTGCATCGTACCCGGATAAGTCATCGATGGAACTTTTCTTCTCTTGCACAGCTCGTACTCTGATTTGATTAGAACTCGTATACAATATGTGCAAAGCAAGCCGATAATTATCGTGCCGATCGTTCCGACTACATAACCCGCGTTCTCGAACGCCTTTGGCATAGCCAGAATTCCTGTTCCCAGACTGCCTTTCATCAGATGGAACAGCGTTTCCGAAAATCTGTAAAATAGCAAAATGCTCGGCTTAGCTCTTATGTCACTAACTCTAACCGCGCGTACTATCTCGAAACTATGCAACTATATCTAACGGTGAATTGAGCAAAAACTCGTATATGAAGGAATGCAAGCTGCAAAAACCATTGAACAATTCAATTAAAATCAGCCTCTGGTACAGTTAGCGAAGAAAGTATAGAGCTGTAGTAGAGTAGCAGGGGAGTAGCCGAGTTTTATGTAAGCGATGTGAAAGTAGCCGCGAAGACATAATGCACGCCTTATTACATCTGACGTTACATGAACTTAATCGCAAAATTATCCTTAATCGCTCATCGTCGCGCGCCGACTTGCTTGTTTTTGCTTTCTGTTTATTTTTCTCATGTTCCTACTTTTTATGACATCGTAATCATCAATATTGTATACACGTGCACCGAAAACACGAAGCAGCTATATTTTATCAATGGCGGCCTCGGATGAGCTGACGAGTTTCACATCCTTATTGTTTTACACATTTGTATATCGATATAATAATTCATAAAGTAATTGGTAAGCAAGACCATCATAAAGAATATATTATACGTGTATACGAAACGTCACATTGAACTTACGTCGTCGGGTGTTGAACTTCCCGATGCTTGTACGGATCGTAGTCCCCTTCTAATTCCTTGGCGATTTTTCTCTTGTCCTCAAGCTCGACAGCGCTAAAGCTGTTTGAGTTGTCCTTCGCCGTGTACCTGCAAGGACACACACGTGTTATTTTCAATTCATTTCCGCTCTTCATTTTGCAAATTTATATATATCTTTTGTGGATTTTCAGTACTCACTTGCTTCCATTGTTGTCGAATGGATGTTGCCTTTTCGGATCGATTCCATCCTGTAAGAAAAAGCGAAAGCTTATAAATAAACGTCGACAAATGAGTTCACTATAATAATAATAATTGCAAACTCCGTTGCCTTGACTACGTTTCAGCTATTTTGTTATCGTTTTTTAGTCTGGCATAATGTTAATTGGTTCATTCTTGCTCGAAACTAACTGACCTATACATAGATTATGCAACTTTTTTTAATGGCTAAAAAATGATGATGATTTTGCACTTAACTGGCAAAACAAAACTCAAAGTTAATTTTGAAATGCATGGCAACAGCAGATGTAAATCTATTACCTACTTATTATGTCCCCAGCAATTAGTTTATGACACATTTACTAATATACTATATATTCCATCTTCTAGAAAAAAAGCGTAGATAAAAAAAATATTCCAAGTTTTATTAGCTGCTAATTGAAGTTTGAAATTCTATTATTAACGCTATCTTCAAATATATATGTAGCTATCTTTACAAACACAACATTTTGCAATATAATTAATCCACTACGGAGTTACTATTTAAGCCTAATGCAACGTATAAGTTTAAACTTGATTCAAGGATTAGTAATCTAAGAGTGCAATAATCTTTTATCAGTTTTAGCATAAATAAGTAGTCGGGGGTTATACAGAAAAATTATTTTTCTTTCGTCAATATTTTTATCTCAAACAATGTTTTCAATATGCAAATACAATGGTCTATGTCATGAGCGTAATTATATGTTGTATTGCTGCTGTCATTTAATTTGTGTCACATAAAGAATAAATATTTATTAACAGACATATGTTTGTTAACGGCTATTATTAAAGCGATTTTAACATTATTTTCCGTATCTCATTATATGATCTTCACCTTTTGAATGCGATATTGTATATATAACAGTTGTTTGCTATTCTCAATCGCGTCAAATGCACCGTATGTGTTACGACACTGTGAATATTCAATTAACAATGACGGGAATCACATCAAGATTGCCTTGAAATCGTAAACGTTATTATGAACAAAAAATTTCCTCGCCATAACTAAATTTTTGCCTACTTCATTATTTTTTAAATTTATTTAACGGCGCGACTGCGCAATACTGAACATTGAAGCGGTAAAGTTGATACGCATTAGATTGATACAAGCTCATAATCTTAGAAAATGAGTAAGTGAGACCAAGCGTGTATTATATACGTGTGAAAAAGTGTGAGCAATGAGACGGTGCGCGAGACTCGAGAGACTTGAGAGTCAACGCGTAACGTTATCCGCTAAGCCTAAGATTGCAACTGTGTGTTAATTTATTCAACAATTCTCGAGCGAATATAAATGAATGTCTTCGGTGAAAGAAGGAGTTTCTTATAATTTATATCTTTAAAGTTCAGTAGAAATCAGTAGCAATAACAAGGTTGAGTACTATTTGTTTTCTGTGTTTGCAAACTTTCGGAAAAAGTATGATTCCATTCAAAATATGTACTTATGGTACAATGTATCATATCATATTTTGCGAAGCAGACAGTTTTCTGACTGATCTAAGTCAATGGAAAAAATTCTGATGATATCATCGCGTGTTTTAATACACGTTACAGAAAGTTTTAATTTATACACAACAATCATTATGCTTCAGTTGATTTAAGTTCAATAGACTTGGAATTTATGGTTAATCATGAATTTTCTTATCTTTGTCAAGCAACACGTGTGAAAAATTCCAATTTCATAAGTTTTCCAGTGTCAGATGTTATTTCATATCGCGTTTGCTTTATCTCTATGAATCAGTTTCGATCAAAACACTTGTGATCGATTATTCGCTTTTTGAATCATTATGACAAAAAATATGATAAAGAAATTCGAGATAACTCCCTAACATACGCAATGCTAGATTCTATTGATTTCTCTGAAGATAACCACAAAGCTTTTTTATTTTTTAAGAGCATAACCGTATAATATGAGTACATATACAGAAGGATGGCTTATACCCTTTCGTTTAAAATCCAAACAAATGCTACTCCTTACTGTTATTGTATGTACACTGTGCAACACGTGATTCTATAGGGACGCGTGTCCTTGCGACTTATCTGCGAAGCTTGCGTTTTGATCGCCGTCCGAGAATTCCTCTGCTCAGAATACCGAGACGACTCGTGGTTTATCACTCTTCTCCGCAGCTTTATCTTCCTTTATTCTTCTTTATTATCATGATAACTTAATGCCTGCTTTGATTTCTAAATACTTTTATCAGAGGTTGCCATAAAAATGCTATTTACTTTACCTAGATTATCGAAATTTTTCTGTTTTTAAGCACCACGTCTTTTTAAAATCTTTTTACTGCAGTGAACGTGTACTGCAGATTTCCCAAAAAGTTAAATTCCGTTTGATCAACTCATCCAGACAGTCAATTAGTATTTTAATCTTACGCGATCACGTATGTTTTTCTGGGTAATCTAGCCCATAACAGAATAACCGAATAGATTAGTCGATTGAGATTTTAGCGAAGTATTGATAATTTTTTAATCTTCAATTATCGCAAGTACGACATTCGCATTGACAAGGATCTTGACATTTTTTCGGAATGTATGTTGATACTATTTTAAACAATTGAAAAATTTTAACATCAATTTTTAGTCATTGATATAAAATTTGATAAAAAGTAACGCAAGAAAAGAGTGTTGACGTAATTTTTGAACATTCCAAATGTGTAATCTTAATGTGTACCATTGCCTGTTTATATTTGGATCAGGTTAAGCCGAGGATGTATGCAGCAAGTGGAATATTTTTTCTTTTGTCACAGATACGATGAGTCCATGCAACTGAGGACAATGCTATCTGATGAAAAAGAAAATTTCGTTGTAATCCTGTGATTAAATTATTTCGATGTTGTCTGATAATTCATACTGTATCTTGAGTATACTTAATGCTAACACAATTGTTTTTTATTATGATTTATTATTACATATAAAGTCGCCTGTTAATGTTAATATACTAATCGTGAGTGTACTAATTACAAAATAATAATTTTCAAAGTTTTCTGCCATAGCTTGGTTAAATCAACGTATTTGTAACAAATGATTAATGTTCGACAAAAACCCGTTTTCAAAGGTTCACTGGTTTCTCCTTGCGAAACGCAGGATTACACGATTTCTTTGATGGCTACGGTTTTTTTTGGTCCAGATTTTTTATTGATCATTATTGCTAACTATCCTCGCACTAAAAACGTGACTAAAAGATTCGTCTACCTTGAAGCCGGTTTCTCCATTGTGTAAACCAATTGCATTCGCGAGCGTTAAACCTATACAATACTATGATTAAATTATTCTTTTCGTGTATTCGCACGATTTATATAATTCAGCATCACAGCTAAGGTGCGACCTATAATAACGTTCTAAGCTATTTCTCACTTATCGATCATATATCATTTAAAATTTATAAAAAAAAAAACGTATAAATCGAAAAATAGCCATGGTGATAAATATTTATTGTTTGCGTCTCCTGCGCTGTTTACCGAGAAAGTAAGAAATATTTTTGTGATCATTGATCGATTTATTAAAGACAGTATAATCATAGTCACGAATAAAATAAGCATTTGCAGTGGAAACTTTTTTTCCTCGTGCGTACCCTGTTATCTATGTAAGAAACGTGCATTTGAAATAGCGCCTGCCTTGTCCAAGCGTGTTTCCGCAATGAAAAGTCCAACTGCGTCCGTCAATCAGATCGATAGGATCGCACTTGCATGAGACAAAAAGAAAAAAAAAGGATAACGCAAAACACGCGAGTGTCCAATTAGACAGGAACGCGAAACGCTTTTATTCCGAGAAGGAAAAATCCCGTGTCTAAACTGCATATAATTATACGTGTATGCCAGAGCGTGTACTATTACTACTATACGTGTTTGGATGTTTTAATACGAATTCGCGCGCGAAAAGAATGCATCTTCGATATGCTTCGGTGTGCACATATATATATATATATATATAAATCTACTGACACTCGTGCGAGAATCGGTCATGTGCGCGCGTGAGATCGTTGCGCAATATGCGTGCTATTTTTTAATGGATCTTTTTAATGGCTCGAGCTTAGCTGAAATTGATTTTTCGATACTCGGCTGCTGCACTGTCTCAATATTTACGTCTTTACGACCTGACACACGACCTTGCGTTACTTGTAGACATTATGTAGGTGTGCTCAGCATTCGCGAAAAATATTTTTTTAAATTCTTTTTACGATCAGCCTTGGGTTCCATGAATTATTTTTCATTTTTTATCTGCAATGAGTTATTGTTGCGAGTGCATTGATTAACGTACTTTCTCTTACGATAACAGTCTTCCCGTTCTGCATGAATGATTTTCATTTTTTACCCGGAAAATTCATCGAGCTCATCGCGGTGTGACGAAAGATTGACATATACGCGTCGCGGCGAGTGAGATCATACCGAAAGAATGTAAGAACGAAATCTTAGATTTAGTTGTTTGGATTTCGCAGCATTAAACTCACCGGCGATGATGAGTACCCGGCGGATAAGGAAAGGAGAGCATCAGCATTTGTACTAAAACTCCATGTTTACCGACGTTAATTCATGCGAATCGCGGCTCCGTGGAAAGTTTGAAAAAAGTCTGAGTTATATTCATCGATCATCGACGCCTCGGCACCTGTTACACAGGCACTATATCCATAACTATACATAATGCCGATGTCCCGCGTATGGTCTTAATTGCATTCTTTGAGCTAAAAAAAATTCCATTCATTTAATGTACCTACTTATATCGAGAGATAAGTCGCGTTTTACACATACAACATTATACATCCAGAAAAATTCTATATGTATATATCGAACGTGATAATTTTCCCGGCGCTTCGTTATTCAAATTCGTGCGAGACCAGTAGCGTTTGTTTAACATTACTAGTCAATATTTTTTTAGCAGTGTCAATATATAGAAAGAATGGAATATCCCAATATTTTTTCTGCAGTATCGATGAAGAATCTATTAGTGCCGAAAAACGACTTCTAGAATATTCCAAAGTTGTATACTTAAAAATAACACGTCAACGTTTTCACAGCGGTGTTCGACACATTTTTCGGATGTCAGATTACTGTTTATGTCTATATAATGCGCACTTGATCGCTTCTTTTCAAAACCAAAAAGCAACTTGTTTTTCGAATTAAAAAAGTCATTGCTCGACTCGGTCAAAGTGTCGGCGATTTTAATTGTCCATAAACAAACCGATTGATTAACAGTAATTGATCTTGCAAATAGCCACCGGAAGAGTATTCGAGGTATTTAGCACTTTTTGAGGTTTGAGGTCGCTTTAATTAGGCAAAGCTTCAGTATCTCTAATCCCGTCTAAATAATTTGATTTTTTGCGACCGATTTATTGAGAGATCTAAAACAGATACAAAATCAATTTTCCCTTTGTATCCCTTAATTGTAACAATCAACGATTGTTTGTGCCTTATTAGTTCCCAGGCAGCGTCACATCAGTACTCGAGGTATAAGTAACTTATTGAGACGATAACATCCTGACGACTATCAATGACAATCAATAAAAATTTTCGCCCCTTATCGAAGCCAGTCATCAACTCAAAACATAATAACGATACCGCCCTCAAGTGCGTCTTATCGTGAAATTAAACCCGCTATGTTTGCCAGACCCTTTTTTCACGATATAAAAAAATTTTTCGAAAAATAAAAGAAACACAGTTGAAAACTATAATTAAAAAAAGAAGTCAATCGCAATAACTCACCGTACTGCCAGTAAATCCGTAATTATCGTGTGACATTCTCTCGTCCCAAGGTCTCGATGATGTATCGCAAAGAAAAAAAAGAGTATATATATATCGATGCCACAGTATTTTCCTCTCTCTTTCTCTCTCCCGTCTGAACGAGGTTCGCGTCTGTCCGTGCGGTTCCGAATAGAAAAAGTCGCGCTCGGTAGAACGCAAAGGAGCCTAGTGCAGCGCGACTAGAAGAATAAGAAGGAAAACGGTAACGAGCCGGTCGTGAGAGGCGGGGAATGGTGCAACAGGTGCGCCAGTTGTAAGTAGACTGTTCGCGGCATCGCGCGACAAGTATTATTTATACAGCGCCACGCGGGACACGCTTCGTGCCACCACCGCGTGTACATTGTGTATACCTTGTCTGCTGTTGCTGCTTCTCGTTGGCTCGTGTGTACGTTCATTGCCGCGCGCGCGCGCGCTCGCGTACTTATACGCGTATGATCGCCCGTGACTCCGTGAGCGTAATTGGGTATTCGGCTGGTACGCGCATGATTCCCATCATCGAGTATTTTGGCAATCTTTCACTTGCTCGTGCTGACGTTGGCTCGTCTATCATTCTTTTTTTTCCTGGCTTTTACACTCGCCTCCCACGCTCGTGTCCTGCGATTTATTTTCTTCTGGATGACGCGTGTTGTGAATAGCTGTATACCCACGGGAAAATTTGGTTCCAGATAAAATTGCCTTAATAACGATGCCCGGCTAGTACTATCGTTTATACCGCGTTGATTAAATTTTTCCGCTATTCGAAATCTTCCACGTTCGCGCTAGTGGCATATAGTGTAATTTTTATGATAATAAATTCAACGCTATATATATATATATATATATATATCCATTTTATTGCATTAGCATTAAGTTTCGATGCAAAAGAATTTCCACGCGGCGATTTTATAATTACTATACTTCGAGCCTGCGGTTTTCTCGTGCATATATGCGCACAATCGATTCCTTTTTGGAATTTCATTGGTGGCCCTTTCACGCGATACACTGCAATGCACAGTTCCTCGAGCTGCGTACAGTCTCTATGAATAATCAATAAGACGCTAATTACACATATAAATTACAATGATTTTTTTCTTTTTTTAAATTAAAGCGCGCATATATGTAGGAATGTTTACGGAATCACGCAAGGATCCTGTCCGATCGCGATGTATCGATCTTTCTTTCAAATGTTTAACTGTTATACCGAACAAATGTCCGTTGGCGACATAACGATCCACACAGAGAGGGATCGATATGCAGTTTCAATTCCAACCTTGAGCTTGA
This sequence comes from Muscidifurax raptorellus, assembly GCA_020010945.3. NCBI lineage: Eukaryota > Metazoa > Arthropoda > Insecta > Hymenoptera > Pteromalidae > Muscidifurax > Muscidifurax raptorellus. The sequence continues at coordinate 1,840,483 of CM052080.1, forward strand.
TAATGCAGAAAAACGTGCGCGCGCGCAGTTTGCATCTGACGTTCTTTATCCTTTCACTTCGTCGCTGATCGAGCGCACATCGAAGCGGAGACAACCGTAACTTTTCTCTCCCACTGTATATGCATATACTTTTCACCCAGATTTTTCGCTCTCTCGACGTTCTTTTTCGCCGTGTATAAGCTATAAACTTCCTCGTATTCGAGCCTTGACTTCTGGCGCCCTCAAGGTCCGATACACCTCTTGAAGAATTTGCGCATCCGGCGCGCGCACATTTATGCAATTGCCGATTGGTAGTACGTTGCTCTTTTTCTTCCCCTCCAGAACACATTAGCCAGGCTGTCCGCATACGTCCGCCTACTACTGGCGTGGAATCGTTAATTTGAATTATGAGCTTGTGATTAGGTAAAGGTTGGCTTATTAACTTTGAAATATAGAGGGTTCGGTTTCTTTTGAGATGCAATGAATTCATTGAACTCGCATGTGATGGATTACCGGTGAAATTGTACGATATATATACACATATAGACGAAGAGGATCACATTTTGTTGACGCAGTCGGCTTTATCTCAAGTATTTGTGTCAATAATAATCAAGGCGAATCGTCTAAGAAATATTGTGATTGCATATCTATTGATAAACTGGAAACGCGCCGGCTAATCACTTTCGATAAGGCTTGTGAGACTTTTCGTCAACGGGCATTTTCCTTATTTTCACGGCTGTACACGCGCCGGAGAAAGTGGTCCAAGGAGGATCAAGCAAGTAATACGTATCCTTGACTCATATGACTGAGACTAATGTTTACTCTCGTTTTTAACGTTGACGGGATTTTCAATTTTAATCAACTGCAGTTCGTGAAACCTTTGTTGCTGTAAGAATATAATACTTTACAAACAATTTAGGTGAGCTGTTTAAACCATTTTATCCCCTTCGATTGTATATGTATGTAGAAATCCTAAGATAATACTTGTGAGCTCAAATTTATTCAAGTTATGTCGATTTGCTTATTTGCTATACCGTAAATGTTTCTATCTTACTGATGTAATAAATCCATATCTTACATTAATATGCAAAAGTTGAAGATTTGGAGTCATTTTTATTAAAGAAAATAACTTTCAGTCATTACTTTTAGATTTGTTGAAAATTATGTTAGCTTCGCTTTTGCCTTAAGACAGGTCATTAGGATTCAAGGCCAAAACCATTGTCATTTTGCGGTCATCTATTTCACCACTACTAACACTTTGTCGTAACTTGAAATCAAACATAACATTTTTTAAAGCTTGTACGATTGTATATTTCGGGCCATAAGCGCAATAGATGCCTCTATTCATACATCTGTATATGAATGATAACATTTTGCGGAAATTATTAAAATCAAGAAAACAATGCAAACCTTATCATTATTATCAGTTTAATTCAAAAGCTCTCGCAAGTCATTATTATCATATTTTTTCAATCCATAATTTTTGAGGTTAAGAGTTGATGTATTCGTACAGATCTCGAGCAAAAAGAAACAACAGACAAGTGAAGGAATTGATTAATTACGAATATCTTTTTTAGAGAAGGATATTATCAGTTCTTGTATTATCACCGATTTGCTTATATTAAATACTCTAATAGGCGCTTCATTATAAGAAACTGTTAAATTAGTTTTCCAAAAATGCAAAGGTTATCACTACACGGTTGTAAAAACGTTATGGTTCATGGTTCTCTAAAGTAAAGTTCATCGACCGTATTACGAAATCTAATAGCTCAACAAATTACACTAAGCAAATACGACCTAGAACAGTGGACCTTTTAAAGTAGCAATATATTAAAGTGAAAAATTTTATGCTACAAAGAATAAGTGCTTGTAAACGAAACTATATTACAATTTGGCAAATAACTGTAGCTGCTGAAGCTCAAGGTCTGTAACACTATTTGATTGCTGGATAGAAACTTATTCATTTTTGTTCCTCAATAGAGGTTATTACGTACTAACGCTGTTAAATAAAGGGTGGAGGTTCATCTATAGACTTAGAATCTTGACAAAACTTGATATTATACATGTACAGAAGTTCAGAATTTAATGCAAACAGTCACAGTTATTAACATTTTTTATAAATAGATGCATAATAACATATTTAGGCAAATTTTTCTTATTTATTTAACTGATGGTTCTAATCAATATATTGTTTAAAGCTTATCTATTAGAATCGTAATAAATATTATCTCAATATTAAACAATCAAAAATGTTTATAAAAAATGTGTATACAATCTGTTTTATACAAAAATATTTATATTGGAAAATTTTTGAAATTACACTTAAAAGTTTTTTTAATTCTAAAATAAATGTTTTGGTTTATGCGCAAATAACATGCACCAAACCATGCCAATGAGACCAATAGCTAAGCCAAGGCCAATCAATGTCCAATAAACTGCATCTAAAATCTGTATAGGGTAGAAAAGACTGTCGTAAAGTAAATTAATGTTAGGATCATCTAATTCAACCCCCTGTAACACGTTTATATAATATATTAGTATTATGGTAGATCAATCAAAATTTTTTTCAAAAAATATTTCATACCTCATCAATCCAAACTACTGGCATTAAAGAATCAGCTAAATTTTTTGTCAAATCAATGCCATGAATTGGTCGATAGAAAATGTTAAACTGTACTCTTTTACTTCCTCTTAAAACGGTACCACTTTTCTGAAAATCATTTTTTACATTGTTCACAATAGAATTCCTTCATATTTATCAATTAAATAAATATTGAATCATATTTCAATGAAAGTAAAAGTCAGAATTTGTATTATGATAAGACACCAAGAAAAATTCTTATTTTAATTTTTGTAATTTCCTGTAGATGGCAGGTAAAATCAACTAAATGTCAACCACAATGGTAAGTAAAGCATTAAAATAGGAAGCTGTATTACTGACAGAATATAGAAATCTGTTTTACCTATACCTATTGTGCATACTACGTCTATGAAATAATTGGATCTTTAGACAAATAATATATTTTTCTTGCAATAAATAGAAGTATTTGTTATACTTACGGGTTCCAACTCAATGAAGATTTCATGCTTGGATCTATTAGGTTGGAGACCTTCAATAGTGTTCTGATACTTCTCATGCGCCAAATAAAAGTGTGGAAATGTAACAACAATCGGCACATCTGAAAAACAATGAATTCATGTTTCAAATGTGATAATCGTAATATTATAATGTAATATAATAATTTACTACTTACTTTGACAATTATATAACTCTAAAGCACCATCAAATAGACAACCGTCTTCATCAGTTATTCCTTTTGTCTTTTTTAAACAATAACATTTATTTGCCGAATGATTTGCCCCTGACAGTAGCATGTCCCTTTCTACTGCGAACTTGATCCCTTTGATATTTTTATATTCGGTTTCACTATTATAATGTAGATTCACTGTTCTAAAAGTTAATATAAATCCATTTTTTTAAAATATCATGAAATGCATCATTTAAGAGTATTATCATTATTTACCTGCAAATGTCCGATTGAAAGACGTCAACTTTTGAAAGCTGAGTTCGATGGGGTGGAAAAATTGTTGTATCAGTGCCATAAATGTCATTACATGTGCTGTTAGGTTGCCATACATTGACTGTTGTCGAATTATTCCAAGCATAAATTTCTCCTAAAGTACTAATATCTTTAACGCCACTACTGATATTATACCTCCCATCGTGAGTATCATTTTTCTGAAAAAGAGCAATTATTTTGTAAAGAAGAATAAACATTTAATTTGTTCTATATATATATTACATACATAGCTTAATAAAGAAAATACAAATGGACCATCTTTGCCTTCTTCGGGTACTTTTAATTGGGCCGGAGCATTTTGTCTTATTTTCGTACAGATAGTTTTGATAATTCCATTATTTTTCTTATCGCAAGCAATATTAATACCATCAAATAAGAATTTCCTGGCTGTTGTTGTCAGAAACAAATTCTTTGGATTGTCAAATAACTCGGGAATTACTCTATTTAGCATCCCAGGCCCCAAGGGTATTGTTTCTGCGATCGTGCTTACGGCCTAAAAAATCAAATTCAATTAAATATTACTACTTAAATACAAGACATGTCATGTAGTAATTTGAAAATTCAATATTTCTAGGGCAATACTTGATATTTTAATATCCAAACTCAATATTTAGTACTTTAAAACTTCATTAATAAATATGAAGTTATTATTTATGAGCTTCAAACAATTACACAAAAAGTTTGGTTATCAACAAACCGATTAATATTGTCATTACCATCAATGGCAAATGAGCAACTGTAATGCTATCATCTTCTTTGTTAGGTTTTGATGCTTCCTGATTAAAGAAAAATAATTGCGTTTGATTATATGAGAGAGTACCATCTTCATCTTCTGTTATATTATATTTATGCCTATATTCGCTAAAAAAAAGTACATTTATGTTAAAAATTGTACCAATCTCAACCTTGCGACTGAATATTATTTTCACTTACTCATACACGTATGGACCAACTTCCGTTACTATTGGCTTAGCTCCATTTTGTACTTCATCAGGATTAGACACATTAAAAAAATAAACTTTGAATTGTAATGGAAGTGGAAGTGTTTCCCACCTTTCATATGCTTCAGTTCCATTCACTAATTTCATGGTCTGAAAACATAAAATTACACAAACTCTGAATGATCGTACAGCCAGATATAGAGTAATAAAAGTTTTGACCTATAGGTACATTAAAATTGGTCCATCTATTTGATCTACTGCATGTATACACTAAATAACATGTTGAAACTTTGTACTTTTTTAAAGCTAATATAAATTCTAAAACGTAATACAAACAGGTATATACATCAAGTAACCGATCTTTTGTAAATGTTATCTATGATTGCAGTACTTTTAAATATTGATAAAATAGGTTTGATAGATTATTCAATATGTTTAATAATATATTTATATCAATTAAAAATAGCGAAAAATTGTAAAAACGGGTCAAATTACTCGTTTATTTTAAAAAATTCCGAGCGTTCGTTATGATATTTCGCTACATATTCAATATACAATTGTAGATAACTTTTTATCCAACAAACCATTTATAACTACGTTTTTTTTTTAAATTATAGTTCTTTAATTTCCGTCTTGTCATTCTAATAGTAACCATTTTCAGTTGGCACCCCCCTCTCCTCCTTCTCAAACATGAAATGCCGTAAACTAGTTTTTGTTGAATTCAAATGGCTCAGTAGACAACAGTGTAATAAACTACTTGTACTGTGCTCCACTGCTCGTACAAGAAAATAAAAAAAAATACAGAAAAATGTGTTTCCATTTCGAAAAAATGGTTCAAGGTGGCAAGACGTCCTCATCAACTTTACACTATTACTGATCCATTCGCGTTATATTGATAATTTCTATAATATTACTTACGTCATCTATTCGTTGATTAACAAGTAACGGGAATACATAAAATCCCAATAAAAGACCGACCCCCGCCACGATGAATCCGAACGCGACACATACAGATCGACAGATGCGATACGACATTTTGTAAATAATATGACTAAAATTGTGTGTATATCTTGAATTACTATACTTCAGTACTTTATTTACATTTATTTACGAAACTATTAAATGCATTTAACCATCACTAATAAAGAGAATACTTTAACGTCGACCGCTGAACGTAGGTCTACCGAGAACCGGGCGGAACCACCTACGTTCTGACAATGATTAAAGAAAAGGATCGAATGTCTTCGTTAGTTATCTCTATCAATATATAATTATCTCGATCAATATATAATAATCTTTTCTACTGAAAGAATAATCATCAACCTAAATACCAAACTGATAATGACTAAATGTTAACTTCTCGATTTGCAGCTGAATAAAACACATCGCGTTAAACCATTATAGATATATCACTGATTCTGTTGTGTACGTTTCATGTCAAAATAAAAAAACTCAGCAAGATCATTGCTAAATATTCGATATCGGTGTACAAACAAGCCCCTTTATAATTTTTTGCATTTTACGATCTCCTGCATTTATTATTGAGTTTTCGATCCACAGAGTCTTCTTATTTTCACCTCTTTAAGAAATAGTCTCAATAACCGTTGCGAAAAACACCGCTCGCGTAAACAATACAAAAATCAATAGCACAAAAAATGATATAACAGAAAAACTGCTGTCTTCTATTAGAATTCCTATTAGAAGTTCTAAATCATATTAGGCGAGTAGCTGTTTTAGTCTTGAAAATGATTGTCTGTAATCCGCTAATTAAAGCCCTAGAATATACATATTTTCGTCAATCAACGCGGCTGCTCGCATGAAAGTTTCTTTCGCTGAACTCTCGACTCGACGGTATTCGACAAGATATGGCCTATATGGTTATATAGTTAGTGGGGCCGCGTCGAATGCCGGCAGAAGATAAGAAGAGAGCGACTACCGGACCGCCATATCGAACGAGCGTCCGCTGACGAGTTCGCCAAGTACGAGCGGGACGATACTTTTATGTAGCTTCGACTTTCGACTTTGACCCCCCGGCAACATATCTCCGCGACCAGCAACATAATACAACAAGATCGAGCTATACTCATTCAGTTAGTGCCCGCGAGACCAGCTGGGCTGCGATTCCTCTCGCCGGATCAACTTTTCGTAAGTATAAGTATCTGCGTGAATTATTGTTTTTATGCTCCTTATACTCTCTATACCACTGGTATATCTATGTTTCTTTTCAGTCATACATATAGGCGTCTGTATATTTTGAAATTTTGAACGAAGTAACAAAATGTTGCCTCACTTTTATATATTTAAAAACGTGCAACATGTCTCGCTCGTTATCTACAGAACACTTTTTTCGCGGCATTATAGGTTAAGATAATTATTAAAAATAATAATGCTATCATTTGACTTTATACGCGCATTGCGAAATTCGAAAAGTCGAGAGCTAACATGTTGTTCACTCGATAAAACTGTTGTTGTTTATCTGCACACTCTTTGAATTTAGTATCAATGTAGCACGTTGTTATCGCGCATATATTATAAACAGTATATATATGGCTATAATGCGCGCACACCGATATCAAAGAAAGGAACATAATTCGCATTACGTGGCATCGAATTCATTGAATCGGTGAACCAGCATTTCAAAACGATCCTATACTTTGCAGATGAGCAGTAGCTGATAAGCGAAAAATCGGCTGAACCATGTCGTCGAAGGGCCATACTTTTGACTCGAACTGCATGACGCTGACACGTTTCGTGCTGGAAGAGCAGCGAAAAGTGCCGAGCGCCACCGGCGATCTGACGCAACTGCTCAACAGCATTCAAACAGCGGTAAAAGCTGTGAGCTCGGCTGTGAGAAAAGCTGGTATCGCTAATATGTGAGTATCTCGCGTATGTAGAAGTGTTGTACAATAACGTCTCATGATGATAACGCGTCATCGCAGCGGGACGAGCCTACCAAAAGCTGTGTTTTTTTTACTTTCGGCCGTTCTATAATTATGCAAACGAATCTCAAGGCCAGAGCTAATATACTAAGCTAGAGTCGAAATACACCCACCGCTGTATAGTGAGCCATTATACATTTTTCCGCGACCTCAAAATAAAATAGTTATATCTATTTTTCTTTGCCGATTAATTTTCAATCTTAAGTCAAATTTTCTCGCAGGCGATTTAAAATATTTATTCTTATACAAATATTTATATAAAGCTTCTCTTCTTCTAACATAACATAATGTTCTTTCGACTATACTGTCACGCAATCAGCTGGTTAGGAATATTAAAATAATAAAAATTATATATTAAAGTAATATTGTGATCTTTTATAGCAAGTTTAGAAGCATTGAAATATAAAATAGTGTGCCGCATAACGAAAAGACGCGTATAATAACAATTATAACGTTGTTATGTAAGAATACATTAGAACTACTATAATCGACTGTAGAGGCTACTTATCATAATTAGAATCACCCAGATAAAAATTACCAATATATTTTTAGTTCATTTGAAATAAAAATATATGATATGCGATCTAGTAGACTTTTGTGATAAAAGTTGTTTAAGAAGAATAATAATCAACAAACCCTTGGAAACTTACCATGTTGATCCTCTTTGATATCAGTCTTGGAAATAGTAGATGCCCAAGGTATAAACCAGATAAACACGCAATAATACAGCTGATTATAGAAGTAATTACAATTAACACATGAGTACTAGGCATACTTTATCACTTTTTTCAGATAATATAAAGCACCCTACTCTTATTATGATAAACTAAGATACAGTATATGGATATTTTTTCTACTAAGTATGGAAATAAATAGTATAAACATTAATGCAACTAACATGTAGACCCTTTGAAAGCACTGTGACCCTTATAGTCTTCAATTTGTATCATTTATCTCTGCAGCAATATCAGGTTATCGCATTTTATCATTACAACGCGTTCATTTGATTCTTCTGATAAAGGAAAAAGCAATAATCGTGAAAATTCAATAACATCCTATCTTTGTTGTAATCTTTTGTCGAAACGTAGATATACGGGTATATAAGCTTACGATATCTGCATAAAATTAGTGTTCTACGAAAAATGTTATTTTTAATCTCTGTTTATTTTTTAAGCAGACCAATAAATCACCTGGAAAGTAAGAAATATGAAATGATAGCGTAAATTATATAAACCCATAGGTATGGAATCGCCGGCACGACAAATGTTCAAGGTGAAGAAGTAAAGAAACTCGATGTCCTGAGCAACGAACTGTTCATTAATATGCTGACATCTTCGTTTACGACCTGCCTACTTGTCTCCGAAGAGAATCCCACGGCCATCGAGGTGAAGACTGAGAATCATGGTAAATACATCGTATGTTTTGACCCGCTCGACGGCTCGTCTAACATCGATTGCCTGGTATCCGTCGGCTCGATCTTTGGTATATACAAAAAATTGGACGACAGCAAGCCACCGAGTATTGCCGATGCTCTTCAACAAGGCAAGAATCTCGTTGCCGCTGGTTACGCTCTTTACGGATCAGCCACCATGATGGTACTGTCCATTGGTCGTGGAGTAAACGGATTCACTTACGATCCAGCTATTGGTGAATTTATACTTACCGAAAAAAATATGAAGATACCATCTAGAGGAAAGATATACAGGTGAAATATCTAGAAATATACTTTCATCTGATTTCATTATATACATGATATACGTAATTTCGATTACCTTCTTGCTCCAGCATAAATGAAGGAAACGAAAGAACGTGGGATAAAGCTATCAAGGAATATGTTGATTTGAAAAAGAATCCGTCATCTGGAAAGCCGTATGGAGCCAGATACGTTGGATCCATGGTAGCTGATGTCCATAGAACAATCAAATACGGAGGCATTTTCATGTATCCCGCTACAAAAGACAATCCTAATGGCAAAGTAAGTGTATTGGACCATACATTGATGATTCAGTTAGAACATATTAAATAATTTGATTACTGAATATTTGTAGCTGCGATTGTTGTACGAGTGCATTCCGATGGCGTACATTGTTAAGGAAGCTGGTGGTCTAGCATCTAATGGGGAAATTAACATCTTGGATATTGTACCGAAGGACATACATCAAAGATCTCCCATATACTTAGGTTCAACTGAAGATGTCGAAGATGTGATCAATTGCATCAAGAGGCATAAATAATTAATGGATTGTGATTAATCTATTGTGAATGTTAGTGCTTTTGTTCGTCTAAGACTATCAAAATTACTATTTACTATTAATACTGTTTTATAATTTTTAAAACATTAAATATACTCTAATTTTCTGTAAAATATTTGTTCCTACCCCTTATACAATTTCGAATCTATCAAATAATTTTTTATTTTACCACTTTAAAGCCCAACTTATAATATAAGAATATAAGAAAAGATCCCTTGTTAGGGACGTCATGGCCAAGGACTAGAGTTCCTGGAAGTCATTTAGATATTAATCCTAGTGGATTATGACCAGCAATGAAGTGCTTGCATATGAAGTCATTTAAATATGCGTTTAGAATGATTATATGTTATAAAATACGCGTTGGCGATGCAAGACAAATATTTTTACTAAAACTATGCAGTTTCAGAATATTCATTCTGATATTACTTGATATAAAAATGTATGATCAGGTCTACCTTTTTTTAACGTAAATTACCCTCAAGATATCCATTAATTGATGATTCTATCTATTTAAAATAAATTTAACTCTATAAGAGATTTTCAAAATAGTTCACCATCAATTGGTCTATTTTTATTAATAAAATCAACAAATTTTAACATAAATCAGATAAAAGTATAGGTAAGCGCTAATTCACTAACTCCATGTACGAGTACAAGGAATTAAATGACTTAAAATCTTGAATAATTTAAAAACTAAAATACAAATATAAATTGACATATACATAAAATTGTTCACAATTTCATAGCGCTTGCACAGTGCAGATAAAAAAAGTTTTTGTATTTCGATTGCATTTCGTACATGGACATCTAATTTCAATAAATACAAATCCACGTATATAATTAAATTAATGATCTAAAATTCGCAAGTTTCCAGAAACGATCTTATTTTCCAAAATTGTGCCTGAAGGAAGATCTATCCTTTCTCCTTGATTTGCTATGATAATTACAGTTCCTTTTAGAGTCACCTTTCTGCCAAATGTAACATCGCCAGAAACTGTTAAATGATCCAGCTCTAAAATGTCAGGAATTGTCGGAAATCTGTTTAAAAATTCTTTCACCTAGGAATAAAATTTTTATTACTTCTCTGCATTCTACTGTATGTGTATACAAATTCTTTGTATAATATTACCTTCGAGAAATGGTTATCTCCAAGCTTTACCAGAGGCGTGGTCGGGAACATCCTTTGCGGTGACATTGACAAAAAACCATTACGTAATATGTACAAATTACTCATAACAAGAAGTAAGTCTGAGGTCTTTTTGACGGGTAAAAATCTGCTACGTGGTACATGGATACCTGTAAGATTTAAAGAAAATGTTTTATTAAGATTTTTCTCCAAAGGGCAAGTCTTGCGATATCAAGTCTTGCGATATCAAAGTTTTATACTAACCACAAGCTCCGTTGAAATATTTCATAGCTGCGCCCACTGCAGTTTCGAGTTGAATCACGTTCAAACCATTTTCAAAAGTTTTATTATTTACAATGATTTCCAACTGAAGTCCATTGCTACCCAGAACTCTTTCAATAGCTGAAAATTTGTATTTTAAATATGACTCGTTTTAAAAATAGCATTGCTTTCATTAAAACATATATGTATGCTAATATAAGAGCATAAATTATCTTACCTTCCAATTTTATCCATAAATTGTTTGTATTGAAATATTTGAACGTCTTCACAGATTTAAAGTCTTCAACGTGTTCTTTAGGAACTTGTGCTATTTCAAGCAGTCGAAGTTTATCTTCATACTGAATTAGTGTGCCACCCTGTTAAGATGCAATAATAATCAATATTCTACATTCGTTACTAGTTAGTAAAGATGGCGAAATAATTGCTTACCTTAACATCAGCTCTTGTTTTATCTGTTACTTCCATAAGGAATTCAATTTGCGCAGTATTTTCCGGTCCTAATAGCAGCCTCAAAACTCTCAAATCCACCGTAGCTCCTAAATTGTCGATGTTCGAAATAAAGCAATATTGGCGTCCCTATGGAGAAAAGACAGCTGATTAAAATGCAAATGATTTTCCCTGCAGTAAAATTCTTAAACTTACTTGAGTCAGGAATAATTTTAATAAGCCCGAATTTCGGAAACTCTCGTAAAAGTCTCCGTGTCCAGGAGGGTACCAGCTGAAATCAGCATTTTACAAATGAATGAATAATAAACGTTTTCGTATTTTGATAATTCTCATTCAAAAATTGTATTAGATATGCATACGCTTCCATATCGTCGTGCGTTTTGCAGTGTTTGGCAATTGGCAATAGAGATTCCTTATTAATACGAGGGTAGCAGCTTTGATTGAATGTGTGGATTTCAACATCGATTCCTTTGTACTTTCTTATAATTTTTTGCGTATCATCATCCGTATTGAAAGAATTCATTAAGACTAGAGGCACGTTGGATCCGTAAGTTTTGTTCAAATTCTAAAATTTCCACGTGACACTTTAATACTTCATTACACGTGAGATTGTGAGGATGATTTATAACTTAAAAAACTAGCCTCCAATTGTTGAACGGTCAAATCTAAAAACGTAAGGCCATTACGAACAGAAATGACCGATTTTGGTCCGTGGCAACCCATACTCGTTCCAAGACCACCATTCAGCTTGACCACGACCAATTTGCTCAGCAATTGTTTGATCTCCTCCGTTCCCGGGTCTTGGAGATTGTCGTAGTTTTTAATCTGGCAAACGACAATCAAACGATCATAATATATATATATATATATATATATATACATTAAGAAGCGTGTATATTAATTTTGAGCCAGTAAACTTACCGCTCCCTCGGGCAATTTTTGAATTTGGTCCCAGTTGAGTGAAGGTCCATCTTCTTCCAGAAACCTCTCGAAAAGCCGCTTAAAACCATCGTTCTGTTTTTCGACAGCTTCCTTCTCGAGTGGGTTAGTAGCAGAGGATGCAATTTTACTTAGCTCCGTCTCTAGATCAATGAGAGCATCTCGCTTTGTTCTTTCTTTGAATGCCTGCGTGTCCGACGGACTCCGCTGATGACCTCTGGTCTACAATTGCAGTTATTTCATGGATGAAAATAAATTAAAAAAAAAAATTAATCGGTTTTGATATTGTTAAACTTTTAAACTTTCGAGATATAAACGTTATGCAGAGCGAGCGACTTCTTCGTGAATTATTCTAAATACCTCGGTGCAGTGGTGCAGCAGAGGTTATCGCAGGAGTGGAAAATTTAATTGATATACATAGACTTGCTTTTCCATATAAGCAGCGTAAAGTCGCGTCAACGTTATGAAGATAGCGAATTCTTTGTTTTGATCCAGCACGCAATTTCTTATTATTAATTCCTGGCTATGCTTTTCATAACACGCTCGTCGCTACGCCGCATGGATTTTCAACTATCACGGAATGATAGACCGATATAAAAATAGCAGCGGCAGGCAGTGATAATTGCAAAGACGTAGTCTTCAATTGACTTTGAAAATGTATCTCTTTTCTGTTACTTGTAATAATCGCTGTCATCGCAAAAGTTTGACACGGATAATGCGTATGTCATTGGCGCTCCAAATGTATATAACTTAATTGCCACGATTAGATGGAACAATTTTACTCGAGTAGAGCTTATGCAATCAGTTATCGGCTCTCCGTCCCGATTAACAAAGCTCGTTTGTACAGCATCTATATCTACATGAGCGAGCGTAGAGGAATAAAGTTATTGCTTTTTTTACAAACAATCTTCCTCATAGTTTTCGCTCGTAATGCGCGGAAGATTTGGAATGACTCGTGAGAGGCCGATGATGAACGATATAGCTCGATTGTAATTTTAAGTCAATGAAGCCGTTCTATAACGTTCTAAGCATCGTAGACTGCTGCGAGAGGCGATAAGATAGAGCATTTAAAAATGGCCCTCGAAGCGGAGACAGAGAGTTAAAAAAACAATAGCGACAATGGAGAAATGTGAAAATTGCTCGTAACTCGCAACGATCGGAAATACACTGACTCTCGATATAGTACCCGATGTCAACCTTGAGCTATTGGCTCTGTTTACACACGAGAATGAAAACATAATTACATAGCAGAACCGCGATATTTAAAAGGTATGTACATGATCGGAGAAGCCGAGGTTGAAAGCAGATATAGATATATACGAATTCGAACGGCATGGAAGAACAATGTCGAAAAGCAAAAAATACAAGAGACACTTACGTAGACGCTGTTGAGTAGATACTCCATGACGAGGATCTGCGAGTTTCTGCAGCGACGTACTTATAATAATGGCACAGAGCGAGAGAGAGAGAGAGAGAGAGAGAGAAGAATATTCGCGCGCGCGACCGGTATGTATATTATGTGTATATATATACATATATATCACACGCGCTATTTCTCGAGCGAGAGTAGAAGCGCATCTGCGAAGAAGAATCGCTTAAAATCGAGATGCTCGCACGGCTATACAGCACAGTTGGGAATGAACTTCTGGGGTCTGGTTTGGCCGATGCGCGACTGCGAGCGCGTGGCTCCAGCCGGAACGAGTGGTCGTGTTGCGCGCGTGTGACGAGCTATCGGATGTGGATCGCGTTCGCCCGCGGAGGGGGAGGACTGCGCGCGTATTATAGTCGCTGTATATATACATATATGAGACGAGCTGCTGCTGCGGCTGGAGAGACGTCGTTGTGCACATGCACTTGAAACCGACCGTGTGTGCGTAAGCGAGAGAGAAAGAGAGAGTGGGCTTCCAGCCGATATTTAACAACAATAAATTGCCCGCCCGTTCACCTGTTGCACTTTTCGCCGAGTGTCTAGAGCTTGGAAATCGTGTGGTGTATATGTGCGCGAAAAAAAATCGGAGAGATTGTCTCGCGTGCGCGAAGCTGACTCGAACGATTTATTATGTACGCGATCACACCGGTATCACGCTCCTCGTGAATGGAGCTTTTTCGGCTGATTAGCTATGCCTTACGCCGTGATCTGTGGTGGTGAATTTATTTGTTTTTTTTTTTTTTCATCGCCGGATTACTGCGAGAACGGTCTGCGTTATTATATGCGGGTTATATTGGGAATTTGACATCTAATTGGCGTGTGTAAAAATAGAATGCGAGCACTGGTTCACTTCGTGACATTGTGATTCCTGCGATTTTTCAAAGAAGTATAGATACTTATGCTCGACTATACGTATATGTTGGGAGGCTGCGAATTTTGTGCACACATATATATATATATATATATTGATAGTGTCCTCGTCAAGCGAATTATATTGGCAAATGAATGAATTTTCTATTTCAAAAAATTAAACGAACAGCCCAACTGATGCGACAAGTATCCCTTGTACAATGCCGAGAGACTTTGCCGTCCTTAACCTTAAAGTATAACCATGACACTCCGGGTGGAAAATCACGTGAAAGCCGCCGAAACCCGAAATAAATAAATAGCACTTGCTGAATTCGAGCGGTGATGATTGAGTATTAAAATACGAGACGAGAGATAAAGAGTCGAAAGAGCGATAATAGAAACGTTCAGTCGCTGTCTTGTCGCTGATGTGTATAGTTTCAAGTTCAATCGAGCAGATATACTTAATGCCTCGAATGATTTTGATTTTGTCGAAGAACACGGCTCACCTTTCTGTCGTCGACAGTCAGCATCTTCGGCTTTGCTCTATTATATACTTATCCCCTGCGCGTACAATGCACTGACTGTCTTATAATAAGGAAGCTCGAAGGGACACGTTTCGGAGCAAGAAGACACACAGAGCTGCTCTTGTCCTCTGCGAAAATCAGACTCGAGTTACTGGCACGGCGAAGGTCGGCAAGGGGTCGCCGAAAATTATAACTGAATTTTATGTATATATATATAGGCTATATACAACTTTGAGAATTCAAGGACGTTTTGCCAAGTTTTGCTCGCCGTCGAAAATTACACAGCTCGTGCGCGTGTGTTGGATACATGAGACGCGAGCGCATGCGTGTGGACGTGCGTTTAATATATTTGTATATACGCTGCCGTAAGACACACTGACAAACTATATAGGCAGCTATATTTATAATACTGCAGTTTGTGTTTTGGTTCGCTTTTATCAGTCGTCGGTTAGATTCGCGGGTTCTTCAGTGCTCGGATCGATCGGCCGATGCGCTAATGTCGACTCGATATAGGTATACCTATACTGAGTGAGAACTCTCGGGTTAAGCTAGGTGTGCACAACACAACAAACGTCAAAACATGACGTCCAGTTATTATTTTGCAATTGTTGGACACGCGGATAATCCCTTATTCGAAATCGAGTTTACAAACTCGAACAAGGATGCAAAGGTAATTACGAGCTATTTGATTGTATGAAAATTGTTTTTATTGCTTTATAAAAAGAGACACTTTTAACCGACAGAAGGAGGATCATTCACATTTGAGCCAGTTCATTGCTCATGCTGCTCTTGATTTGGTGGACGAGCATGTATGGAAAACTACCAACATGCATCTCAAAGTTGTTGATAAATTCAATCAGTGGTTCGTCAGTGCTTTTGTCACAGCCACTCACATAAGGTTTATAATGGTTCACGATTGTAAGAACGACGATGGGATCAAAAATTTCTTCAACGAAATGTACGAGACTTATATCAAGGTACCTATCTTTAATTTGAGAACTTTGATCCATTACTTTATGATTATTAATGCGACATTGATATTTCTTAATTGCAGTACTCGATGAATCCATTTTACAAATTGAATACTCCGATTAAGTCAGTTGGTTTTGAAAAGAAGGCTCAATTTTATGGTAGAAAGTATTTAACTTCGTGATAATTCCAATTTCACAGATAGATGTAATTTTAATTATGTACATAATAAATCGATATACATATATAGATAGACAAAGATTTATACGAATTAAAAAATTATTTAAATAAATAAAATAAATTTCAGTTATGTTTAGTTATAATACAAATTATTTTACATCAAGTTCTCTTGATACTGATATGTTTTACATAGTTTAAAAGATGGGTTTCTTTTGTATAAACATCCTGAACCAGTACCAGAATGTCAAAGCTGACAGTCCATACCATGTTACAATATAACTCATATGTTCATTACGAATGTTCACTCTGGTTTGGCCAGCGATTGGCATATTTGGATTAGGGTAAGATTCTAACATATCCAAGAAAATTGGTTCCGTATGAGCGTACTCTGCCATTTGTACGATATCCCTAATTACAAAAAAAATCAATCATCTATTAACATTCAGTTCCAACATCATCAGACAAACTTTGTTTTGGTACTAAATGACTAACCTGTAATGCCATATACCCTTTTCAGGTTCATTTTTAGAGACAAACTGTGGTCTTTTTTCAGTAAGTCTGTTTATTCCAGTTATTTCCACTATTCCTTCTACTTGACACTTTTTTCTTTCTTCTGGATTTTTAAATTTGTTTGGTAACCATCCTCTGTTTACAAGGATAACCAGGCTGAAAATTATAAAGTGCTTTAAAATCTACGAAACATTTTTATAGGTGATTCAATTTTTACAGAAGTATTCGTGCTCACTCTCTATCTTCTACTTTGAATGGAGTTATAACCATGTATCCTCTGTTCGTATTGCTATTTGATATTAAATTTCCTTTCCCTTCGTTTGCTCCATGTCCATCAATGATTAAATTCCTGGGTCCAACAATAAATTCATTCTCATATAAAAACTCTCCCCTCACTTTAATTGGACAGTATTCCAAATTTGCTATATCATCAAGACTGAAAAATAAATGGAAAGAAAATCATTTGTTAGGCTTTTTTTTAAGTGCAAAAAGTATAAACATTTACTTTTCTAACAAGTCCACTGGTTCTCTTGACAATCTATTTTCTAGATCCTTAATAACATCTAACTTCCACTGTCTTCTATATATCTGCCATGTACCAAGTCCAAATGTTATGATTGGTATAGTCTAAAATATATGAATAGGAATAAATTTAATACAAAACGTCATTCAAAATGAAAATATTGAGAAAATGTCATACAAATAAAAAGTATCCGTATGGGCCAATTTCTTCTGAAGTGTCTTCAGATTTATTTGTATATTCATATTTATCCCTGTTTTCCTCTTCGCGTTGTTTTGCTCGCTTTCTGATTTCGTCCAACTCTTTTGGTCTTGTCAAAACAGTTCGGGTACCTAACTTTATTCGAGCATTATTGACTGAAAACAACAGACTACTTCTTGTTTTTGAACATTTTAATAATTGAACACATAACTTGTACGATGACGAATTCATCATTCGTATTTTTAAGATGAAAAATAAAAAATAGACTAGGACGCTTGATCCTTTAGAGAAGAGCCTTATTTATAACATTTTGAGGTTATGAATTTTGAGCCCCTGAATGGCGACGACCGATTCATTACAAATTGAAACACGTGGCGCCATCGACGGTCATCCGCAGGTTATTATATAAATAAGTACTTGATGTTTGCATGGCAAAGTATAACTCCACCAAGTTACCAAAATATTTACCTCCAGTCGTACACATACCCATATATATTATTACAACGCAGAGCTCAAATGAATTTTACGCTATGAAAATTGATAAAGCATAATAATCGCGCAAGTATTATTAAAGTGAAATCCAAAATTAAAAAAAATTATCGAGAGAAATCTGTTCGTATATAGTCAAGGATCAACGGATTAACTGATATCTATAGATAATATCTAATATAACGTGCACGTGCATGATAGTAAAAGAATTGGGTCAAGTAATTAAACTCGCAGTGGATTTATAAATTCTCAGTAGTAATTTATTTGCAACTCAACAAGTGCGATTATCTCGAAAACTTTTCGAAAAACTTGCGTAGCAAACAGTGTATGAAAGACGACAATGAACGAATTTACAATTTTCCTATAGTCTGTCTGCGTTCGACAAATAAGTATATTATTTATAATAAAAATTCATCGCCCGATGAAAAACCTGCACATGATTTCGCTGCTCTTACATAGAAAATAGTTATCTTTATTTTACAAATATGAAAATATACAAGCTATAGGTATATGTGTATATATATATATCTATATCGACTACTATAATATTCATCTTAAACCTAACAATTAATCATTATTAAAATGTGTTATAAAATATATTAAGGCTCTCCATCAAACTTAAGCAAGATTCGATTAAAAAGTAAAAAAATGAATAATTAAAACACGACGAAGTATATATAGTTATTTGAACACGATAACGCGGTAACAATAAAAACGCAATGATGCCTGGGCAAGGTGTATGAATGTCATTGTTAAAAAATTTGTCTCTTTTTTGTACTTTGAATTTACTACAGATAAAAAGCAAGGACGCACTCTCGTCATTTGCACATAGTGCGTTCAACGCGCATAAGTAAATACACCGGGCACGCAAATTAAGTAAAACGTTTGTAAATCCGCGAGAGTATAAGTAGCCAGCTGCGAATAAGTAACCGGAATGTGGAAATAAAAGAAGCTAAAAACAAAAACTGAAGAGTGGCCGTACTGCACAATTAGAAGAGACACAGTATTAAATAGCGAAGGTTATGTACAAGAGTAGAGGGCGCTGTATGCACGGCGGTACGAGACATGCGAGTGTCGGTATGGTAGGTCGCGCTGCATTTTTATTCGTTGAGGACGCAGGTGCGGATAAGAGCGTCGGTGACGGCGTAAGGATCGCAGTTGCTGCTGGGTCTACGGTCCTCGAGGTATCCCTTATTGGCCTCGGCGACACCACGTGGAATGCGGACACTAGCGCCACGGTTAGCGACGCCGGCGCTGAAGTCGTGGATGCTGCTGGTTTCCAGCCTGCCGGTGAGTCGGCGCTCGTTGTCCTTGCCCTCGCGCGGGTCGTAGGCCTTGATATGTTTGGCGTGCCTCTTGCTGAGCTTCTCGATGGCGCGTTGGATCTCGGCCATGCCACCCTCGGCGCGCATGGTCTTGGTGGAGAAGTTGCAGTGGGCACCGGAGCCGTTCCACTGACCCTCCATGGGTTTTGGGTCGAAGCTGACGATCACACCGAACTCCTCGGCGACTCGGTGCAGGATGAACCTGGACATCCAGAGCTGGTCGGCGGCGGCGATGCCGGCGGTCGGGCCGACCTGGTACTCCCACTGGGAGGGCATGACCTCGGCATTGGTGCCGGACAGGTCGATGCCGGCGTAGAGACAGGCGCGGTAGTGGGCCTCGACGATGTCACGACCGATGACGCGGTTGGCGCCGACGCCGCAGTAGTAAGGTCCCTGGGGTCCGGGAAAGCCGTTCTTGGGCCAGCCAAGGGGCCTGCCGTCGAAGTCCAGGAAGATGTACTCCTGCTCGATACCGAACCACGGCTCCTCGGATTTGGCCTTCTCGATGGCCTCGGCCGCGGCGGCGCGCTTGTTCGACTTGGTCGGGGTCATGTCCTGGTGGTAGGTCTCGCAGAGAACGAGGACGTTGTTGTTGCGACGGAAGGGGTCCTTGTAGATGGCCGCGGGGACCAGGAAGATGTCGCTGTTACCGCCCTCGGCTTGGCCGGTCGAGCTACCGTCGAACTGCCACTTGGGTAGTTCTATAGAAAAACCATATTTTTACAACATCGATATACATATAGATATCCTCACTCATCCTAACGAAGAGTAGTCCAGTCAAACTGAGCCACTCTTCGTAGGGATTTGAAGTGGGCTACTCTTCGTAGGTATGAGCGACTATATAATATATACTCCACAGAACAACAATGAACACATACCTTTCGGGTTCTGTGGGACAAAGTTCAGAGTCCTGGTCTTACTGCGGATACCCTCACCGGTACCATCGATCCAGATGTACTTGGCTTGGACTTTGTCCGACGGCTGCGGCAGATCCAGGTACCTGTTCAGCAGGGTCTTGTCCATAGCCGCATTGGGCGAGTCTACCAGCATAGCCTTGGAGGCTGGGCCAGACGTGCTGCATCAAGACAATACGTTTCATTTCAATTCTTGTTTGCAAAGCAAATATATTTAATAAAGTCACGAAACGACTTTCAAATGAATCAAGTGCCTCTTTGGCCCAAATAGCGTGTCTGGCATAATCTAGCTACGTTAGTATATATATATATATATATATATATTCCGCGAAGAGAGTGGCGAAGAGGAAGAGAGAACGAGAGAGACCGGGGGAGTAGGAGGGGAAATAAAAAGAGCTCGAACGCGCGCGAAAAGTCCCCTCGACATGTGCAGCACGTGCCAAGCACGCGATCGTTGCGTGCAGCTGAACCAGTGCTGTTGGCGCGGGACTCCGGTACCTGGAGCATCGAAATTTTTCAACCTTCCCCTCATTTTTTTTCTTTTTTTTTGAGACCGGGCCAGCTCTCTGAATCTGACAGAAGGATTAAAAAAATAAATAAATAAATAAATAAATACTAACTGTGCTTTCGTTCTGCGCTTGAAAAAAAAGAAATGACTCAGATGCGTTGGCGCAAGGACGAATTGACGCGCTGTGCGCATAAAAGCTTGGTCGATAATCGATTATATACATATGATGTTTTGACGATTCTCCGCTGCACATGAATTATTCATTTTTCTCGCGTCGAGCGACTGCACATACCAACACAAGGCGGTGGAGTCGCGGAAACAAAACATCGTTTGTTGTGAGCGTAGCTGCTGTCGCGTCGCGATTGAACAAATAATCGGCTGCGCTTTATACTCGCGACGAGTGAATGTAGGGGCAATAAATTAAAAATATTAAAATCTCTCTCGTATCACACAATAATATGCAAAGACGAGACATATATAGGCTTGCGGAAACCTGAGAACCGTCGTCGGACGAAAAGTAGGTCGACGGCATGCAAACGAGCTGCTGATGTGCAGTGCATTTTTGACTGCATTTATTTTCGCTATCGCTCGTAGTTTTCAAAGCGCTCCCGCAACATATATATATATATATATACACGTATGCGTGAAGACAAAGTTCGGATTTACAAGTCGCAAGCTGTACATTTCCAAGTCCGAATGTGTCGCGATTCGACATTGCGAAAGTCACCCCCGGCGACGCCGCGATAAAGCGCTTCCAAGATAAGGTAGCACGTGTGCGCTATATGTGTATAAATATGTGTCCGATTGTAAGGGCTACCGCAACAACAACAACAACAACAACAACAACAATGGTTATAATAAGTAATAAAAAATGTTTTCCCTGACGCGTGATTCGATAAGACGGAGGGACTTCACCGAGAAAAGACGATGAGTTAACATTCCGCATGCGCTGTCATTCGAATGATAATTTTATAAGCGCAATATTTCGTACGCGATAGCGCTCTCAAAAGACAAGGCTGCGCAGGAACTCGACGAAGCGTCGCGAAATGCGACGATTGATTAAGAGAACGTACTTCCGAATCAAAATAATACAATCTTTGGGGAAAAAAAATAATCAAAGACATCGCTCGTGAGAGAAGCTGTGGAAAAGATAGCGCGCGCAGCGTAGATTTGAAAAGGAAAACACGAGAACCGGTTATAGCTATGCGGCTATTCTACTTTCACCGTTGACGTTTTCCTTGCTTTATCAGTTAGCGGCCAGATGCTTTTCGTGACCTAGATATATCCTCGAGGTATATAATAGCGCTAATTTCGTCACTCTCTTGCATGACAAAAAAGTGCATGCATGTAATTGAAACCGCGTGATGCATAAAGACCGCTACAGTTCTCTCTCTCTCTCTCTCTCTCTCTCTCTCTCTCTCTCTCTCTCTCTCTCTCTCTCTTTCTCTTGCAAGGGTCATTGAACATCTCTCGCTCTCCTATACACGGCTTAATAATAACGACCTTCTTTCTCTTTTTCCCGCACAGCTGCGACAGCACAAAGATCTCGCTCGAGTTTTCAGCGTAATTTTTTTTTATACGATCCGAGCGGCTTTGTTTTCACGCGTTCCGGCTAAGTAAACCCGGCGCGGCGAAAGATGCATATATCTGTATGTAAAAATACAGTTGTCGCTTTATCCAAAGTTATTTTTCTTTTTACTTTTCTCGCGAGCGACTGTATATATATATATATAAGTATACTGGAGAAAGAGCGAGTGAACTCGGGCGCCCGTGATGCGTATGGGGTTCATTGACTCCGCGTGATATATATTTGGTTTTATATGTGCTGGGAATATGTTTTATACTCTCCGTCCCTCTCTGTACCAGCCGATAAGCCGAACGAATCGCTCTTTTATACACACGGATCGGCGACGAAAACGTGGAAAACACGGTACTGCGGCGGAGATAAGGAATTGGAAAAACACGTACGCCAGTAGGCGTTGGACGTGATTATCTTTTTTTCTTTTACATCTATTGTACGGATCTCTGTGCGTAAATTTCTTAATCTAAAAAAAAAAACTTTCTCGAATATCGAATAAGAAACGGAAAAGTACGTTCGCGTGCGCGCGTCTTGTCTATAAATAGTCCGACGGCGGCTTCTGCAGGTTTATTGCCCCAATGGTCAATCGGCTGAGGTGTGATCATCATTCGGTCGATTCGACGATTTCACAATCGCGCCTATACATATATATATATATGCTTATTATGTGCGCGCGCGCGCGTGCGAGCGGTTGCTTTCGATTCGCGCGGTTTGGATGACCATGACAATTATATGCATAATACAGATTGCAATAAATAAGCAGAAGACACTGACCTGAAGCAGCAGCGTCCGACGTTGAGCCATTGCGTCGCCCCCGAGGTGGACTTTTGGAGGAAGCCGCTCTGGCAGACCTTGACGAGCACCTTGAAGCTCATGTTTGAAGACACTGTATATCTCTGGGCAAAAGGGTTGAGCTGCGACAGGCTTCTGAGCCAGAGCGGGCTCACGACAACTCCTTTTATATCAACGCGTGGCTTCCGATAACGAATATCTCTCTCTCTCTCTCTTTCTCTTTCTCTCTCTTTCTCACATACTCTCCGGCGCCTCTGATGTGAATACTACAACACGCGACTCTCCCTCTCTCTTTCTTCTTTTCCTCCTTTTCTCTCTCTCTCTCTCTCCCTCTCGCTCTCGGATGCTTCGTCGCGCGCGCGTAAACAAGTGTGCGCGTGTGTGTATGTGTGTGTGTGTGCAGAGAGACACGAAACGCAACGGCAAAGCGTCCGAGTCGAACTGCGCCACCGGCTGACAACAGCCCGCGCCCGCAGTATGGCAAGAGAAAGCAGCATCGAAAGCTGCCTGGCGTCCATGGGCTTCGCGTCCTCTATATATAGGTATATACTACTTATATACGCGAATGCGGGCTATATGCATACGCGAGTCTCGCTCAGCTGATCGGCAGAACCCGCGGAGCGGAGAGCTTTTTACCGGCCACGGGAAAGGTCGCGAGCGACTCGACCCCCCTATTTATCCGACTTTTCCCGTTTTCGCGAAAGCTCCGAGCGTCGCTGTGTATATATTATGTATATGCTCGATTATAAAATCGGAATATATAAGGCCACGCCCCGCACGTGCCGTCCAGCTTGTACACGAAATTCGAGTATACCCGAGATCTCTGGCTTTTTCCTCTTGTCGCGCTGTAACGTTCTCGCGAATAAATTTTAAAATCGACTCATCTCACGCGTAAACAAGCGAGTTTTAATCTCGACGCCTGTTTTTACGACGCTCCGTCCTCGGCGCACTTTTTCCTTTTCTTTTTAACCGAGTGTTCCATTGAAGAGCCTATTATCGCTCCGTACGATCGAAGTGTCCGCGGTGGTCGAACTTTGCTGCTTTTATCGCGAGGCGATGTGTGCGCGCAGAATATCTGATAATACATTGTATATGTAAGAGGCGCGCCGCGCGGCTGATTAAGAAAAAACATCTTGCTTGCGAAGCCATAGGCGTGAGTCATTATGAGATGTTTTCGCGCTATACGCGTGCCGCTAGATATGTGTGTATATAGTTAATTTTTCAGTTTTCTTCCGATGATTTTTGTAAACACGTGAATTTCAAAGAAACTGAACGATGTATATATATATATATATATATGTACGTGTTGCTCTCGGTTGTTCAAAAACAGCGTATAAATAGCAAAGTGTAATCTGCTCTCCCTCTCGAGTTTTATTGGCTTTGATGCGGGCAGATAAGGGAAGGTGGGCACGTGATTTCGCTGGGATATCTACTCTCAGACGATCAAGACTCGTTAGACTTTTTATATAATAATTTATTATGCAACTTAACAAGTGCCTCGATTCAACACAGAGAAATCTTAAAAAGTGTTTTCTCGGGGAGGAAAGAATGCTCTCTATATATAATCGTCTCCGATAAAACGGTCGTTTTGTATATACGTACAACTAAGATATGTATATAATAAAACTATGTAGAGTTATACGAAAAGTATTATTGTACACGTCGTTGAAAATTTTATTCCGTTATATATATATAGCTCGTCCCTCGTCAATGTATATATATATAAGCGTCGACCCGCAACGCGTTTTAAGAAAAATACGTGTAGAGATTTTTCTATATATATAAAAATATAATACAATTTATTAGAACGGCAACAACATATCGTATCCGTTGGAATTTATCGTAGAATATTGTGTAGCAAAAATAACTCTCTCTCTTACATAGTGCACTGTTTTCCTCTCCGCGTATATATATATATACGTAAGATATATTTATATACAGCGTGTCAACAACGAATTTCGTACAATTATTATCACAAAAGGAGAACGCGGCTCTATACATATTCAATATATAACGGCATAATAAGACGAACGACTTCATTTGGCTGTCTCGAACAATCAAGTCTATCCTGGAAAGAAAAGAAAACGGTCGAGAGAAACGCCATAGTCTTAAGACTGTATAGGAATGTAGAGCGATAACATCGAGTGGGACATAATAATTGCGTAAAATTACAATCTCTCTTTCTCGCGCGTATACATACACATCGATTATCTCTACGTATACATATCTATACCTACGCGTGCGCTTGTGCATATACGTTTAATAAAATATACTCGATCTACATACATAGATATATATATATATATCAGGTCCCTTTTGATTTTTCGCGGCGATTCGCGCGCTCGGAAAGTGGCCGTATACAAGGCCTCCTACTCGTTGAGGATGCAGGTGCGAACGAGGGCGTTGGTGACGCTGTAGGGGTCGCAATTGCTGCTGGGTCTGCGGTCCTCGAGGTATCCCCTCTTCTCCTCGGCGACGCTTCTGGGTATGCGCACGCTGGCGGTGCGATCGGCCACCCCGGAGCTGAACTCGTGGATGCTGCTGGTCTCGCAGGCGCCTATGAGCCGGCGCTCGTTGTCCTTGCCCTCGCGCGGGTCGTACGCCCTGATGTGCTCGGCGTGGCGCTTGCTCATGCGCTCGATCGCCCGCTCGATCTCGGCGAGGCCGCCCTCGGCGCGCATGGACTTGGTCGAGAAGTTGGTGTGGGCGCCCGCGCCGTTCCAGCCGCCCTCCATGGGCTTGGGGTCGAGGGTCACGACGACGCCGTACTCCTCGGCGATGCGGTGCAGGATGAACCTCGAGATCCAGAGGTCGTCGCCGGCGCGGATGCCGAGGCTGGGCCCGACCTGGTACTCCCACTGGGAGGGCATGACCTCGGCGTTGGTGCCGCAGATGGGCACGCCCGCGTAGAGGCAGGCGCGGTAGTGGGCCTCGACGATCTCCCGGGCGATCACGCGGTCGGCCCCGACGCCGCAGTAGTACGGGCCCTGGGGCCCGGGGAAGCCGTTTCTCGGCCAGCCGAGCGGCCGGCCGTCCACGTCGAGGAACGTGTACTCCTGCTCGATGCCGAACCAGGGCTCCTCCTTCTTCACGGGGCCGGATTCCATGGCCTCCTTGCACGCGATGCGCTTGTTGCTCGCCGTGGGACTGTGGTCGAAGTTGTACGTCTCGCAGAGGACGAGGATATTGTTGTTGCGGCGGAAGGGGTCCTTGTACATGGCCACGGGGTAGAGGAAGATCTCGCTGTTGATGCCGTGGGCCTGGTAGGTCGAGCTGCCGTCGTACGTCCAGACCGGCAGGTCTGCCGAGAGAACATGTCGATTGCTATATAATTCACGCGGACCAATGCATAACTGCTACTATATATACCACTCACCAGAAGGCTTGGCAGGGATGCTGCTGAGGGTCCTGGTCTTGCAGCGGATACCCTCGCCGGTACCGTCGATCCAGATGTACTCGGCCTGGATCTTGTCGTCCGGCTGCGGCAGATCGAGATACCTCTTGAGCAGGCTCTTGTTCAGAGCCGCGTTCGGCGAGTCGGCGAGCATTTTCTGCGACATGCTGAGCTGCTACTCTCGTTACACTGGGACTGTAAACGATATCTAGCGTGACGAAGCGTGCGACGAGCGCGCGGCACCATGGCATTGCCCGACCGCAAGGTCGCCTCCCTCGAAACCTTGAAACGAAGGAAGGCATCTTCTTCCGCGATGACACGGATTCTGCCTATGCGCTCGGATAATTTTCAACGAGTGCAAAAAGTCGAAGCCGCGCGATAAAGCAGCAGTTGCATCGTTTTTCTATAATGTTATGTGTCACGAGTACTTACACGATAAGCGCTCCGCGTACTCGGATTTCTCAACGGCTTGTACTATTAGTATAGTAGCGGCAATAATAAAAGACTCTTTCCTTAAAAGCCATTTGTACAATAATGGATGTCGTTCTCGCGTGTCCACATAGTGTGTAACAGAACTAATTGGCGTATTTGTAATTATACGCGAGATGGAAAAGTGTGCGTGGCGTATAATTGCCGTCATTAAGATTAATTATCTATAGCGAGCGATTGTCTGGTAAACAAAATTGCTATGCTACTATTATAGACTCTATTATGAGTGTATTCATGCCAACTGCCATTGCTCTATCTGCGGCTAATCGATAAGGTTCACGCGGAGTTTGACGGTATTACACACACACACATACATATATATATATATATATATATATATGTACGCGCGGCGCAACGAGATAATCCGCTGCTGGAAAATCTATCTATTTAAACTGATAATTGATCTTCGTTATATGACTATACATTACACGAGGACTAGCCCACATTTCAGAAAAATCTCATTTCACGTAGAACCGCACAAGTTTAAAATGATTTTTTCGTTTTTTTTTTTTTTATTTCTATGAGCCATCTGTAGTCGCGATTTCAATCCTTTCTACAACACTCGCACCTATACGACGTATTGCGAGTAGCGCGAAAATCAATTTTTTTTCCTAAGGGTGTGATTTTCCGATAGCAGAAATGGACACACGACGACGACTCGAGGTTAAATTGAAAAGAAGCCGCACATTATGTCCGTAGCGAGAAAAGAACCGCCACCAGGGCGACAAGCATTGTATAGGAAACGAGAAAAAAAAACAAAAGAATCGATCGAGTCCGCGCTACACTCTATATATATATATACGCGAAGGAAAACTGAATAGAAAAGAATCGTCGGCCCGATTGAGCAGCTGCCAATAATGATGCGAGCTTTATAAATCGATAATCTAAAATAAACTCATGGCTGTGCGGTCAGATTTATCATGATCGACGCGCGCTGCTACGCATCGCAATGAACTTTTCCCGATGGTAAAATGCGAATTTCTCGCGCGCGCGCTAAACTTCCCTCGGCGGCTCGGTACCAATCCGTATATGACGCTGTACCTATAGCGGCTTATAAGTTTCCGACGTCAAATGACAACGCGAGATTCGAATCGCTCACAGAGGTACCGCGCGTTATATATATATATATATATATATATATATATATATATACTTATTACACTGGATGCTAATTAGCTGACCTTGCGCGCGGGCGCACACGACGCGTGACACAGTAGAACCGGAATCGTGATATACACGCGATGAGCATCGCGCACAGCTGATGCGTGTATATATATAATAGCGGCTCGATAGACATGTCACTATTTGACTGACACATTTTTTTTTCTCCGGGGAAAGACAATGCGCAAACAAAAGAAACAGTCGCGTGCAGGTGTGCAATGCCAAGGTCTGCACGTTATATATATATATATATATATATATATATATATATACACATACGAAACGAATGAAAGAATAAGGCCAACCTTGAGTGAAGAGTCCAGCCTCTCGGTGAGCCACAGCAGCAAAAGGGCCCAAGGACGAAAGCTCTCTTGTGCGGAAAGAGCGAGATGCAGTTGACTGTGCGTGTATATACAGTATTCGATATATATATGCGCGTGTACCAGTGGCCAGGAGAGAAGTGTCGCGTTGCACTGGTCTGCTCCTGGCTGGCGTTGCGCTATTTATGCTCGTACGCCAAGCTGCCCGAGAGAGAAATAGTAAGAGAGAGAGAGAAGCTTTGATGCGTCCAGCTATAGAGCCCATGTTGCCTCTGTATAGGTATGTATATGTATACACGCATCAGAGGTGCATAAGGCTAGATACGGAGAGGGAGAGCTTGCGCGCAAGCGTCGTGCCTCTCGCTATACGTGCATCTCTCGCGCGCGCATGGCGTTGCCGCGATGATGATGATGATGGATCAGGATCACGAAGCTCCGATGAGCAATGCGTATGGATAGCTCTTTTTCTCTGCGGTGAAAACTGTAGGCAGTAGAGTTTACAGCGAAAGCATTTTTACATAGATGCCGAAAATTACCATCTTTTGATAAATGAAATAAAAACACGCAGGCGATAAGACCTTGCGAATCGATATGGTAAATGTTTTTTCCATCGGGGTCGAGAGCTGGGAATTATCGCGGTATATACTCTGCGGAGGCTGTATATACAACTTTTCAAACCACGTGAACAGAAATTACGTTTTGTCACCTATATATATATATATCGTGCGCATTTTTTGCACGCCTTGCCGGTTTTATGAATTTTATAATCAATTGATTCCCTCACACTTGTTATCGTAAACACGCTCGACTCTATTTTTTTGCGCGAAAATTCAAGATTTTAAGACTGGCTATGCACATACTCTTCCATTTATCCGCATTGCGTGATATGATCTCGTTTTTTATTTCCTGGAAAAGTCTGCATTAACAAATTTATGTAATGCGTATATATACTCGCGGATTCCGTCCCGTGCCCAATTTGCCATGATATACTCCTCGTTATATCTACGATAGGTTTCACTCGTGTATATATAACTTGTAATCTTGCACGCATTAAGATAACTTGTTGAGGCTGTTTATCTCTCGAAAAATCGCACGAGATTGCTCAATCGCGGTGAAAAAGCGGCTCTACTTTTATGTATCTATATACGCGTATGTATATCTGAATAGGCGTTTCAGTCAACGGGAGCGAAAATCTCTTAAACGGCGATAAGCGCCGAACAATGGATCTCGGAGACCAGTGTACACATCATCGATAATTACGTGGACACGTATGAAAGCTACAGCTGACGTATCGGAAAGCAGTTAGTTGTACATATAGGGTACTGAATATCGGCATCTTTATCGCCGAACTAGCTGCATTGTCTTCTTCGGCTCTCTTTATACTTCCTTTCAAAGATAAACGCTTTTCTCTCGTTCGCCGAAGAGATTCGGCGATTATCGCCGCGGCCGAAGGATCTTTTTTCGAACGTTTGCACGCGCACTAATTTCGTTAAGTAATCACGTTCTCAGGCGATGCTCCAACGGACACTCATGGAGAGCAAATACAACTCTCGCAAATTGTAGCACATAACGTATGTGCAGAACTGGTTTTGACTACAAAGTGCCTCTTAGCCTCTGATTAAAGTTTGCGCAGTCGTATATTTCCTTTGATCCGAAGCGAGAGTCGATCGTGACGGAAATTCAGAGGATTTTCATAATTTCTTGCGCGGAGTTCAGACTGAGAGATCGATTTTTCCGATATCCGCGCTCGCGATCAATAACTTGGCGCACATTGTATACATGGGCTATACGTCAGAGTCACACAAGATTCGGGAGAGAGGGTAAACAAACTTTTGTCGAAAACTTTCCTTTTCGCTATAAAGCTCGAGAGTTATAAATTTCTGCTGCGGGGATACGACGATGAGAATGAAAAGGATTAACGTTGCAAATTGATCGTAATAACGAGCGCAAGTATGCTCGAGGCCCGCTCCGATTTGCGCCCGTTAAAATTTACAGTATAATCAATTGACGTTCGAACTGAAAAGACACACATGCGCGAGTATACCCCTATAATGTGTTGGTTCGCGAGACACTCTTTAGCATCGTCTCTCGCGCAGACTTTCAATACGTTTGCCGAGTGGAAACGAGCGACGAAAGTATATATAGTATAGAATCACGACGTCCGTGTCTGCTGCAGAGCGACACCTTTTACGTACGAAAATGTAATTAACCTTACAATTACTGTATCTGCAGATATAGAGAGACAGCGCTTGCAACGACGCTCGATAGGAGACATTTTATTTTGTAAAATGCTCTGATAAATTTGAAGATTATCTATCGCGCACACACGTGTTTCGTCGATTGCTTTATATATTATACATTTTTAACGGTCTTTTTTTTTTCTTAAGCCTTCGCAATACAACGAATGCGTCAACTGGTTGGCAACGGTAACACACCGCAATCATCTTTGCCATTAACCTTATATATCAGTTACATTTTAAACATAGTATACCAAGAAAATAGGTAACTTGGTAATTCTTTTTTTTTTATGTAGGTACTTGAAAAATGCACTAGTCATCAAATGTTAACTCATGCAATAGCATCCAAGATATTGCGAACGTACGTTTTTACGTCGAACCGGCGCATCGTGCGATGCACGAGATGCCTAATTTACTATAGTAAGTAATCGAAACGATATCTACACGTGCGTGATTATAAAAATCGTGCTCAATAACTATTGCGTGCACTAGAGCGACGTTCGATATTACGAATCGGTGAATCATATACCGAATTCGCGGTGTATTTTCTTTCTTGAGAACATGCATAAGCGCCAATGCACACGTGAATAAGAGAAAAAACAAGCAGCATGAAATAACAACTTAGATTAGATGATTAATTTCAAGAGTGTATATTGATATTATTAGTCTGATCGAGTAATGATGATAGCTCATTTCCCCTTATTACAGAAATGGGACGATGAAGCTTTACTTGCATGTTCGTAAATGTTAGACTCTGTATAAGCGTGAATCATTTACGTGTCAGAAGTGCGTTCACGTTCTGATGAGGCTATCAATGTCGGATAAAAATTTACTGTAGCCTCGTAAAAAAAGACACGGCTATAAATAATACATTTTGATCGGCAACGATAACGCGAACAGTCGCAAGTGGCAGAGGATCGAAATAGAAAATGATAAAACAGACGCTGCATATTCGATATAAAAATAATAACGTTATTATTGCTAGAAATTCGGGCTATACCGAAAGACTATATAACATTATGAAGACAAACACATAGTCGGCAGTGGCGGCGGCAGCGCCGCATTGCATAAGCAGCCAAGCGGCAGCAGCATTAATTTTCTCTCTTTTTCACTGCTGGAGAGCTGGAACACGGTGATTCGTCCTTGGTAATTTGTCGTAGCGCAAATAGCGATCGTACTATATCCGCGAGGGGCAGATTGATAGAGGGGGAGGGCACACAGCGTAAGTGCAGTTCCCCCTGCGTGCTGTATGCAGTCATTGAATCGGCGCATGCATCGTCACTGGAGGGATCCCTCGCCAAGCTCGCTCTCATGCTACAGATATAGTAGGAGATATATACGAAAAATAGAGCGTTGCTTCCGCTGCTTAGTTGAGGCTGATGCATCATGCCTGCGTTTTTCCTCGTAACTGATGCGAGCCTATTGCTACGTTGCCTAATAGCTGTGATGAGCCCTCATGCGAGAGTTTTCACTTATCATCGCCTGTTTCTCGTTTATCTCTCGTTCTCGTCATCAAGTTCCATTTTTGGACGTTCGTACCTCTGATTTCATTTCATTATATCCATCTACTAAGAAGCTACGCCGTCTCCTCTAAGTCGAGCTCGGACAGCTGAAAATTTAATGAAGAATTTTTTTACTACATTGTATTATTCACCACACGTTGTAGCGTACTCAACAAACCCTACCTCTCGCATTTTTTGTGCTTCTTGAGCCAGGAAATTGTCGATTATTTCTTGGAAACGCTCCCGCAATTTCATGTTTTCAATATTCACAATGGCGTCCTCTTGTTGTCGCCTTTGTTCTTGTAACTTCGCCAGTTCGCTCTGCAACTGCTCGCGTCGAGCTTGGATGGAATCTGTGAAGTAAATCAAACTTTTGTTAAACTTTTCAACACACAGTGTATACAACTCTAAGCTGTGAAAAATTGAGCATCTTGCCTTTGTTTGTTATGGTATTTTGAGACTCTGAGTAGCTTTCAGACATTTCGTATGCATCCAACATCTCCTGTTTCGATATTTTTACATCTTCGCTTTCAATCACCTCTTCCACCGTTTCTTCCGACTCGAACATTTCTTTGCTAAATTCCGTTACTAATGGGCCACTGCTTGCCGATGGCACATTTGCAGATTGCTCAGAATACCCAACCCGCATTGAATTTGAATCAGAAACTCTACTATCAACAGATAAATGGCTGTTTTCATCTAATTCCATGACATTGATGTGAGCCTCTTCATCATCATCTTCGCTATCACTGACTGCCTCTCCAAAGATATCGTGCTCCGCTAATTGCAATACAAACATTTGAGAAATAATGACTATTTTCGCACTAGCGAATAATAATAAGGAAAAGTTTTGCTTCTTACCAATGTCAACACTCTGTGAAGTATCGAGCATATTCTCCCTCTTAGTTTGGACTGTTCCACTTGATGAAACTATGTTTGGTTTGGTTTGATCTTCATCTTCGCATATTACCTCCCATTTGACATTCACAGCGTCGTTGTCAATTCTTAATAAACGCTTGACTTCCTTTTCTATTTCAGGTGCTTCCACGTATTTCTTTTTCAGCGTTTTTCTAAATCTTCTTTTTCTTACATTTTTTGTTGGTGGCGTTATACCATGTGGCCAGAGAAACTTTTTATCGACTTTAGTTGGATCTTTTTTCTTTTGCTTAACAGGTGACTCTTCATCTGCGGTTGATTGATCATCTTCTTCTTTGCAAATTAGTAACTAAAATTAAAATTTAAGCTTTAGTTATGAACAAAAATAAATATATTTTTTTTCATCTAATATGTCCCTTACCTGACAAATATCCGCAGTCTTGTAAAAACTCTTGTTGTCGATTGTTTTCATGGATTCAACAATAGTAGGTAAATCTACAACCTGTTGGAATTAAAAAGCTTTCTATAATAAACTCATACGGTAATAATATCGATAATATTATGAGTTTACAAAATATTTCTTACTCTAGCATGAAGTAGCCAGTGATCAAACCTAATTTCTCCATATCGCAGATCATTTTCAAGTTTGATGCTTAGTCTGTCTTTCAGAGGCAAACCATTCTGTAAAGTTTCTCTAAGAATTTTGGCAGGCTCCTGAAAATCGTTATAAAAAATAACAAATCACGCATCTGTGTAAAAGCATAGAAATAACGCTGTGTCTATTTGCACCACAAATACACATAAATCCACGTAAATCCACGTAAATCCACGTAGATCCACTTAAATCCACTTAGATCCACGTAAATCCACGTAATTACGTATATGAAAATTGACTTCGTTGACAACTTTTCAGCAACGTAAATTTTCCGGGTTAGAGGCAAGTAATTTTGTAATACACGTAAATTTTTAGAGAAACATATAAAAACTTGTAGACACGTAAAAGCTTCGGTCCATGTAGATCCACATAAACAAGGAAAGACGCAAATCCACGTGAGACTAAATATTACAACCACGTAGATCCAACCACCGATATCTAACCACAAGCATGGTTATGTCTACATGCTGGACGATAGCTAGTTCACACTACTTAAAAATAAATAATTAAATAAATAGCTATTATTGTAAGTTATATTACTATTGAAGACTCCTATAACTTAACTGGTAAACGAAAATATAAATAGCAGGTAAATGTAGAATCAGTAGGGGTGATATCTAACCACGCTTGTGGTTAGATATCGGTGGTTGGATTTACATGGTTGTAATTTTAGGATCACATGGTTTTACTTGTTTACGTGGATCTACGTGTCTCCGAGCTTATATACGTTTGTCTAAGCATTTATAGTGGAATCTACATGGACCGAAGCTTTTACGTGTCTACAAGTTTTTATATGTTTCTCTAAAAATTTACGTGTATTAAAAAATTACTTGTCTCTAACCCGGAAAATTTACGTTGCTAGAAAATACGTGTGCAAGTGGAAAAGTTGTCAACGAAGTCTGCAATTTTTACATACGTATAAATTACGTGGATTTACGTATATTTGTGGTGCGAATATAGACACATCGTAGAAATAACTCACATGCATAGGTTAGAAACTACTTACTGGAGGCAAACGCATTACAAACTGATTTTCCAAATCAACCTGCGGTTCTGCTCTACTTTTTGCATCTGCATTATTTAGTTTGTGCATTGTACGAAAGTTTTTGTTTAACTTATCGGAAAAAGAAAATTCACGCAAAATATCGAGACAAACACTACTTATCCCCTCGCGTCAATCTGTACAACAACTGACTTGGCTGACTATACTTATATATTTCCCTATATAAAACGTAAAGACCTTGTGATTTTGTGAAGCCAAGATAGATGTTATGTGATTGGTTCATACAGCGCGCATGCGTCTAAAACAGGAAGGTCTATAAATAAAGGCAGCGCGCGCTGTTCAAACTTCAAACTCTATAGTATTCTTAAAAAAAGTGATGTGAAGCATTATTGTGAAGCATTTAATACGGGATTCTGATTAATCGCCAAGATTGAAACCAAGATAAACGGCATTCCTCTTTGAAATAGTGATGGCCTTTGTTGTGATTGTGAAGCATTTAATGCCCTGTTTGATCGCCTGGTTTAAGAATTTAGGAATACGAAAATGTCGAGTTCAGCCGCCTGGTTTAAAAAACTGACTCTGAACTTCGAAAAATAGAATGCATTGTAATCTCCGTTGTTTTGAATATAGCCTTATGTTTTTGAGGTTGAAGATACAACAAATAAAACTGAGCGCGCGAAGCGCGCTAGATTTTGCTAGTATACATATATATCTAGTTATAGATATTATCTTGTTATATATACGTTACGAAAGCAGGACGATGCTTTTAGACGAGCCAAGTGAATCAAAGACAGTATGGCGATTTAATAATAGGTAAATAAATAATTACATAATCGGATATGAACAATTTGTTTGCCTGCACATTACTTCTTATTGTTACTAAGTATATAGTTAGAAACAGATGCCAAATTCATATATATGTTGTTATAAAACTATGCAAATCTGACGGTCAGCAAATGGTAATCGACTAGTCAGATGACGCAGGTGTAGTGCCTTTACTTAGAAAGCAAACATACTCAAAAATCCCTAGGATCAGATGATCCTGGTTACATTCTTGTGTTTATGTGCCATTATATGTATTTTTCTTTCTTTATCAATTCACGTGATGAGTTTCCCCAATAAGTATAAAATGATCAAGTGAGAGACAGAGACGTTCGCTATAACTGCGTTTAGTTTCCACACTCGTGCAGCGGACAGCCAGATGGACAATCGAATCGCCCACTTTCTAGAGCAGTTACAACTTCAACCATACGTAAGTGTTATTGCAAAACGTCTATTATACTATTATCGATGAATCTCGGGTATTTATTTTTATCAATGAAACAGCGCAATTTAAAAATTCAATTACAGAAGACCGAATGTAACGGGTGGACAAATAACTCCTGTGGACTCAGGAAATCCAGTTGTAGTTGTGCAGGTTGAAAAAGCCCAGTTTTCTGGCATCATTATTGGGTAGCTCTTTTTGTCTGATTTTTTTTCCAACCTACATCCAAGTGTTTTATAATGCCACAAGAAAACGAAAGAACTGGCTCTGCCAACCGATCAGGAAATGTCCTTCAGAGTAATTCTTGGAGCGAAGGTCTGGAAAGTGGAGAGGAGGACGAACGTACTCTGCTGAACAACGATACTCGTGCAAAGCCAAGGTAATTGAAACAAAGGCTGCTGTAACATATCTTGTTAATTTTTTTTAGTCATTGATAAAATCAATCTTTTTCGCTCTACAGGCAAACTCAAACTGGGGCCTTCCAGCAAAACATCTGCCACACGACCAGATACATGGAAGATAAAATGCGAAGGAGATTGCGATTCTTCTTTATGAATCCAATCGAAAAGTGGCAAGCTAAAAGAAGATTTCCATACAAGTTTGTTGTGCAAGTTATAAAAATAGTCTTGGTTACTGTGCAATTGTGCTTGTTTGCACACAACAATTACACGCATGTCAATTACACGTGGGACAACAGAATTACTTTTTCGCATCTCTTTCTTCGAGGCTGGGATGCCACTCAGGAAGTACGTAGTATGATTTCTGGCAAAATCTCGTAAAACGTCGAACGAGTTTAATCAAAGTTTTGTTTTCGCATGTAGGTACCAGCATATCCACCTGCCACGGGACCTCTTGCCCTCTACAAGCAGGACGAATTTTACGAAACAATAGATTATGCCCTCAAGGGGTACTACAATATCGGCAACGCGATCGGTTCGTACTCCTACCCAGCAGAAGACAATTCAGTCGGAGTCGTCGTTTTATGTTTGCATCACTACGAAGAGGGTATAATATTCGCCTTCAATGAGAGCTACATATTCAACAGCAAAGTTGTAGTGAATTGCATGAATATAACAAAGCAGGAGGAAGAAACGGTAACTTCAAAACTGCTGCTGCAGCAGAACAAGATCCAAGTGAACTTCTCAGCCTTGGTAAAAGCGGAGTTGAAATTCGACGTTAAGACCGTTAATCTGAAAGCTGCAGGACCGATCACGCCTCCCGACTGTTACCAATTCAAGATAATGATTCTTCTGGACAACAAGGACTTTGACGGTCAGATGCTGCTGTCTTTGGACGCCCAGCCGGTGAGATTGATGTGCAAAGACACCCAGTACATCACCGACAACCAAATCGAGTCGGCGCTGAGGACGATGCTCAACCTACTAGTAATTTTCATCTGCAGTCTGTCACTGGGTCTTTGTTCCCGAGCGATTTATCGAGCTCAGCTGCTCAAGTTCGAGACCATGAACTTCTTCAAGAAGGTTTACGGCACGCCACTGAGTCTCGAGGGCAAGCTCGAGTTCCTGAACCTCTGGTACGTTATGATCATCATCAACGACCTGCTCATCATAATGGGCTCGGCGATCAAACAGCAGATCGAGCGGAAGCAGTACGGCAACGATCACTGGAACATTTGCAGCATCTTCCTGGGCACGGGTAACTTGCTCGTATGGTTCGGTGTTCTGCGATACCTGGGCTTCTTCAAGACCTACAACGTCGTGATCCTCACGCTGAAGAAGGCCGCGCCGAAGGTCGCGCGTTTCCTCATCTGCGCTATTCTCATTTACGCGGGCTTCACCTTCTGCGGCTGGCTGGTCCTTGGTCCCTACCACATGAAGTTCCGCTCCCTGGCCACGACTTCCGAGTGTCTCTTTTCCCTGATCAACGGCGACGACATGTTCGCCACGTTCTCGATCACCTCGTTCAAATCGCCGATGCTCTGGTGGTACTCGCGTATCTACCTCTACAGCTTCATCTCGCTCTACATCTACGTGGTGCTCAGTCTCTTCATCTCCGTCATCATGGACGCGTACGACACCATCAAGGTCTACTACCGGGACGGCTTCCCCAAGAACGACCTGCAGAGCTTCGTCTCGGTCTGCACGGATGAAGCCTCGAGCGGAGCCTACAGAGACGACGCGGACGACGAGTCCGTGTTCGGCGGTCTCCTCGGTAGGATCTGCTGCTGCTCCCAGGGCAAGAACAAGCTGCCGCGTACTACCGACTTCAATCCGCTGAGCACCTCGAACAGCACCAGCTCGACGGTTGACTCTGTCCAGGTTTGCCCAAGTGCCATATGCATTTGATGCACGTAGTGTCTGCCGTTCCGCGGGGAGCGGCAGACGACGTCTCTTGTCCACCTGTGACGGACATCAGCCTTTTTACAACTACGGCTCGATTTGATTCGCTCTCCGTATAGCACTGGCAAATGTGTTGAAATTTGAAATTGTCGCCGCACGAATCGCTGCCGCGCAAACAACGAGAGAAAGTATAAAACTGTAATTATAAACTATTTTATAGTTGCAGCTTTGAAGGGGCGCGCGCTCCGGAATCGCGCGCAGCTCTGTTGTATAGTATTTTAACAGCCAAATTTTAACTGTTTTTAATTTTAACGAATGATACGATAGCGCGTTACATAACGAGGTATAGCGTCTCTCCAGTGTCTACGAGCGTTATAAAAGTTCGTTGAAAGACTACTATCTCAGTAGGTGTGTGTGAATATATATATATGTATAAACGTCCGATCGCACCCACGTACCGTTGGTAAATATTTTATTAGATTTTAACTATTTTGTTTTAATTTGTGTTCGAAAGGTATTTTGTGGATTCGAGTCGACTTAATCGTAAAGCATTTGCGATAAATATCTTTATCTGATAAAAGCGAATTGGAATACGTAAAAAATGTTCCCGCTGTCCACAAGCGGAAACATCCAGATAAACGTGAGACAAGAGTCTGGTACGTAGGATATATACCTAGAGTCGACGATACGTAGATGCGGTCGTCCCATATATAAATATTCCGCAACGATATATGTGTGTCCAATAATATCGGCCGAAGTTATTGTACGTAATACTTCGAGTATAACAACGGAGACTCGATGTAGCTAGAAAATTTTATATTATATATATATATATGTGTATATGTTTTTAATATCTATAAATAAACTCTTTGCATTACGAAGAACGTTGTAGCTCAATCATATGGATCTCTATAATGAGCCTAGAAAGAATTCGTTGTTTTTGTATGCTATGCCCAAAAACATGGCAAATCCTCCAAGATTTACCAATAAAATGTGTACATACTTATAATAACTTTATACAGTCATACAGTAGAAACGTCGTTCTTTCCCCTTCCGTAAAAATCCGAGATACAGTTCGTCCTTGCAGTTCTTGATGTCTCTGCAGATTGGCCGGCGACGTGTCCTCCAAATTAGTCATCTATATATACGTACCTACATCCAAGAGATTCACTGTTCGTAGAAGAGTAGGTAGCGATCGATCGTCAGCCGAAAAAGAAGAAAAGAAGAAGCTATACTCTCGCCTGCAGTTTCAATCAATCTGAGCCTTTTTCTCTCGCGAATGTTTCGCAGAATTGAAGAGTCAGAGCGTGGGGGTCAAGCCACGAGTTGCTATCCTGCATCGCACCCGTAAACAAGTATGTATGCGCTGCTTTTTCGATAACATTGAGCCTGGCATTGTGGCTCCCTTCTCGAAATGTAAAATCCAATAAGCGGATGCTATAACCTATATGTATA
This sequence comes from Muscidifurax raptorellus, assembly GCA_020010945.3. NCBI lineage: Eukaryota > Metazoa > Arthropoda > Insecta > Hymenoptera > Pteromalidae > Muscidifurax > Muscidifurax raptorellus. The sequence continues at coordinate 1,880,414 of CM052080.1, forward strand.
ATAATGTATACAGGCGCACTGCGATTGATTCCTACTACACCTCCTATATACGATATACATGTGTGTATATACATTAAATAAAAATAGCGAGAGAGTTTTGGGAGTGCAGATGCACCGAGAGCAAGAGAGAGAGAGAGAGAGAGAGAGCCGAGAAGAGCGACGAGAGAATGTCCCCACCCCAGAGAGGCGGCGCGTGCGTGCGCGCGGAGAGTCAGCAGAGCAGCTCCGGAGCTGTCGGAACGTCGCGAGTCTGCCGTGGAAAGCGCGGAAGAGAGGATCGCTCGGGGGAATATATATATATATATATATATATATCAATCCTCTCTCTGCGAGAGTGTGTATGTGCGAGTGTGCGTGTGTCTATCCAAAGTATCGATCGTTTCTTTCGAGACACACGCAGAGAGAGAGAGAGAGAGAGAGGAGAGAGTGTCTCTCTCCAGTTGCGCGCCACAAGTTTCTCTCTCTCCCTCAGCTCTATACACAGAAGGTATAAACAATGCCAACCGATCAGGAAGATTCTGTGGTGGAGCTGAACGTGGGCGGCGTCTTCTACACGACTGCCTTGGCGACGTTGACGCGAGAGGCTGACTCGAACCTGGCGACTATGTTCAAGGAGCGCGATAGCCTCGAGAAGGACGCCAAAGGCAGGTACTTCGTCGACAGGGACGGCGTGCTCTTCCGCTACGTGTTGGACTTTCTGAGAAATCAGGCGCTCGTGCTGCCGGAGGGTTTCCGGGAACGAGAGCGGCTCAAGCAGGAGGCGAACTTTTACGGGCTGGCAAATCTCGACAAGGCTATTCAGGAACAGTCGACCGGCGGCGGCGAGGCTTCCTCGGTGAGTATAACTCTCGATCTACCGATGTACTCTAAAATAAAGTATATGTATTTCGCAACAACAGCTGACCCGTACGTAAACACGCGATCGCTCGGATGTTTCAGCAGCTGCAGCAGAAGCGAGGCTACATCACGGTGGGCTACAGGGGCAGCTTTGCCTTCGGTCGCGAGGGTCTGACCGACGTCAAGTTCCGCAAGCTGTCCCGCATCCTGGTCTGCGGAAGGGTGGCCCTGTGCCGGGACGTCTTCGGGGAAACGCTGAACGAGAGTCGGGACCCGGATCATGGACTGAGCGATCGTTACACCTCCCGTTTCTTCCTCAAGCACAGCTCGATCGAGCAGGCTTTCGACATGCTGCAGGAGCAGGGCTTCAAGCTCGTGGCCAGCTGTGGTTCCGGGACCGCCGGCGGCAATCAGGCCGAGCTCAAACCCGGCGTCGACTTTGAGGAGAACCGCTGGAACCACTACAACGAGTTTGTCTTTGTGCGTGAATAGATTATACTGTCCCTCTATAGTCTCATATCGCTGCTGCTGCTGCTGCTGATGCTGTTATAAATATATCACACTCTTCTTCGTTTCGCTTTTTATATATAATATACATACAAGACACAGCACGGTTTATTTATTCAGCTCTAAGGTATTGTCAGTAACGCTTGAAGATTCGGAGCTGCCTAGAGACTGACGAGTGTATTCTTTCGCTGCTTATACCTGCGCGTATATATAATATTATAAACAGTTTATCTTCGTCGCATAATTCGCGCTGATGCACGTATATACACCGCGAATAAGATCCTTTTGTATACAAGCTCATTTTTTAGCCGCACGAGCCCTTTTCTCGCATAGCTATACAGTATGAATATCCAGTAATAACCGGACACTCGCACACACACCACACAGTAGGCCAACCGCGAGAGCTGAGTATCATTATGACATAAACGCAATTATGCAACGAAGGGTCGGCGCCGAAGAGAACCACACCAAGATCATTTATGGCCGAAAAATGCGGCGGCCCAATCACTGTAAACAACAAGTGCCGCCGCGCGGTCGCTTTTCTTCTGCGTATATATATATATATATATATACACACAAGTATACCGATCAAACTTTCTTCTTCCGACGTCGCCCCCCTCGTTCGTATATTATATATGTATATGTGAGAGCACGGGGACAAAGTGTACGCGCAGCACTTTTCATTCGGTGTATATATGTGTTGTATTATGGATTGGTTTTATTTTATTTCTATGCTATACTTGCGATGGCAATCGAGGTAAAAGTTGAGCCATTTCCGAGGCCACATTTGCATTGGTCGCGGGATGAGGAAGAGTTTATCGCGCGTATATTTTTACGCGCGCCTTATTTATAGCTCGTCGAATGTACTCGCCGACGAGTTGCCGCCGCCCTAAAAGCCACGTAAAGCTTTTCTCTTTTTTTTTCACTGTTATTTCCGCCAGAGTTCGAGCGACACTGTACATTGCCGCTGCGCAGGGAATCGGCTTAGGCTCTTCGTTTTGACTTTATTATGTTGTATATACCTATATACTTCCGCCGCTCGTAAACCGAGCAGGTGTCATCCGGCTCTTGCGCATCATCGTGCGGCGAGACAGCGCGGATAAAATGCGAATTTCGCGCGCAAGATTGATGGCTCGAGTTTTGGCTTTTTTAGTCGTTGTTGCGGCCGCGATAGAAGTATATAGACGTATATGTAAGGAGGCGACGGAAAATGTGCCTCGACTCAACCAGAAATGCCACTGACAATCGGATGCTTGTTTCGTATTTTTGCTTTCTGAAGTACCCCCCGGAATCTTCCACTTTTTCGAGCAGGTTTTTTTTCGAGCGAGCGCTTTGTGTTTTGTTATACATGTATAGGGGTGTGAGCTACGCGTGTGTACGTCTGTAAGCCAGGGGCCACGAAAGCGGTGGTGGCCTCGGCAGTTTATGAAAATCAATGCATTGAATATCAGGCCGAACAAAGAGAGCAAAAGCAACCAATCCCCCTGTAAATCGGCTGAATTTAACATGAGGCGAAAGCCGCTCTATCAGGAATTTCCGTAGTTAAAATTTCCCGGTGATTGGATTTTTTTCAAAATCTTGTTTCGCGGCGAAAATTGCCACAGAAAAAATGACGGTCCTGAGAGATTATAGTCGGAAAAAATGTGTGCGTGTCCGTCGCGTAAAATACTATTGGTTTTTCATTTGCATTTTTATTCAATTCCTCGACGTGCGTTTTTCATCCGTTTATAAGCTTCTCATGGAATTCAATTCTCGGCGTATATATACGTATAAAGGCATATATAGTGCGGCGGAAAAAAAGAACCAGCATTTTTCCCCGTGCTTTAACGCTCTTTTGCGCAGTTATGACGGAAAATTAAAGGTATATAAAAAAACTGCAGCTTTGCTACTGCTGCGAGTCTCGTATATATGCTATTAAAAGGAAACTCGCAGGTTGGCTGTCTTTTAAAAAGTCTAGATTTAAAAGAAGTGAACACTCCAAGAATTGATATATAACGTGTAAGTCGATTATACAGGATAATTAAATAATACATAATATACAATAGTGCGGATGACGCATTATATAATATATAAGAAATATGCGGCATGTGTACATAAGAAACATGAAGCCACACCGAATAGTCACTTACTATATAGGTACATCATAAATAATATACACCATTAAAAGCTTATATATAGCAAAGCTAAAATGAAAAAAAAAACAACAACCAAACAAATTCATCATCTATATTTTCGTTCAATATAATATATGACTGATATACTCGACATATGGTTACATAGTTGGTACGTACATCTTGTAGGGAAAAGTACATTATTTGTTCAGATCGACGCAAATTCGAATGATTTTTATCGAAAGAAGCGCCAAAGAAAAAACACTTCATAGGAAACACTCAAACTCTCCGCACAAAAACACTTGTTGATATAAGTAAGTACCTGCCTCTCACCAGGAGGATCAAATCTTTGATATAAAATATAACACAGAAAAAAAGTTTAAAATGAAACGTAACGCTAGGAACTATTTGTATACGTTTCGTTTTGTAGACCAGCACACAATCTTATATACTACACGAGGTTATCGATCAATCAAATCGAAAAAGAAAAATGATATTAAAGTTATATATCGTTCTTGTTGAAATAATAAAAAAAAATAATCCAGCTAGTTCACTCAAGCGACAGAATACGTAAAAACACATACACACAAACACACAAAAGGTGAATTGAAAAGGTAAAACGCGTATTACAAAATGTATATGTTATTTTAAAATTCATATTTTAAGCGAACTCGTAATTTATTCACTATATGCGCACTACCAAGAGAGGAAGAGCTCAGGTTGAATCTTGAAGTGTTTCCGCATAATACTAGTCCTAATAAATTTGACGCTCCGGCGAAGCACTGATGAATATTCAGGCCGAATTATAAAATCCTCGAAAACGATATATATATTGAAAACTTTGAAAAATGCGAGCGGTAGAGAGAAAGACAAGGGAGGGGGGGGGGGAAGCTTTCACCGCGGTGATAACTCGTGCGAGCTGTGCACGAACCGAAAACTTTTTTCCGCAAAAAATTCGTCTCTGACTGTAATCAGCTGATTTCCGACGTTTGAAAATTAAGCTGATCGAGCGCATACGTGATACGCATTTCGCATATAGAGGAAAATGGCTCCTTCTCCCCCCTTCCTCGGTTTCTCTCTCTCTCTCTCGTCAAAATGCAAATGCAATTTACAAGCTCATTAGCAGCGCTCGCGCGTTCTTATAATTCATTGTGCGCCAGCAGAGCTGCTGCTGCTGCTGTGCGACTCTTTGACCTATTCATATTAGCGGAATGCGATATGGCTCTCGATGAAACCGGGTCAATGGCTCTATAGCTATATACTAAAATATACAGAGAGTCGGTCGTTCGAAATTTCTTTTCAAATTCTATATACGCGCCAATTTGCCGCGCTTAAATGCCGTGGTTAAAAAGCGAGCTCTCGTCGTTTTGTCGCTCTTATTTTTCGCGAGAGAGAGAAGAGAGGAAGTCGCGTTTAGGCGTACACAGGTATAATAAGCCGAAGCGCATCGATCTCCGCAATCATCCCAGCGCACGGCCTCAAATTTCCGAGACTACTACTACTACTAGTACTCGATCAATGCAATCGCGGCCCGACGTGAAATACGTGCACGGCCGCGTTCTTTCGACACATAATGCTGCCTCCGCAAGGTGGTTCATCATGCGGATTGCTCGTTAGATATGATGCCGATTATATAAATGCGTGTGCGTCCAGTTCGTATCTCTCTCTCTCTTTCTCTCTCTCTCTCCCTATCGTGGATATTGCCATCACCTAGTTTTTTCGTGATACTCTTTTTTTAGCCCTGTCTGTCGCTTTATGGAACGCTGTTCGTTACGATGCATACATATATACATTTACCGATGCGGTTATTGTTATATATATATATATATACAGATGAGTCGACTCGAGGGCTTTTATGGCATGGACATATACTACTCTGGAATTATACTGCTGCTCTAAATCAAACTTTCCGATATATTCCTCTTCCTTGTATATTGTAGGTTCGATTTTGTATATTTATTGAGGAAGCCATACGCGTATTACACACGACTCTCTTACAATCGATATGCGGAGAAAGAAAAATGAGAAGCTGAAAATAATATATATAGAAACTGTATTTTATTATCCATTTATATATAAAGTCTATATTCTGTCCGTCGTCTACTTTAAAACGCGCAGAGAATTACGCATTTTACCAAACACACTGTACACACACACACACGCAAAACTTGTGAAAAAACTTATATTAACTAATGTTATAAGAGTATACAGAATTATGTTATGGATATGAGTTCTTGAATACGGGTATATTACGTGTGCATATATATGTATGTATTACACGGGGACCGCCATTTATTTGTAATCCGTAGGATATATATATATACGTAATATTTGTCAAAAACAAAAATTCGATGTGGCTAAAAAGTATCATAACAAATCATATATATACAGTCACAGGTATACTACACAATCATAATATATACAGAGAGATATACCTAAAAGCTTGTGATAATTGAGTAGAAAATCCAAATGTTATATCGTGATATGAGAAAATATGCTATAGACGGTCCACACACAATTTTCAAATGAAATTTGAAACATATATGACTTCACGGTACTATACATATATATATAGACATGAAAATTCATGGTTCATCGGAAAAAAGGAAGGAAAAAAATTATGGAACAACTTATTCATTCCACGATGAGCTGTACTGTGCGACTGTCTGCAAAGCATTTTTTATTATATATATATACATAGTACAATTCAAGTGACAATTGGCTAATTACGGGTATACTTTTATGAAAACTACATGTGTTTCCCCTTGACCTATCGATCTTCTTATATACATAATACCTAAGACGATAAGTTCGAAGTTTGAGAAACAAATATTTATATTGTTAAACTCGAGATATATTTTTGACCTATACAATGCGTTCATTATTGTATATTGTTTAAGCACGTGTTTCGATCATTGTATAGTTTACCATATACGAAAATGATGCCGACGACTTGTTTAAAGTACGACTTATATATAGCACTGTGTAATTGATTATATTAAGATACTATATTTGTTCCAGTCGTGACGACCAATCAACTGTCTGTAATTTCGCGGGAATTAGATAACTGACCAAAGTTACTATACACAATGTACTTCGATAAGAGGAGATTAAACTTGTGAAGCTCTATTGAAATTGAAACTTTTCTCTAAGAACGAGACGCTATACTTCGTCGAGTTGCACTGTTGCATACAAATTTATACGATGAGTTGATATTATTATTATTATTATTATATATATATATTCTAGCTCTCCAAGCCGAGCAGCTGTTGTTTCAAATTCTCTATTTTCCGTTCGTCAACTCACATCACTTCTAAACGCCTTGTTCGAATTAAAAACTCGTTGATTCTTCTTATATAAATATATATATATATATATATATATATATATATAGAAGAAGAATCAACGAGTTTTTAATTCGAACAAGGCGTAATATATATATATATTAAAAGTTGATCGTTTTGTTTTCGGCCGAAACTGGCCTCGGATGTTGTTGAACAAAACAAAAAAAAATCGAAATCGAAGCGTTTAAAGGCGATTGAAAATCAAACTATTAGTCTGTCGTCATCGATGCGATGAAGTTAAAAAAAAAAAAAATAAATAAAATAAATTGCTCTCGCATACTACGATGCATGCGTTTGTGCAGCATATTCACGCTGCGAACATTCACGCGCGGAACTGAAAAAGAATAAATTAAAAAATATCTAGATACATAGCGTATAATACATAGTACATAGGTATATAGCAACTTTTGATCGGGGCCATCGAGTACCATTAATTTTCCAAGCGCTTAGCGATGGGGGAAGTGAGCGTATGTGTGTAAGGGAAATGAGTTTAATGGTAATCGAGCGTCTTAACGGCCTTTTCTATGCTTCGCAATTTACATTCGCATTATACATATATATAGGTATATACAGAGCTGCACACATGGATGATGACTTTTCTTTTTTCCTTTGGTTTTATAAGTATACATACTATACTAAAAAAGCTGATGAAAAGCTGAGGTACCGCAAAAAAATGTATAAGACACGGATTTGATGGTTATAAATCTACATCTAGATAGATAAGTAAAACACATAGACAATGGGATTGATCACTACGTATCATAATAACGCGTATATATACATAAATAAATAAATAAATAAATATAGCAATCGTTGTACGATACGGCGAGTATAATGTATGTGTATGTAAATACTTTCTAATATATCTAAAGACATATAGAGTAAAGAAAAATAAAATGAAATGAAAAAAATTATTATACACACTATAAAAGTGCGGTCGTTCTTATTTCCACACCTACATAAAGCAGCAAATCCGCTCGGGTTTTATCTCCACTTCGGACGGGACGAGTGAAAAAAAAATAGGCTGCAAAGGAAGGGAAGAAGAGAAGGGGCAAAAAAGTGCGAGGGTGATTTCTAAAAATAAACGTTTATTTTAGCTCGACGCTCAACAGAGAGTCGGCTACACACGCCGGCAAAGGCGCATATCAGCAGGATATTTTCGTCGAGAGGGAGAGAAAACAGAAACCATGAGGGAGAGACAGCCCGCGCGCGCGCGCATATTGTCTGACCAAACAGGCGTATCACTACTGCAGCTTCGTATTCTCCGACTCTCCTCTCTCTCTCTCTCTCTCTCTCTCCCTCGACGGCCTTCCGTTCAATGTTATATACATGAAAGTGCGGGCAAATGTGTCTGCATATATATATATATATATATATATATATATATATATATATATATATGGCAGTTGTGCGAAAGCAGCTAACTGCTAGACCAACCCACCACCTGTATACGAGAGATGAGTAAGGGAGCGTTATTATCACGCACTGCTTGTACCGACGCGCAGTAAAAGCTGGAGGTAAGGGAAGCTTTACTAGCCAATGGTATAAATGGAACGTCGTGACTGACGGTCGGCAATGATCCTTTGATGTCGAGACAATTTTTTTTCTGAAAAATGCATTAGACATGGAGCTTACGATGATTCGGTTAAACCGGAGATACAATGCTTGGATATATACACAAACCGATGCACATCGAGTAGTGTATATAGTAATGACGCTCGAGTCGTGTGCGCTTCTCTCTACACACACACACACACTCTCGTTTCACCGCTTATCGATTACAGGTTACGGCCGGGGGTGGAGGAAGAGTAAGGGACACACACTGTAAGCTGTATATACGCACACGTATATGTAGGGGTAAATAAAAGTCGCGATTTTTCTCCTCGTCTCTCTACAAGCCTCTACTCTTTTTATCTCTACCTCTTGGGTCGTTATATGCTCGAGCGGTTATATACCTAGCACACGATAGCTGTTATTTTCCATCGAGTAAGCCGCAGGCGCTCTTTCTCCACGTCAAATTGCTTTATTAGATATAACTAACGAGAAAAACATCACGGTCGATATATACACATACATATGCGCGCTTTCCAATTAAACGTTGCTTTCCATGTGTTTTATTTATCGCAAACAAGCTGAGATAGAGAGAATTATATCGGAAGGTGTATATACCTGTATATATATATGGCTGTAGTAGTTTAATATTTAGTCCTATGGAGGTCCGCGTAGGTGTAGTCGGGGCTGCTCTTTCGAGATAAATCCGAGTTAACGACGCGAGTGGAAAAAGTTTCTTTAAAAGTTCAGCAGTCGAAATAAATCTGCCATAATAGCCGTACCTATATACATGTATAGAGAGATAGAACGAGAGAGAGGGAGGGATGGAGTTGACTCGTGATCAGAACGAACTTGGAGAAACGGAGGGAAGCCTCGACGCTCTTTTCATCGAACGTATAATAAAATAAAAAAAGTCTATTAGGTGCCGTTTCAAGTATGTATATATATATAACGTGTACGCGCGCGATGCGGTCTTTATTACCATCGCAACAATCGGGAAACACATTGTCATCGTATTATAAAAGGGTAGCCGTGTGGGTGGGGCTGTTTTTTTTTCTATCTTGGGATGCGTTGTTTTCAGTATAAATCGACTTACCTTCGAAGCAGCAGTCTCGGCTCGATCCTTCCCGTCGTGTATTAGCAAAATAAAATTCCGAAAAATTTATCCAAATAATCTTCCTTTTTTTTACACAGGTTATTACGAAGAATGGAAATGCGATTTTAAAAAAGTATAATATAACGGATAATAAGTATATGTGTACATAAATGTAGCAGTTTTCAAAGGAATATAATGATCTTCATTTAGAATTTAATATTTATTCGTTTTTTTTAATTTTCATTGAAATTGTTAGCACTGATAAAACCGTCTCTGATAAACAGATATTAGATATAGTTAACATATATTTTTGTCCTTTTTGATGTACTCAGAAGAATTCTTAGTTGGACTAATTTGTTTTATTGTATATTCAGAGATATTTATATAAAATATATGGATATCGCACTGATATATATATATATATATATATATATATACACAGTGTACAGCGAATTTCATATAGTCTTGCTTCGGTCAACCGTAGTAATCAATTATTCAAACTAAAATTACATTTTTACTCCAATTAAGTCCTGTTCTGAGTATACTGTAAACCGACAAAAGCCTATGTATCAGTCGTTTCTATTTTTCTTTTAATTACTTTCACCAACGGAACCACCGATTGATTTAAAAGGTATATTTACAATATTCAATTTAGAGAGAATTTTCACGTTCCAAGTATACATAACGCGCGAACAACATCGCGTATACAATTTTGTAAAATTATGTCTGTAGACTATTCATATATAATATGATGGCTTGGTATATTCAGCTCGAAAATTAGCCTGACGAACAGTATGTTGAACGAACGACGGTGCGTGTGGAATTAATCAGAGAAATTTTTCGTGAAAATACGCTGATGTTACAAAGTTGTATACATATATAGATAACATATGGATGGCTTTTAGTGAAATTGAAAATGATGCAGGATGAGCACTGAAACTCGACTATACTTTATATCAAGTTATTCGTATATATCTAAAACTCATCTACGTTATATATAATACAATTAAAAATAATAATACTGAATAAATATATACTTTCTACTGTAAACCTCGTGATTGTCAAAGTAGCTTATTATTGATTTTCTGACACATTCGGAAAAAGTTTAGGCCTAATATATGCGCGTTCTTAAGATTAGGCAATCGTGGTATTTAATTTTTCCCCAAACTTTGATTAATACTCTCAATCTTGTGTAAATGTATATCTGTGACATGTATTCGCTGGAAATTACATGTCACTGATGTCACGCGTGTGTTACGATGTTGAGCTAACGAAATTTTAACTGAAATAATTTCAAAGGCAAGTCTCTCGGTCGCGCGCGGATCAATGACGTGAAATGCGTCGACGGCATGTGTGTGCGATGTGTATATATATAGTAGTCACGAAAAATTTTCCATTCTCTTTGTTGCAAGTGTGATCGATTGAGATATATTTTATATATGTCAAAGTCTTTATTAACGGTAAATCAAATAAGAACGATAATTAGCACGACATAGTTTATTTTGCTCATCATTACCTAATTTCATACGAATCAATTATCTTTTTTTTTGTCTTCGTAGCATTATTCAGCGTAACTCTTTTTCACACCATGTATAGGGATCACGTTGCAGTGATACTTGGGATATACTTCATTTTTTTCTCGTAACAATAATAACTATCATCAGTATAGATTACAATAACAAGATCAATAAATTATGACAAATAAAATGCCCGAGAGACGACGATATTACAGTACATTAACGAAATATAAGAAAGGTACAAAATTATGAGTAGAGAGAGGGTCATAGCATCAGTCGTTTAAGTTTGTTTTTGCTCTCGACTATATAATGAAAGAACTGAACTGTCTCGATTGTCGCTTAATAACTTACGTTTACAAATAGGGGAGGATCTCTAGTGAATTTCGTTAGGAACAACATAATTATTATAAGTTAACAACAATGAAAATCAGGTTTAACGCGCTAATCATCGAGTGTACAGGAAACACAGTTATGTAATCGTGCCTTATTAAATTGTTGAAAAATATCTGAATCAGATGTAGAAAAATCGCATCGCATATACGCTATAATAAGAAATAGAAAGCAAATACAGCATTATGTATTGTATAAAAAACGTACGTTCGTCAAACTAAACAATGCAACATAGTCAACGTATAATATAATAGTCCTCCTCATTTATACACTCTGTAAACTCGTTGATTCTGTAGCCTCCTGCATTTTTTCCTTAAACTTTTTTGTTGTCTTTATTTTTCGTTTTTTTTTCATCAATTTTATTTATAATACACAATGTCGCTTCGCGTTTGCGCTTTTCGGGGATTGCTCGCTAACAAACGTCACAATCATATATATATATACGCTCGCCGTACTGTATCTGTGTAATATGCAATACGATTGTGGATTATATAACGAGGGAAAATCAAGAGATCGATTGATGCTTGTGCCTCTCGCGACCCACAGAGCTGGAAATATTGACAAGCCCTAAAATTGTTTATCCGAGCCAAATTTACACACGTTCGCCGGCGTGCATACGATGCGGTATATGATTTTTTCATGTAACGCGGGAATAATCTATAGCTCCTGCTACATTATAAAGGGGAGCGCGAGCCTTTTTCGTTTCCAGCTGTGTGGCTCCTTGGGGCTCGTTTTTATAATTTACTGTCTCTTCTCTTTGGACACGAAAAGAAAGAAAAGACGCAGAGATAGTAGGACGAAAGTAGAGCCGAGCGAGATGTGCGCACGCTCTACTTTGCTCTGTTTGCGCGTCTTTCATCTTTTGTTGTTGTTGTTGTTATCCAAAGGTAGGCGGGGAATGTAAGAAGAGCAATATATATAGTTAACCAGTGTCCTGCGGAGTGCAGCCGACAAGAAATCATGGACAGAACACTTACAAGGCCAAATGCACTTTCGGCTGAATGTAAGAGGTAGATGAAAGCTTGACAAATATATACGTATATTAATTGACTTAAATTTACGTAGAAGTTCATAAATTTGCCTTTCAATAATAATAATAATAATAATAATAATAATAATAATAATAATAATAATAATAACAATACTAACTTAACGCAGTCATCGTGATAGTTATAATTAAAAATACCATTGAGGCGAATAATAATAATAATAATAAATATCCTTATATCGTGATCTTGATTAGTAATAATTCGACAATGATCGTAATTTTAATATACGCGGTTATTAATAACTATGGCAATCAACCGTAATCATACAATAATAATGATGATAATAATAATAATTATTATTATAATCTTTTGATATTAACGATAAGTTATCATAATATAATATATACACACACATACATACACGCACACGCACATATCTACGCTGCACTGTCGCATTTAAACCTGTACAATAAGTCTCAAAATACACATTCCTCGAGAATTACTTATTTATCCCTTTTTCCATTAAACTTTGTTTCCGTCTTATTTTTCTTGGTATCTTTTTTTCTATAATGCTTCGACACAATTTTCAACGAATTAATTGAGTACAATCGTTTATTAATATAGATTCATCGAACTTCGGTTATAACGTGAAAAGTTTCAACTGTAGAGGTCATCTTTTTTTTTGTATAAACAACTATTTCAAGGAAATACGTCAGGACGTTAAGTGGCGCGATCTCTTGGCAGCAACCTAAGCAATGGCACGCGTACATATGACTGAGCAAAAGAGAAAAGTGATGCTTTTGCGTTTGTAAGGTATATAGGTTTACAGTAGTCCGACGTACTTCCTTGAAGAAAAGTTTCTTCTCGTCAAACGTATGCAGGAAAAATGGATTTCAAATGCCTTTCACACCCGGTGAGAAATGATTTTTCTTTATTTATTCCCTTTGCGTCATTTTTCCATTTATTTTGCTAGCCCAGAGGAGGCGTCGAATATGAAGACATCAGAACTTTTTTTATCGTTATTATTATTATACTTTTTTTCTCTGTCGATGCGTATATATTGGAACTTGATGAGTCGCGAAAAAATGCGAAACGAAAGGTTTCATATCGCGCAAGGAGATTCGTGTACTTAACATTAGTAAAAATACTTCTTTTATATATTTTTTTTCTGTATAATAGTATATAGGTATTCTCTTTTTCTTTGTCTCATGAAAATTTGATTCTGCCCCTTCACGACTCTCGTCTCTCGACAATTTGTATATATTTGTATATACTTATTATACGGTTTATACGTGCATGTTTGCTCTACGTGCACGTCATCTGCACTTTTACGTAAGTTATACATTTTTTCAAGTCTCCTTACCATAGTTTATCTATATAATTATATAATCTCGATTTTGCTACAAGTGATTACTTTTTATACTCCGCGATATCCTTCTCCATCTCTTTTGCTTTTCTGATTTCCTATCTACGAGTCTGTCACTGCGTGTCTATCTCTATATGTTATTATGTGTAACATGTGTTCTACGTATGTCTGTTTCGTCCCGAGAAGATACATTTTAAGGACCGAATTTCCGGCGTTTGCCATTCAACTATAACAACTATACGTAATCTGCTCGCAACCGAAATCTTAAATTTTATATATATATATATATGTACCAATACACTGTGTTGTTGCTCGGATATTACTTTCGCTATTTGCTCCTAACTAATGCCTACTTTATTTGAATCGTAGCCAGTTTAAATATTTTTTTGTTTATTATTGTATATATAGTCGTTAGAGTTCTCCCGTTCTATAATGCTTTAATAAGTTTCGCTCTATATATATCGATTCAAGTCAGTCTGCAGATCAGTATCCAATTGTTCTTGGACAGCCTTTTTATTTATACATGTCCTCGTTTTAACTTTATATATGTTTATACTTTGTTTTTCTCTAATTATTTTTAGTCTTTTTTATCTCGTATAATTTCAGCACGTTAGTCTTTGTTTATCTTTTGTTTATTTGTTGGTTAGTTTGGATCAAGCTTTGGATTTACAATTGCATTTCTGAGTGGATGACTGCGGTAATACTGCGGTTTAAATCTGCCACTATATATACTCCTAGCATTTACGCAACGCATCGCTTGACTCTTATTTCGATCTCCTCTCTCATATGTATATAATACACCCACCTAAAGTATAATTGCGCGATATCGTAATGTAAATCAGGTGACGTAATAATTGAATATATTAAATATTGAAGTTACATGAAATATCAAATCAGTCACGAAAGGAAAACTCTTTAGTCGCAAAGGGATTATCGGTTATGCAAGTCTTGTTGTTACCTCTGAGTTTATAATAGAGTGTATAATATGTAAAAGAACGTACATTGTGTGTAGCTTATAATATTGAGTAGACAAAGAACAAATGGACTGATGATCTCTTATTAGTATTATTATTATTATTGTTACTGTTATTATTATTCTCATTATGTATGTAATAATAATTATTAGTATTAGTATTATTATTAGTGTTATCTTTATTCTTTTTTATTATTATTATTTAGTATAGAATTAATTTCATTAATCTCTCGCTATCTATATTCATAGTGCAAATATATTTATCCAAGCGATAAAATTTCAGTTCGAATCCGTTATACAGTGATACATAAATCGTGTAAGTACATCCTCAAATTTTATACTCTGCATCGTTTATTCAATTTCGCTTGTGATTTTTTTTTTTTTTTTTGCTATTTTAATATTATTTTTCTTTTGCGCGCGCGCACCCCGCCTTCTCTTTTTATCGTGTCTTTTTGCTTATTTGCGAAAACAGTGAACAACACGTACATTATCGCTTAATTTATAATTATAAGGTATACCTTACGTATATCAGCAAAACGTATACATATAGATATAACTCTTTTGGCTTTAATAATTAGTAATTACACAGAAAAATTACACGTTGGCCGGCCAATTCTTTGAAGGATCAAATTAAAATTTCATATAACGGATCGGATCCAATTAGCTTAAAATTATAAAGTGACGCCAGTGACATTTTTCCCGACTTCTCATGCGTGTACATGCTACTGTTATAGCTACGATCGACGCGCACAAAGATTGATTTTGGTCAGCTGCCATATGCGATACTGAAGAGAAACAATTTTGCGTTGGCTCCAGCCTACCACGTTTGATCACGTCAAATAAAGAAAAAATAACGCATAGAATTTATTGCGATAGTCTCGTTAAAATATATATATATATACATATATAATAAATATCTGAGAATTGCAAACGGTTTTTATAATTATCATTTTTTTGCTGTTTTTTTTCATCTTTTTCTATACACGTGTAGGTTTTCTTTTTTGATTTATACATTTACATCGTAGATATATCTCAAAAGCTCTGGAGAAGAGAAGAGAGAATAAATTTGCTCACGAATTTCGTATTATATATCTGAGTTAAAAAGGAAACAACCATATATATAGAATAATCCATGAAAAATACTTGACTCTAGATTTAAAAACGCATTCTTATGAATTTTTCATTGGAACTTTTCTCGCGCCTCGATCGAGCTTACTCGCGTTTTTCCCCCATCATATATACTACATCGTCGTGATGCGTGCTCTGTATATAACTCAGTCCTACTCGCGCCTCGCAAAATATTGCTGGATGCATTCAACAAAATTATATTTATATATTATCATCGTCGTCAATATTTTTTTTGAAATATCTTTGAAATTTCGTCAATATAATCATCTGATGTATATCTGCTTATTATATCTTCATATTCATCTTTCTTTTTAAATTTGCCTCTTATAATGTGTGTGTATATATATATATCATGGATGTCTTTCTTTTATAATATCTATAATAATATATATACTTTTTTATTTATAATATATATATATTTATTATCTATATTAGTGATTCATACGAGCGATGCAAACACCGTGGTATCGAACGTTTGGCACGCACCGATCGTCGCGCATAATCTCGGACTCGGTGCACGTCACCAAGTATATAATATATAATATATATAAGGTGTATGTGTGTGTTATTGTGTGTGTGTGTGTGTGTCGATGTGTATCGTGACAATTTCCGTGTATACATCTATATTTTTTTCGTCGCACAGTCCCATAATATACGCTCATCACGCCTCCTTAACACAGCCGTCTGTGCTTCGTTATCATTATATTTTTCCTTTTCCTTCGTTAATCGCCCATCGTGTTCTTTAGTGCGGTATAAGTCGTTGAGCTGCTTCTGTATAGTAGAGAGAAGCGAGTATGTATACGACGCTGAAGCGGTGGTACATACGTAATGTGCACTGGCTGTGTGAGGGAAAAACCAGAGGGACGAAACAAACGCGTCTGCGTTAGAGTGGATGTCTGTTGTGTGTGTGTGGGTACGCGTTCGTGTGTAGAGCACTGCACAAGTGGATATCGATCGAGAAAGAAAGAGGGAAAGCCGAAACAAATAACGTTTCGCCTCGAGGAATGCGGAATTAACGCACAGTCAGACATATATATGCGTATCGCGGATCGTCGCGCGCGTGTGCGTGCGCTATGTCGACCAGTAAAAAAGATGGCTGAGAGTGAAAAAATGCTTTATAAAAGAGTCTCGCGTCTAATATATTTATATATACGTGAGAGTGTGTGCGCGTGTGCGCGTGCGTGTGTATGCGGGGAAAAATACGTCTATAATATGGCTGGCGAGCGTGATGCGAGAGTTTGCGCGAGAAGGTTACGCACTTTTTATACACGATAGTGTGAGTGAAAGAGAAAAGCGGCTGCTCTTAACGAGAATGACTAGTTATATACTGTGTGAACGTTGTTTACAGGTATATGCGTAGAGATATAGAGATGACTCGTGTCTCCTCCCACTTGCAATATTTTTTATTCGACCGAAGGTGTATGTTTATATATACACACACACACACACACACACGCACACACACATACACACATATATACATAAATATATCATTATCGCGTGGCCCGTATGTCGCTCATAAAAATGAGCTCCATAACGCGCGGGCTTTTCTTCTTTCATGTCGCTCTCAGCGTGTGTAGTGTAGTTACACATCTTTTTCTCTGTGTGTCCGAATGTGTATGTTTTCTATAAGGGGACGAAGGTCACGAAGGGACGGGAGAAAAAACATCCATCGACGTCCGTCTCTTGGTGTGCATGTGTGTGTGTGTATGTGTGTGCGTGCACGCAACACGCATGTACTCTTGCTGCCTTTTTTGTTCTTCCCTCCTCTTCCTCGATCGAGACGACGAATTATATGCTGCTCGTTTGTGTGTATGCGTGTCTGTGTGTCTGTGTGTGTGTGTGTAAAGTATAGAATCAGTCTTGCTATCCTCGACAAAAGGAAAATATATTCTCGATGGCTCACGCCCCCTTCGGTGTGTGTGTGTGTGTGTGTGTGTGTGTGTGTGAGATATTCGCGACGATGCTGCAGAGAGAAAGACAGACGGGGGTAAGTAAGTAAGTAAGTATTAAGGAGTGTGTGTATGTGCCGAATCTCGTGCGAGTCTAACGAGGGGTGTTCTCGAGTATACAGAGGTGAAAGGGTAAAAAGTGTGTGGTACATAGGCTATTATACTCGTCGTCGTCGGCGTCGTAGTCATCGTCGTCGGAGGCTTTCCTCTTCTCCGCTTCTCCACCGATGCATAAGTGTCGTGTTGTTGTATATGCGCGTGTTCGTCTGTGTGTGGGTGTATGTGTGTGTGTGCTTAGGAATATTAACGGCCTCTCGCCCACCGCAGCAGGGCGTCCGCTAGTACGTCGAGGTGCGCTTTTGTCTGCAACAGAGAAAAAAGAGAGCGCGCGAAGGGTCGGCCATTAGTATATATAGCGCGTCTTTTCGTGATGCTGAGCACGCGACTTTATCCTCTCTCTCTCTTATATTATAGTCGGTCTTTCGCACGCGCGCGCGCGCGCACAGACTATATATATATATATACGTCTATGAGAGCAGAAACGTGACTCTGATGTCTTTATGTATTATAAAACGCGCGTCTACTACACGTTACACGAATATATATGCGTATAATATATACTCACGGTTTTGTAGAACATGCAGGCCTGTCGGTCCTCGTCCTCGCCGGCCGGACAGTCTATGAATCCGTCGCAGAGTACGTGGTCGTCGATGCAACGATACCGACCCATGTGGTCGGCCGTCGGACAGGCGAACCTCTCCATACCGTCGTCCGACAACGGACACTCTGAAATCACACAAGCGCAAACTCCTTACTGTAATGTAAACATTCATGTGTGTGTCTGTATATACACTAGAAATTGCAACGTCGCGATAATTATTCCGCATAAAATTTGAACATATATATATATATATATATATATATATAGCGTAAGCGCAGGTGTTGCAGCGTCTTGTAATCGTTCGCCCGCCCTAGTCCGCGAAAAAGGGGCGAGGGCGTTGCAACAGGCCTCGCTCCCGCATCGACCCGCTCCGCTATGCTGCCCGGAGAGAGCGGCTCTCTCTCTCTCTCTCTCTCTCTCTCTCTCTCTCTTCTATATACACTCGCTCGCACTGCGTAGGTGTCGTCGCGCTTGCAGCAAGGTGTATATGTATGTATATTCGTAGAGCGTCTCTGGCACGTAGTCCGGCGAAGGGTTAAATCTCACGAGAAAGTGTGTAAGAGAGAAGCAGTACATATATAGAAGCAGAGAAGGAAGGCGAGGGAGAAGAGAAAATTTATCGAGCGTGAAAGAAGCTTTAACCCTCTTTCCCTGGCCGCCAAGGCGGAGCTCGATTGACCTAAGTCCTTGTTTCTCTCGAGCTCGAGCGATTTTCTCGCTATATAGCGGTGTACATTGCGCGTTATGGCAATTTTCAGAGTTTCGAATAAGCCATTGTGTCTCTCGGCGCTAAGCTCGTTATTAATATACTGCACGATGCACACGCACACACATGCCCACATACACACACAGGAAGTATCCTCGGGGAAATCGTTCGGGCGACCACTTCGATCGATCAAGACTCCATTAAAGTGACTACGTTAGCTGCTCTAGTCTCCGGAATATCAATCAGCCCTGTGTCTATGCATGCGCATACATGTATGTATGTATGTATGTATGTATGTACGTACGACGACGGAGATGCAGATACCAGCTAGCACGACTACCTATATATATATACATATATATAGCAGCCAGAGAGAGAAGACTCGTAGTCGTCTGACCATAGTCGGGGTCTAACTACTTGTTCAGTGGTAGTAGTATAGTCGCAGCTCGAGATTACAAAGAGATGAGTTGGACGCGATGACGTATATATAAATATATATATCAAGCGCGTAATTACAAGGTGTCAACCGCGAGGCCGTTTGAATTTCGACACCCGCCCTATGCGTCATTAGTCTAAACGTCGAAATGCTTCTCCAAAGTAATCCAAGAGCTATGCAGGATGATTAGAGCCTCGCGTGTCTGTGCGATATGCGGCCAAACGTTCAACAAGTTCCCATATCGATTCCCGCACGAGCGCGACCGACTCCTGCCTATCGTTTGGCTTTATTATATACACCATCGCAGGTATATGTAAACACGTATAATGTTGTACACTCGAAAAAAGGAACTCTGACGTCAGACCCCTCCAACACGTATGCGCACACAACGCGATCGTTAAGTATCTCATCTATCCGTCGGATAAGTTTTGTGTGTGGGGGGGGGGGGGGGGAGATAACAAAATCGCACTTGCAGCAGCGAATTTATTTCAGTCGCGCGACGTTTAAATAAACATATTCGTATATATACGCGTGTAGCGAATGATCCGTGCACATGTATAATACGCGAGCGCGCGCTCTGAATTAAAGATACATGGATATTGCGGCGAGGAAAATTGCAGTTGACGTTTATGTTATGCGTGTTCGATTGGAGAGAATAATATGCAATAATATCCGAAGAAGAGCTTCGGTCTAGAGCTTATACTATAGACACACGCGAGATAGAGCGACCGTATATATACGCGTGCGCGCGCACATACACACTCACACACACACACACACACACGCATACATACATGTATATACTCCGATCCAAGAAAGACCTTCAATTTCGCGAGTTCCAGACCGAAAATAGAAGAAAAGCAGACAAAGAAGAAGAAAAAGAGAAAGAATTGAATTTGCAGTAGCGCGCAAACAGCGAGAAAAAAGTTCGCGATTACACGGGTATAATATAAAGTTTCTATTGACACGAAAGTTCGCCGATAGAGCAATCAGAGTAAAAGAGCGAACGATGATGCTTCCGCGCGCAAGGGGGTTAAGACGTACGTTTTAAAGGGACGGTATAGTCGTTCGACGCGCGATGCGAGAATCTGGCGCGCATAAGTAGGTGCAGCGGAGAGACTACTACGTCGTCGGTCAGTGCAACGTATGCGAGCGCGCGCGATATACGTCACGGCGAGGGCTCTATGACTATGTCGTCATCGTGTGGGGAGAGAGAAAAACGTCAACGGCTTAAATATAACCCTCCCTCTTTTTCGCGCGCGCAATCGACTGCAGCCCTACATGCATTTCAAAACTAAGTGCTGAGGCCGTATGCGCTGCCCCGTTGTTCTCTCGCTCGGTCTATGACGTAGGCATATAGCTGTCATCGTGTGTCGTGTGTGACGGCCGTCGCCGGCGTCGCCTCTGTGTGTATATATCGTATATATTAAATTGTCTAGGCCGCCGGAGAGACGACTCGATTATTTTGTTTAGACCGTAACTAGTGTGAGAGGCTTGTAAAGACTCGTTGTATATAGACTCGGAACTTTGTTTGTTGATTGTTGTTCTTTGCTGTGTGTGCGTGTATAATCGCGTATGTAGAGGCAAGTTCGATAGTATGTGTAAGATAGAAATTCGAGGCGGCGCGGTCGATGAAAAATACATTAACGAATTATTCCGAGCCAGCTTTTCTTACGGCGGCGGCGGCGACGGCGGCGGCGACGGCCTAATTTTAGCATACCGAGTCGTTGTTATATTTGCGTCACGCGAGAGCCGGATAAGTGATCTTTATAGAGTGTGTATTTTTCTCTCGCACCTGTTACCCGCCCGCATTTTCGTATATCGCACGTGCACGATATATACGCATATACATACTCGATTGAAAATTCGTGCATTGTTTAGCCGCTACAATATAGGTCTGCGCGCGCAAAGTTATAGCTGCGCTGTCACGTTCCCATTGTCAAAGTTGCGCGATGAGTGTATACATCATCTGTATATTATACGTATATACAAAATGTACGCGCGAAAAGGAGAGAAAAGGGCTTTTCCGGCGCGTCGGCCAAGGTGCTTTCTCGCTCTCGCTATGGGGCGCGGCTGCCTGCGTCATTGGCCCGAGCCGACTTTCTTCGCTCGTGCGTGTATATAGATATACACACACACACACACACAGCGAGAGAGAGAGAGAGAGATAGGAGGTAGCGGGCAAAGCTATAGTTCCGCTCGCTCTCTTTCTCTTGCGGATATATAATGACGTCAGAACGAGTCTCGCGCAAATAAGTAGGTACGAATTAGGCTCGTCCTGCGCGCGAGGACATCCGCCGCGTTGAGAGATGCGCAGGGTGTATTATATGCTTGCGTTATATAACGTGGATATTCTTATAGCCGGGAGCTACGCCGGGGATGAAGTTATTTATGAGTATAAGAGAGTAGGTATAGAGAGAGATCGGTATATAAAAGCGCGCGCGCATGAAAGGGGTAGTAGGGAAGGGTCAGTGCACTCACCTATTTGAGGAACGTCGTACTGCCTGTTGCCTCTGGCCGACC